>OY282506.1:13770225-14370225 GCA_958295605.1 Ajuga chamaepitys
TGGCGTACACCTGCCACCTTTATCTTGACTTTATTAAAAGGCTTGGGCTCGTCCGATTTAGTGGACTTTTGCTAATGTTAGAGAAGCCCTCGTCTGAGCCGCCGACCCAGTCCAGTGATGAGCCAGACTTCGGAATCCGTGGGCCAATGCTTTCATTTCGTCGGGTCGTTCTGCCGCGGAGTCTTCCTTTGATCTCTACACATGTGCGGGTACTTAAGTAGAAACTTCGTTTTTTATCTTTATGAATTGGAATATCGCACGCAGAACACGAACTCAATTGAAATATTCAAATCGAAAAGATGCATTGGGTCTTTCACCACAATCCGCTTAGATTGGGACGGGGTTTCACTTCCATGTTCTCATTGAGATCGGGGATCATCCGGTACATCATATTCATGTTCACGATTGGCTCTTTCGGTACCGCTTCCACATCTTACATAAAGAGATACCTCTGCAGGACCTACTCAATTCGTCAGCCAAACCGGGGGTACATCTAGGGATTGGCTGAGTCAACTACAGGCTGGGCATACACACAGATGAGCGAACTGCCGTCCTCGAATGATGAAGTCAAGGTACCCAGTGCTCAGGCACCGACCTTTAGATAGACTATCTCAATGCTAGAGGCCGCCAAACCAGAACCGAGCGGAGCATCTGGCTCACGTCACCACCCCTGTCCGTCTACCTTGGCGCAACTGAGATCATCTCGTTTGTCAGAAAGAAATTTGCCAGTAACCTCTCCATCAGGATCAGGAGAAAAAGAACCCTTTCCCTTTGAAAGATGAAGACGACCCAAGTGCTCCAGTTTCGCAGGATCAGACTCAAGATGTGCAAACCATTCAATCAAGAACATCAGACGATCTTGCAGACGGGGAGACCAAACCACTAGGTCTTGTAGAGCCAGCTCAGGCGCAACGTGAGCAAGTGCGGGATCAATACGGATTAGGTAGGCAGACAAGCATTAGGTAGTAATAGTAGTAGTAGTAGTAGTAGTAGTAGTAGTAGTAGTAGTAGTAGTAGTTAGAGACATTGGCCTCAATCCCATTTTTTATGCACATACAAAGCACATCAAAATCGATGTTCACTTTGTACATGAGAAGGTTTGAACCAGGGAATTGGATGTTCGATAACACCATCTAAAGATCAGATTGTTGATATTCTAACCAATTCTTCAACACGTTTTGCATATTTCTATTCTAAGTTGTGTCTTAGTTATTTTTTTTCGAGTTATAATTTAGGTGGGGTATATTAAGTTGTAAGGGCTCTTTAGTCAATTCAGTATAATACCCTTTGGGTATTCAATCGGTTATTTATGTATCACCTATGCCTTGGATGGTTTTTCGATCATAATAATATTCACCATTTCCAAATATTTATCTCTATACAGCTTCTCTCTCTCTCTCTCTCTCTCTACAGTACTAATCTTCTTATGTTTCAACATAAACAAAAAGGAAAACGTAGATCATTTAATATGAATCTTGAATCATGAATGTTGAAAACCATTAATTATGAACTATAAATAGTGACATCTGGATCCTAATTTAAACTATAGATAAATTCTAAACATTAAACCTGAAAGCGAATCGTAAATTCGAAATATGAATCATGAATCTGGATAATTAGAATCCTTTTGTTCTCTTTTGCTGCATCACATGACGTTTGGCTTTGGAGTTTGGTTATACATAGGTCAATGATCTCTTAACGACTAACGCTATGTTTTACATTATAAATATCATGCATGCTGATGAATTTGTAACTTTACTCCTAAGGTAATATGGAAATCACGGATTGGTAACGCCCATGGACACATTCAACTCTTTGACAAACTTGGCGAACAATTTCTTGTGTTTTCGTTCTTGCTTTTTTTATTTTCTTTCTCATTATCGCAGTTTATGTCCCAACACATATGTACCCCATTTATTAAAAAACTAAATCTTATAATATGGAAGATAAAATATCAACCCATGAATCATAAACTCTAAACCAATTACGAACCATGAACCACGCGTAAGCCATTGATTAACATAAAATATACCTAATCTAAAAAATTGAGGTCCCGAGCATAAATCGTGAGCAATGAAAATGAAGTAAACTTTGAACTCTCTTAACTACTAAAAGTACAAGGATAATAATTAATTAGAATCCGGAACCCACATAATTATAAAACACTAAAAGTTGAATTATTCAACTCTTTGGTGGGTGGTCCTGATTCATACAAGAAATGTCAAAAACAGCCTAATATGAACGTGGGCTATCCCATGTGAAGGCAACTTCCATCGTCGATCGCAGATTTCGTACGTAACATAATTATTTGCAAATTGCCCCCTCCCAGCTCAAACCATATATAAATATTAGCTCCTGTAGTATCCTACTATAGTTACATCCCCTTCTCTCTCTTCATCACAGCAGCAAACAAGCATGAAGCTCCATTTTATATGCTTATTTCTACTAACCGTGGCTGCAGCAGTTTCTGCGCAAGATCTCGTATGCCCATACAGTTATCTCTACCACTTTGGCGATGGATTTACCGACACCGGCAACTCCATCAATGTTGACCCCAAAGCCCCCAATCCAGCTAGGTTTCCGCCTTACGGCATGACTTATCCTGGTTGGCCTTCGGGTCGCTGGTGCGATGGCCGCGTTCCTTTCGACAATGAAGGTGCGAAAATCTCAATTTAGATCCATTAGTGCATTATTATACTCTCTCGTTCTATAATAAAATTATGTTTGAAAGATGTCTCATTTTACTAGTTCAAGTAAAAAAGAAATTTTATTAATTAGTTTGATATAATTGAATAAGTTAAAATAACAATAATAATTATAAATTGTATAAATGTGTATGGATGGATTTTTAGAGAAATGTCGGGGTCCGTTTGCTTAAGACTGGAGAGTACTGGATCAAATTTGACTGAGAGAGTTAATGAGTGTGCTTTATTGAGATTCGATCCTCTAAATCTACTGAGCCAAGTGTCAAGCAAACGGAGCCTAGGTTTGTAAAATTGACCAAATCGAAAGGAGTAATATTTTACTAGTGTGACTCTGATATAATATGCTGAATTGTCTGATAACATTTTATAATGGGGTGGCCTACCCTTTTTGTATTTAGAAAATTATTTAACTAATATTATTGACGTTTTGCATAATCATTTTTTTAAACCGACGTGGGATCCATATCCTCCTGTATTTAATTTGGGGTTTCCGCGTCCCATGACATACAAAAGCTGCTATCTTTGTTAATAGATAGGGACAGACAGATCCAATCATACTATTACCTCATCATTAAATATATTTTAGTTACATGATTTAATAATAATTTTCTAGACCAAAATTTCTACCGACACCTTTTTATCCGTAAACAAAAATAACTTACATGTTTCCATAAAGTTCACATAAGAAAAATGCAGGCGCACATATTTGCAATAGATTATTTTCTTATTTGTTTTATTCACAAAAGTCATGCTATTTGATCTTTTATACTAAAAGCTACATTTTTATGATTTGCAGCTATTGATTTGGGGTTACCAAACATTGTGCCTTATTTGACATCGCGTGCTGCAACCACCAACGATGGTGTCATATTCTCGGTGGCTAGAAGTCCAGTCATGCCCTTTACATTTTTTAAATCTAGAGGCATTCAAATTCCTTCCTACGCGGCTCCCCTACGAACCCAATTGAGTTGGTTCAGAGAATATCTTAAATCTGTTTGCAAAACACGAAAAGGTTTATCATAATATCTATCTCATGTGCATTCTTTATTTTATAAATTTGTATTTCATATTAGTAAGGAACTAATATTGGGTTTCCCAGCCTCATCGTAATATTAAAGTTATGTAGATGAGAATCCTGATGTGTTCCATATCAAACTTGTATACATATATATCATCCGTAAGATCAATAGTTAAATAATTAAATATGATCAACTATGTTGATTTTGAGGATCATCGATCTTTTACTTATTGTTTAACTATTTGACAGTCTGTCTTGATACATTAATACTTTTTGTAATATAGCATGTGCCAGTCATCTCGCAACCTCGTTCGTGATATTGGGGGACGTTGAAGGAAATGACATCGGTTACGCACTGACTCAGGGCAAGTCCATTAAGGAAGTAAAAACATATATTCCGTACATAGTAGAGGAACAAATCAATGTCACAAGAGTAAGTAACAAAAAAGAAAAGCTTTATATTTGTTATTTTCTTTCGAATAAATTCTCATATATCCTAATGATCCAATGCAGGAGTTGATCAAATTAGGTGCCACATCATTGGCAATTCCTGGAAATGGCCCTGTTGGATGCCATCCCTATATTCTAACTGCCTTATTTACGCATGATCGTGATGGCACAGCATATGACGAACTAGGATGTTTGAACAGTGTGAACGAATTAATCTTGTACAAGAACTCTGTTCTTCAACAAGCTGTCGCTGATCTCCAAGCAGAGTACCCGAATATTACTATCGGCTACGCGGGTGCCATCTTTGATGCCATCCGCGCAGTCATCAATGAGACGTCAATTATAGGCAAGTATTTCATCTGAGTCGATTTTTTAAAATTCTATTTTTAATAACTGCGAGACCTTTTGAATTATTTTTGGATAATTGCGGAGTTTCAGCTGAAGGCCTGAATTTTGTGAAATATCTTACTAGGAGCCTAAATTTTGAAGGTTCTCAATTCACAACCTGAATTTTGAGTTTTCCAATTAGAGGCCTTGATTTTGAATTGTATTCTCAATTCAGGCTTACATCTTTAAAAGTAGAAAATGTTATTCGAGGTAAGGAGGATTCAATACGTAGTAGATTGAAATTTTCGATCACAACTCGCATTGAACCTTCTACTCATCTGATAATGTATCTTATTTTTCAAGATGTAAGTCATGAATTGAAAACAAAATTCAAAATCTAGGCCTCTATTTGAGAAAAACTTAAAAATTAGGTCCCGAATTGAGAACTCCTAAAATTCAAGCCACGAATTAAGATATCTTATGTAATTTAGGCTTTCTAGTAGAATTTTTCATAATTTGCAGAACTTCTACAAAATTTCGTGGACAACAGAGTCATTATGTTACACTATAAAACAGAGTTATACTTATTCTGGTTGATGTAAATTGAAACAGGGCCAGATGGTATCAACAAGGCACTGAGGAGTTGCTGTGGAGTGGGAGGGCGATACAACTTCGATAGCAACAGATTCTGTGGAAGTCTAGGAGTGCCGGTTTGCTCTAACCCGAACGAATACGTGTATTGGGACGGCTTCCACTTAACACAACAGTCGTACTACAGACTCGAGCCTACACTTTCTTGGCCAGCTCTTGCAGGCCTCGGCTGCGTTCCACGTGATAGTGTGCAATCCGATGTAAAATTAAAAATTTAAGCAAGCTTGAGGTTGTAAGCAAAGTTTGATTTAATTTTGTATTGTGTACTAGTAATTTTCGCGTGTAGAGTAACGTCATAAATAATCACGTGGCATGTATTTGAAGTTTTTTTTTTAAAATAAGAGATGAGCATGCTTTTGAACAGGGGATTTCAAATGGTTGCCCATGCTATATTAGTTGTTAATTGCAATGTTTCAGGTGTTGTATCTTGTGGATTGATTTTGGGAAAATTAAATAAATTAAGCCGTTTCCGTTTAAGGTAAATTTAAAAATGATTTCACAATGTCAAATTGTAATTTGTTGGAACTTGGAAAAAGTAGTATCAATAAATTTAGTTTTTATTATTTTTTTCTCCTAATCTACCTTGACTAATATGTGGAACTATGACTTTCCTCCACATTCTATGTAGGGGTATTCATTCGAATGCATAATCGGATTTTGGGTTAATCGGATTCGGATTAGTCGGACTTGAAGGTTTTAAAAAATCATTCGTAATTCGATCTGAAAGATTTCGGATATTTGAATATTTGAATTTTGGATATTCAAGTTAATATATATGATCGGATACCAAATTATCCGAAATTTCTAAACCTACAATAACAAACATATTTATGTTTCAAAATATACCAAGTGAACTACTTCAACCCGTAAGAATAACAAAAGCAAATAAAAGTAATTCTATCATATACGAGTGTAGCGTCTCATACTACTATTTAGCAATCACTATCACATAGTTTCATATAATATTTCATGTGCCAAAATGGTATCCAATTTGTTTGGGCCCCTTTTACTTGACATATAACATTTAATCGATAAACTTGTTTGTTTGAATCTTACTTGAAATTGAATGTAATTTTTCATATAACTCATCCTATTGAAAATAAAAATAATATATATATATATATATATATATATATATATATTCTTATTCGGGTTTCAGAAGAAATCTGAATAAAAATGTGAAGTCTAAATTCGATCTATTTATCTATTTAAATATTCGAATGAACTCAATTATCCGATTCGAATTCAAAATATTCGAATTAGTAATTCATATAACTAAATGGTTCGAATAAATTTTCGAATAATTGGGATAAATCGAAATAATATGAATAAAAATAAAGGAAGCCACTAAAGGCAATAAAACATTTCAGCAAACTTTCTATTCTAGTCTTTCATTGAATGAATACATTTACTGTTACATGGATCCATGTATAGTGTATATATATATAGGCTAAAACCTAGTAGCTCACTCAGCCCCACAAAGGACAATACAACCCTGTATCTAGAGGTGTTCAAACGGTTCTCGGTTTCGATTCTCGATTCGAAATCGTCGGTTCTGGAACTGCGGGGTAGGGGAATCGGAACCGAACCGTGAGCTACATGGTTCCGGTTCCGGTTCCCGATTCCTCCAGTTCCAGTCTGGTTCCGGTTCCGATTCCGGTTAGAAATGTTTTTTTTTTTTTTTAAGTTGTTTTTTTTTAAAATATATTATGCATAAATTTATCTCTCCAAATTTTAAAAAATAAAACGAAACTTTAAAAATATTGAACAATAGACAAGAAATTTTTATTAATAATAAATTCAATAAATACAAATTCGGATTCGATAATAAAATGCAATCACATTTACTAAATGTCAGTCGGTGAATGATACGTAGGCAATTTTATTTTAAGTTAAAAATTAATTACTAATTTTTTACCTAAAATAAATCTCAAGCCCAATTTTTTTTTTCTTTTCCTTTTCCAACATTCCTTGTAACTTGTAGTCATGTAAGATCCTACGGACATTTGATTTGAAACGTTGATTTTAAATGTTTTAAAAAAAATTAAAAATAAAAAATCGAGAACCGGCGGTTCTCGGTTCCTAATATCTAGAACCGTATTCGGTTCGCCATTTTCGGTTCTGGTTCCGGTTCGGAACTGGAACCGTGGTCAACGTTTCCGGAACCATTGATCGCCGGTTTGGTTCCGGGTTCCCGGAACCGGATGGGCACCTGTATCCATTCGGACAGTGATCCGGTGCGGTAGTAAACAAACTGCACAAGATGCAGTAGGCAATTCCCTTTTTTCTTTTTTCTTTTTTTTGCTTTTGCTATCACTAGTATTCCTCTCGTGCAATGCACGGAAGTATGTTAACATTATAGTATATTTTAACAAATTAAATACTATATGATGTTATTTTTTAAAATGTGAACCTTGTACACTCGATAAAATAAATAATTCAAAATCTTAAATTATCATATAGTAAAATTTTAAATAGCGTAAATATCCGTTTCTCCCGTGAAATTTATGGATTGAATATATACTTATCATTTATATAAAAATTATTGTTACGAAATAAAATTAAAATAAATATTAAATATGACAATTAAAATACATATTTTAAAACTATTTTTTTAACTCAAATGTTACTGTAGACAGTCTGTATCCTCCTTAACCTATGAGATTATTTGTTATTGTTAAAAATACTCAATTAATTCATTTTTTTTAATTTAATTCCCATTATAAATAGTCTAATCTACAATAAAAAGTCAAAACTTACTTCAACTTAAAGTAGGTAAAAAGATTATTAATTTCATATACTATATGTAAAAATAGATTAAAAACAAAAAACTTGTTATTATTTAAAAATAAAATGTTGAGAAAGAAACAAACTGATAGAATGGTGATAGTACAACAACAACTCTTTAGGGACAAATACATGAATAAGACACTTGAAAATGTCCAACTTGCAATTAGAGGCGAAAATATTTTTTTTATTACATATTTGGCTCCATTTTATTTAATTAGACAAAAATGCAAATTTATATGTATATATATATATATATAGATTAATTTACCAAGTAAAACTAAGATCGAAAGACACATACAATAAATTAATTAATTAAAGTATTTGTAAATAAATAGATTTTTTTAAATAAAAAATATTTAACTAATTCTTACAGCCTAAATCTGACACCAATAAACATGAACAATACGTACTGAGATCTAACCAAATAATCAATCAATATAAAATTGACTTTTATTTTATTATATATCACACTTTTATATAGATGGTATGTATGTTAAATTAAAGATCATGAAGAGATAATTAATTTTATATATAGTATGTAAAAATTGATTATGATACAAAATACTATTTGTATTTAAAATTTGGGAAAAGTACTTTTAGATTGAAGGAAAAAAAATCAAAAGTTCGCATTTTTACAAATAACTATAAAATAACACAAAATATAATGGTTGAGAAATGCTATTTACAATCTTAACTTTCTTATAACTTTTATATATGTGTAGTAATTGTAATATATCTACATAAACTTTCAAATTCTAGCTATAAATATTTACTTGTTCCTTTCTAAAATTGGATTCTCATTTGCAGCTTATAATATTGTATTTGATGATATCGAATATACCCAAAATATTTCTAAATAAATCCTAACATTAACAAAATAAAATTCAAAAGTTATTCCTAATTCCAATAACAATTTAAAGTGTGTGAATTCTAAAAAATACTTAAATATGTTTATATTTTATTTGGTATTGTAATTTATTCAAATAAATTTTATATTTATAATGCAAATATTATATCTATCAAAATATAAAATTAATTAATGAAAAACCTATGGCTTAGGTTGCAAAAAGTTGAAAAAAAAAAATAGTTGAATTAGTTAGTGCAACAAAGTATTTTATAGATTAAAAAGTGTAAATAAAATATAGTTGAGGTTAGTCACGTAAATAATTTAACAAAGTGTAACTTACTTAACAAAATAATTTAAAATATTGAAAGATGTAACAAATGTCATAATTTAGGTTGCAAAGTGTAACTTACTTAAAAAAATAATTTAACAAAATACATTATTATGAAAATATGAATTAGTAATAAAAGAATTACCTGAATAATAATTATGATTTATAAATCTGCATTTGCACTAAGTTCCCATACTTCCGTGACTAATCAAAAAGACATTGTTGTGCCGATTTCAACCGATGGTAAATGGTTCATAAACCGTTGACTTGGTTTCAGTCGGAAACTCGAATCAAAATCGGATCCTGTAAGGTTCAGTTTTAGTTTGTGTATTTTAGAAACTGTAAATTGGTGTGATTAAACAGACAGTTCAACCTTGGTTGAATAGCTAGTTTACGTTACTTTTAATTTTCAATAATTTTAGAGTTATTTTTTTTAGAATATTCATTTAGTTAGTGTTACTTTCTAAACTTAAGTATAATTATTTTGTAACATGCATTGTCATTCGTAATGATGATCGATTTAAATAAATTTGTCTCAATTTTTATGTCAAGTGTCTTTGTAAATTTTCTAAACTCATTTTTTTTAAAAACTACTGTAAAATAAAGATGATGATGATGATGATTCTTAGAAATAATAAAATAAAATTAGAAAAAAGAAACCCAACATAAATTAGTTGATGACACCGAACCGCCGGTTTATTAACGGTCGGAAACCATCACTGAAAAACGTTGTATAAACGGTTCGGTTTCATTATGGGTAGGCAACTTTTGAATCACTGGTTTGGAACCAAAACTAACGGTTACAGTCGTTTGAACCCATCCACATAGAGTAGGCACTTCAAACAGAATTCACACATAGCATACACTACAGATACTTCACATATCTCATACACCTCACACACGCTTCACACATATTGCACATATATGCATTTCATACACAATACACATACTGCACACACATACACACAATTCAACACACTACATATATACACACTTCACATATATAATATGTGTGCATAGGTGGTGTGTTTGATTATAAATATATTGCAAATCCTTTTAGAAAATCAGAGCCAAATCCCTCAATCCAATACAATCTCATGCTCTTTTTTATCTAAAGGGATAAAAAAAAAAAATCTCAAATAGCCATTTTACAACGTTTCCCTTAATAACAACCCCATTGCAAAAATAATATTATTTTAGCCAATTCATATCCTAACATTACATTACCCTCCTATTAATCTACCAATACCCATTGAGCTAAACCCCAGGATTCTCCGAATTTCCATTGTGAACCTTAAAGCCCCAGACACTCCCGTCTTCCACTAAAATACAACTGGAAGGAACAAAATAGGCATGGTATTGACAAAAGCAGTGACGCGGTGGACGCGCGGCTAGAAAGGAGACACGCCGGAAGGGAGGCACACCTTCTGAAAATGTTGTGGAGGTGGAGGTGCACCGGATTAATAGTGTGGCGAAGTCACTGGACATGCGACCTTTTGAAAATGTCGTGGAAATGGGTGAGGATGCAGTGATTGGGGGAGAACCACCTACTGTATGGGTTATGCATTGATTTCATTTTTTTATCACTCTCAAAATATATATTTGTTGAATAAGTCAGTAAAATTGCGAATTAAATTTCTCACAATAATCATTTTTTGCATATTTTTTTATATATCCATCAAGATATACATATAAGTCTACACAATTTAGATGTTCGTGGTGAGATAAGTAAGTAAAAATATATAATGTGGCATAGATTTAGTTGTATCAACTATGTTCCTGGCACTTTATTTTGGTTTGATAATATGCTATGGCAGAAGTTGTTAACAAATATGTGAACGTAGGCACAATATTCATTGAGTAATTCTTATTGTCACGAACCTGCCACGATGTTAGATGAACCTGCAAGGAAAATTAATTTTATTACCACGGATAAGTATTATTGACTTGTTATGTTGCGATATTAATTATGCTATAGATGTTGGTTAATCCATATGCTGCCACAATGTTAGTTTTTTATGTATAAGAACTTGTCTCATCATATACATGTACAACTACACACATTTTTTGTATGTGAGAAGTTGATAACATAGTGTCATATCTGATATTATTTTGAAGGAAATATTGAATGATTTACAGAGAATTCGCCGCATGACGGAATTTGAATATAATAACTTTGATCCAAATACATATGAGGACTTCAACAAGGAAGATTTTGAGCATACTTATTTCATATTTACGTTGCGAGAGACTCAAATGAAGGAATATGAAACCTTGGATAGAGACAAACACGGTACAATTTCTTATTATTAATAACATTTAACAATATAATTAGATGTATTACAAATTGATAATTGTACTATTTTTTGCTTCTTAATTTAGGTTATTGCGATTTGCAAATTCGTTATCATTGGATTTGTTGCAATACAAAACTTGATGATGAGAAGATTGTGTTGCACAACTCACTAATGCACAAATGGTCTCTAGAAACTGAAATTGAGAGGCTTCACCATTTCCTTCCTCTAGTTCACATTCTACCTATTATCTTGTCCCCCACCCCCCCAACGACCACTGACACGAACAACATGACAAGCTTAGCAATTGACATATGCATTGGCAATAGTCGAGATGCTTTTGAGTAGAGAGATATGCAGGTCAAATGCAAAATCTTGTACGCAAGGAAGTTACAGGAAACACATTAAGGAGGCCATCTACAGATTTAGTATACCTCTTGATAATCTACACTATAGCATTCAATTCGTCTGTTGTGTGATGATTGATATTTGACAATATGTTAAGCCACATCTTTCGTATCATAAATTGTTAGAAGTTTGGACTAGTTTCTTTGGCAAATATATTAGAACATCTCCAACAATACTACCATAAAATTATAATTTGATCTATTCTTATGTGAATGCTACTTGTATTAATTTCATGCCAGTGTAGTTACATGTTCCATCTCATGGTAGGTTTACTTTGTTTTCGCAGATTCGGGGCAGGTGACTAATTTTTTTGTTGATGTACTTGTTTTCACAGATTTGTGGTATGTGGTTAATGGTTTTGTTGATGTAGTTGGTGGCATGTTCCACGAAGGATTAGACACTTCCACGAAAAATATTAACACAATATATAGTAATTAAAAAATCTAATTGTGCCACAAAGGGTCAAACATTGCCACGAGTTTGGCGAACACCTATAATGAGGCCACTAAAAATATTAACAACTAAATCTCACATGCAAGTTACATCAATTAAATAGACAACTTCACTTCTCATCCCAACATTATGACTCTTACAAGCACCAACATCAATTGTCACTTTAGTCCCATGTTTTGGAGGGCATCTAATTGCGCTATCGTCAGGTTCATGACACTTACTACACACCCTCCACGATAATTGGAACAAATATTGTGCACATCGCAATGTTAGGGCCCGATTGCCCACAACGCATACAAGAACGTCTTCCAGGGTATGTCTTCTTCAGTGCACACTCATTAGGATTGCATGATATGTACAACCTTAAAAAATCAAACTAAGACATACCATCTACTGAATTCAAACGCACCACTCATCTCCATTTTCATAATCATCATTTACTCGTTTCCACTAGACACATCCACACTATATCGAGTGATCTGTAAAAAATTATCCACAATACAATAAGGGAATAAAATAAGTGTTAGTAAAGGAATTTTTATAGCAATATCTCTTCCACAAAAATAAGAACATGAAATGTAACATGCCACGAAAGAAAATATTGTAGAATTAGAACACTGCCACGATAGTTCATATTATGCAACGAGTCAAAATAAAAAGTAGCATAATAAATGTAGCCACGAAAGGCATGTGTGCCATAACTACAAACAAAATTTACAATGAAAAAATTGTCATGACAATATCGGTTGAAACAACACTGAAACTGTAGGTGTCAATTCAATATCATCAAGTGAGCATGTTTTGTAGTAGAGGTTGAGTAGAATCAGGAACCGGGTTAGGGTTGGGAAGAACCGGACCGGAGAGTCGGGTTATATCAGATCAGTTTTGGAAGTTATTGAAGAACCGGAGTTGTGACGGTTATAACAGAAATGTGCAACGGTTTTGGACTGTTGCATGAGAAACTGTTGTTGAAGGCGCGTACCAATTTTTAAAAGCAATTGAAACCGAATTGATTCCAGGTTCCAGAGCTTCTTGATTCGAGCTTAGCTCTTTATATACTTTTGTTCTACTTGTAAAGATGAGTTGATACACGTAGTTTTCCCTCTGTAAACATTACACAATCATTAGAATTTGAAAGCTAGGGTTCTTGGCTCAATTCGGATTTTGAATTGGGGCTTCTAGTTTTCTGAGTTGTTTCTTGTAATTGATTGTTTAGTGGAGTGAATTGAGGTGTATAGAGCCTCCGTGGATGTAGATCACATTGATCGAGCCACGTAAAAGCTTTGTGTTCTTCATTTTATTTCTAGTTTTGCGTTCGATTTTGATTGGCCGATTTTCAATTCGTGTTTCATTCATTTCTGGTTTGAATTCTTGGTGTGTGTGTGTTGTAAGTGTTCTTAAACCTAACAAGTGGCGCCCTTTTGCAAAATGCAATCCTTAATCACCTCTTTGTTGATTGAGTCAATTGGTTTTGTTACCATCGTTCCTCGTGCCCGATTTCTGCTGTTACGAAGGGCTGGTTCTTCTTTTGTGAATGGGAAAATACCAAGTTTTCCATTGAACAATAGAGCCCCCTCGGCGGAATATTGAGGTCGAGCAACGGCACACATGAACATCACTTTTGTTATGAACCGTTTGCTTTTACATGACCTATAAACATCATCTTCATCTTGTAGCTTGTATGCCCTCTCGGTTGCTCTTTGCATATAGAACCATTTCTCATCGATATGAACAACGTTATGCATAGTGTCTGATACATGCTAGTTTTACATGTATATTAGGTCAATTAAAGGTCGTAATATGTGACATATGCATGTGTATTTGGGCGAAAAATGATTAAAATCCATCTTTTGAGCTAGATGACATGTTTCTACTTGTTTTAGTGTTATTCAGGAATAAAAAGGCCAAAAAGTCCGTTTGGGCAAGGTTCGGATGAAAAGCGAGCAAGAAAAGTCGGAAATAGCAAAGAGGGGATGAAGCATGGTCAGAAAATATAACTCGGGCGAGTTGTTTAGAAACTCGGTCGAGTGAGAAATGAAGAGCAAAACGTGGAATTGGTCAGAGACTCCAACTCGGTCAAGGGGGATTCTGCCTCGGTTGAGTTGACCCAACTCGGTCGAGGCAGCTTTCCGAGTCAAAAACTGAATGTGCCCGTTTTATTATTTTGAGCCCATCTTGAGCCCAATTTAGCCTTAACTATATAAGGAGGTTCCCAAACTCGAAAAAGGGGTTTTTAGAGATCATTAGAAGGCATATTGAAGAGGAAAGTGGTAGCGTCGTTTCCGACTACCAAATTAAATCGTGTATGAAGATACACTTAAACCTTACCGACTACTCTAACTAGTAGAGTGGCAAGCAAGGGTCGATCCCACAGGGAACGGCCGAACAGTTTTGATTATGATGTCAAGTGGTTTATGATTAAGAATGCAAGAAATAAATACTTAAGAAAGCAATAAGGGGGGTTGATGGGAAACTAACAATCTATTAGTGACAATTAAAAGGAAATAGACACAATTAAAGAAACAAGTAACTCAAAAACACTAGAAGAGATCTTTTTCAGTTTTAGTTTTCAAATAGTAAAACAAGTCACCCTTGATCATGCTTCCCGTTGGTCTTGAACAATTGATGCAACTATTGTTAATGCCCGATTGAATTGTGATTTAAGCCCTTATCTCAAGACTATTAACAAGCTCTAATAGCCTTGTTGTCCCTTAATTTTAGTTAATCAAAATAAGCTCTTCGACTAACCCTATTCAGTTTAACCGAATCCTCGAACAAGCTCTCTTAGATTCAATCACCAAAAGCATTAAACACTAGGACAACGAGATAAATTCAACATAAAACTCGAAAGCTCGGTTTTAGTGGTTGAACTTTATGTTATCCCCAATAAATAATTATTGTTTGCTACTCGGGAATCGGAAATCCTACAATTACGGATAGTAATCTCCTATTCTAGCAACACATTCACAAATCCCTTAAAGGGTGATAAAACCAATAATTAATTCATAAATGTGAATCAACAAGAGCAAATAACACAAAACACTTAAATACACAATAATCTCGGTAACATTAACCGTAATAATCACATCAATGTCTCGACTCAAGGTTCCACAATGATCAAGGATGAGCTAAGGGTGCTAGCCACCCATATTAACTAATACAATCAGAAAATAAATGGAAAAATGAAGAAACATGATACTGATTTGGATAAATCCAAAGATGTCAATTGGAGAAGATGATCCTTCAATCCCTTGTCCAATCTCCTTCCTTGGTGGCTGAAATGTGCTCTTCAAGTATCAAAAGCTCTCCAAAAGTTGTCTAAAAGTTAGGTTAAATTCGAATGGGATGATATATATATAAAGGGAGAAAATGCTAGACAAAAATAGGCAAAAACGTATTCAGGATTTTAAAACAGGGTAGTGAATCTCGGCCGAGACGGGAGTGTGTCTCGGCCGAGACGTGAAAAAGGGTTTTCAGGAATTTTGGGTCGAAGGTCAATCTCGGCCAAGATTTGGTGGAATCTCGGCCGAGACGTGAAACAGGGAAAATTAGGGCTTTTTGGGATTTGACTCATCTCGGCCGAGATTGGATTGTATCTCGGCCGAGATCTTCATCTTTGATACTCTTCAAGAATTCCCTGGAGACTTATCTCGGCCGAGATTGGATTGAATCTCGGCCGAGATCTTCAATCTTGCAAAACTCTAGAAATTCCCTGGAGGCCCATCTCGGCCGAGATTGACATCCTGTCTCGGCCGAGATCTTCATGTGGCTCTTCCTTTCTTGCCTCGATCGATCCCTTGACTCCTCGGTCGTTTAATCTTCGATTTTTACCCTTTTTACACCTGTCTTAATACAAAAATAGCTCAAACGCATTATTTTACCCATTAGAATATAAAAGCACTAAATACACATAATTATGCACGTTATTGACACTAAAATGACACTAAAAGTGCCCTAAAGTGCGTGCACGGAACACGTGTTCCAAATCTCCCCAAACTTAAAACTTGTTCGTCCCGAACAATAAAGAGAAAGACAAAAGAACACGTGTTTAGGGCAAAGTTTAGTGGCATTTGATTTCTGAATTTTCATGAAAAAGAGTAAGAGATCATGATAAAAGTGAGCATGTGTGATAGACAAGATTCACTACTCTCGAGACAAAACACTCTAAACTTAAGATCCTCACATGGTGAGTGTAACTCTCGACTCTCAAGTGTATCAAAAGGGAAGTGTATACGCTCACATTGAAATGCATAAAATGCCTACCATAAGCTTGCCAATCATCTAACTTCGATGAATACCGGCATGTGTGACAAAGAATCAAAAAGGTCTTTAATAGGTTGTAATGTTGGCTTGGGGTAAGGTGGGATAATTTTGGGTAGAAGTGACTATAAAACGGACTAAATGAGTCGTGCACTACCCATCTACCCCTCAAACAATGGTCATTCTACCTCACTCTTTACTTCCTTAGTAAACCAATCCCAAAAAATTGATTTCTTCACCTTACCACAAAGTCTACAACCTAAATGCTTTCTCAATTCTCCCTTGAAGTGTATTTTCTTTTGAATTTCTACCACTTTGAGAACATCTATCAAAAGGCATTTACATTACTAGCCTCTCCAAATCAAAAGTAACAAATGAGTATATACAACTAACTTTTTCTTTTGTTTTTGTTTTTTTATTTTTATTTTTATTATTATTTTTTTTTTTTTTATATACACAAACAAACATTGAAGAGGACTAGTATTCTCGATTCTTTTCCTATTGTTACAATTCCTTTCACCCTTCAATATTCCCAATAGTTCACCCTTTTCAATCCCAAATTACCCGACTACCTTCCAACCACCTCCCTCATACTCAAATAGTCCAATTAGGTTCAAAGGCTAATCGAAAGGGTTTCGGCTTGTAGAATTGGGTTGTCAAACAAAAGGCTAAAAGCTCAAGGGGCTCAACTAGAGACAATATCAAATTAGGTAAAAAGGATGTGTTTTCAAGCTTGAAAGTAGGCTCAAATCAAGGATTGCCTAAAATCATTTTCAATGTCACACAATGTACCGACTCATGCAAAATAGAGAATCAAGGCAAGTTCTAGAGACAACTAAATGCACTCAATGAATTTCACACCGAAAGAAAGTTTACGTTACTCCAAAGGCGGGAGTATCTTCTAAAGCTCAAAAACTCACTCGGTTGCAATTTTTGATCAAAAGTTTTGAGTGTATGTTCAATTTTGTTTCAAAAGTCTATCATGCTCTACCATGTGCTTCTTTCAAAGATATTTGTCAAAAACTTTCATCATTAATCAATGCCACATTTTCTCGTCCTAAACTTCATCCAATTGCTTTCCCGAGCTGCCAATTTGTACGAATCCCACCCCCTCCCCAAACTTAGTTGCAAACTTAGTTTGTGGAAAAAAGAGGAGTACAATTTGGTGGCTCGCCGAACTTAACCATTTTATTATACGTTTATTCACAAACATTAACTAGATGAACTATTTTACTAAGAATCCTACTCCTACAACAATAAAGGGAAAATGTGTGTGTACTTATCAACACAAACAAAAAAAATTTGACTTTAAGGCACCCAATGATTATTCAAAAATCCGAAATAGCCAAATGCATATGTAATAATATTACCAACCAAGGCTAATAATAAAAAATGACAATGGCTCACAGGCCGGCAATATTACCAACAATACAAATGGACAATATCACAAAAGCAATCAATATATAAATCAAATTGGCACACAAGCCATCACAACAAATCTAACAAGCAAGTCATGTCAAATGGCGCACAGGCCAACAGTATAGATAATGAAAGAAGAAAAACGGGGGTTAGGGGATTTCGAGCAACCGAAATGGTCTTATCTTTTTGTTTTCCCCCAAACTTAGTTTTGCAACTAAGTTTGGGACAAAAAGGTAAGACTTCTCGGTCGCTCTACTCACAGCGAGCGGGAAGGTCGGGAACTCGAGCTAGTGAAACATCCTTTTATTGACTTGAAAAGGTCGAGAATCTTGGTCTGATTTTCTTGGATAGTTTCCTTGATTCCTCGCAACTCAGCTCCAATAGATGCTCGTAGCTCCACCAATTCGGCTCTGACGCCTTTGATCTCGTCCCCCATGGCCGCCATTAAGCCCTCCTGCCGTTCCTGGAACTCAGATTGAGTTAGAATGGCAGTAGATGATCGTTTTCTTGACGGCTGCACTGGTTGGCTACTTCCTTCCCCTTCAACCCCTGCGCTCCGAGCCCGTGCCACCGGACGTGGCTTTTTGGCACGCTTGAATTTGGTCAGTTCTTCCCGGTTTGGCTCCAGGGAGGCATTGAGATGTGCCTCAGAGCTCAGTTCCAAATTCATCGTGCTTGCCAGGTTGGTGATGTAAGTCAGTCCGGGGTTGGGCAACCGGAGGTAAGGCCCCTCGTTTTGGAGCACGTATGGGACAGCCGGACCCGATATGCCCTCTTTGTACCCGAGCATGGAAATACGCATGTTCTCCATCTCCTCCCAGTCCAAATAATAATCAATGGTGATTGGCGTGTACTCTGGAAGGGGAACATTGTAGTGCTCGAGTATAGGGGTTATCAATGCCCCACAATAGATCGGGTCGGGTATTTTCGTTTCTCTCTTTCTCTCTGTCTTCAATTCTTTCACTATCTTCTGGAAACATGACACCAAGTCCTGCTGGAAGTTCCTCTCCTTTCTATCCACGATGGCCCAAAGAATCTCCATCTCGTATAAGCGGGGAGAGCTGATTTCTTTCCGTCCACATATGGTGGAGCTCAACAGTTTCTGTAGATACTTCACCACGGGGCTTCTAATGGAAGTAAGTCTGGAGCCTCTAGGATCGTAGGCTTGAGGTGCAACTATTCCAGGGGCGGCAGTGATTTGCTCCCAGAATTGTTGCACATTGAACTGTTTCAACACCTCGCGATCACCGTAGGCTGGAGTCTTGAAACCATATATGCTTGTCAAACGTTCGTGGCGGAGTATCTTTTCTTCATTTAGAAGCTGGAATTTGAAATGAATAACTGTAGAGCCGGAATTTGTCTCCTCCACGATCTCGAGTGTGCTGAAAAATTCGAGCACGAATTTGAGGAAGGTTGGTCGGGGTGCTAGGCACTGAACTAGACCTGCTTCGTCTAGCAACTCCAGAACATTTTGCCGGATGCCCCTGGCGTCTAAAATCTTGGGATCGCCATATCGGGTTGCTGACACCCCCCTCTTCATCAATTTATCAAAACGTTTTCGTTGCTCCTCTGTTCCCAGCACAATATCAAAATCTATGGGCTTTGTGGATTTGTCAGTGGCAGTCGGTGGGACTTCCGGTGGAGGAACCTCCGGAGTAGGCTCAACAGCCTTCTCCTTACCCTTGGCTTGGCTTCTTCGGATTTTTTGCGTGACTCTTCGGCCCGAAGTGCCTTCTTGGGTGTTGCCTTTTGTGGGTTTCGGAGGTGCCATGGGTACCTAAAATCAACAATTCAATAATCAAAAACTTGTGGCAAAATAACTAGTGCAAGTGCAAGTAAGAAGTGCCTAGGTTCATTTGAATCCAACTATATCTCTAACAAAAACAAGACAAAATATATCGATTATGCAATGACAACCAAATCATATTCAAATAAGGTCACACATTACAATAATATCAACAAGTCGTCTCAAAAGAAACAGAGAATATAGTTGAATTCAACGCCTAGCACGTGCTTGATAATATGCCACAACGAATTTAGCCTTTTCAAAAACTCACAAGATCATACTCAACATGCCACCCACTCTATCATCAGTCAAACATACGAACTATCACTCAATTTTATCATTTACATGCATAACACTTATCACATGGCAAAAAATCAATACAAGTACTTGTATGTATAACCAAGTTCAACGAATATGCATATAAACGTGAAATTAACTTTCAATCTCAACAATGTATACACTAATACGCAACAATGAATCGAAAGGAGGAGATAGCCGTACTTACCAGTTGAGTTTAACCGAAAAAAATTTGAATTTGGGTTGCTCGCGCCCTTTTTGAATCGACCTCAAATGTGCTCCAAATCCAAATATTTTCGAGGGAGAGTTGGTGTGGTGATGTGAGTGAGGTGTGGTGTGAATTTTAGAGGTGGAAAGTGAGTGCAAAGGTGATTATTGGAGTAGTGTGTGCGTGAGTGTGTGAAAATCGCAAATTTGGGGAAGAACTGACCTAATTTTCGCGCAGGGGGTATTTATACCTGTTTTCCGTCTCGGCCGAGATTCGGATTCGGACTCTGTGTCTCGGCCGAGATCCGTTCAACGCCTTCAGGAAAACTTGACCCGGCAAGGAATCTCGGCCGAGATTTTGTAGTATCTCGGCCGAGATTTTGTAGTATCTCGGCCGAGATGTAATCCCAGCATTTTTACCCCCATTCTGGACAAAACCCGTCTCGGCCGAGATTCATGTATGTCTCGGCCGAGATTGTTCTTCAGCGAATTTGCCTCCATTCTGGACAACCCCCGTCTCGGCCTAGATTTGGTCCTGTCTCGGCCGAGATGTGCTTCCAGAGAAATTTCTTCATTTTGGGCCTGTCTGAATCTCGGCCGAGATAAGGTAATGTCTCGGCCGAGATTATCTTCCAGCAAATTTTCCAGATTTTTGCATCTTTTAATCTCGGCCGAGATGAGACATGTGTCTCGGCCGAGAAAGGCTTCCAGGGAAAAATTTGGCCTTTCACTCACTTGGGGTCTCGGCCGAGATTTCTTCTCTGTCTCGGCCGAGATGGTACTCCCCTGCATTTTTCCACCCTTTTTGGTGTTCTTCACCCCCATTCTACACCATGTCTTGGCTTTGGTTTGTTTGTGGTACCTGCACACATTTTAACCATCACAATTCAAAATATGCAAATAATAGTAAAACTACTAAGCTATGAATTTAAAATACGAGAGAAAACGAGTAAACGCCGGGTTGCCTCCCGACAAGCGCCTTTGTTTAACGTCGTTGGCTCGACGGACGCTTTTTTTAGTTTGGTGGTGAGTCTTCCACTCTTTCTTCTGCACCGGGGCTTTCTTGAATATGCTCTAGATAAGGCTTGAGAAGATGCCCATTGACCTTGAAGATTTTTCCGGTTTTACCACTTTCAATTTCAATGGCTCCATGATCGAACACCTTAGTGACAACAAAGGGTCCTACCCATCTCGAACGGAGCTTGCCCGGAAATAACTTCAACCGAGAGTGATATAGTAGCACTTTCTCCCCAACCGCAAACGTTTTCCGGGTAATCCTCGAGTCATGAAAAACCTTCGTTTTCTCCTTGTAGATCATGGCGTTTTCAAAGGCTTCATTCCGAATTTCTTCGAGCTCTTGTAATTGGAGCTTTCGATAATCGATGCACACTCGCCATCCGGTTTGCAAGCGGGTGGGAACCATTTCCACTTCTTTGTTCTCCACCACCATCACTCCCGACTTTTTGGGCACGACCTGTGTTGGGCTCACATATTTGCTATCCGATATTGGGTAAATAATCCCAACATCGAGTAGTTTGATGATCTCCGTCTTTACCACCTCCATCATAGGTGGGTTAAGCCGCCTTTGATGTTCCCGACTTGGTTTGGCATTATCCTCCAACAATATCCGGTGCATGCATAGGGATGGACTAATGCCTTTGATGTCAGCAATAGTCCAACCTATAGCTTCTTTGTTAATCTTGAGGACCCCGATCAATGCTTGTTCTTGAGTGGATGTGAGCTTTGATGAGATAATCACCGGTAAGGTTTCATCCTCCCCAAGATATGCGTATTTGAGATGGGGGGGAAGCGCTTTGAGCTCAATGGTTGGTGCCTTGATGGTAGAAGGTAGCAGCTTTTCTTGAGGGTCAGGCAAAGGTAAGAATTTGGGAAAGGACTTGGTTCGGAAAGGCTTGGATGATTTCGATTGTTCCACTGTCCCCACAAACTCTTTCTTGGTGTCCATCGGCTCTATCCTCTCTAGATCGGCCGCCAATTCAATTGCTTCTTCGTCCCTACAATAACACTCAAACACTTCCTCCACAAGGGGATCAATAACATCAATGACATCAATAGAATAAACACTATGCAAATCCTCAGGATATTTCATTGAATCAAAAATATTGAATTGCACTACTTGGCCAGCAAATTCCATGCTAAGAGTTCCCTCTCGCACGTCAATCTTTGTTTGGGAGGTATTCAAGAACGGCCTCCCAAGCAAGATTGGAGTGGAATCGGGCGAATTTCCATGCATGTCAAGTACATAGAAATCTGCTGGAAAGATGAGGTTATCCACCTCAACTATCACGTCCTCAATCACCCCGTCCGGAAACGAGGTGCTTCGGTCCGCCAGTTGGATGACTACCCTCGTGTCTTTCAGTGGACCCAAGTTCAAGCTATTGAAAATAGAACGGGGCATCACATTGATCGATGCCCCCAAATCAAGCATGGCCTTTTCAATCAGACAATTACCGATTTTAATTGGGATGGTGAACATCCCCGGGTCCTTGCATTTCTGTGGCATCTTCTTCTGAAAAACCGCCGAGATGTTTTCTCCCATGAAGACTTTCTCATTCCCATGTAGACGCCTTTTGTTGGTGCATAAATCTTTCAAAAACTTTGCGTACCGCGGAATCTGTTTTACGGCGTCCATCAAAGGAATACTGATTTCCACCTTCCTGAATACCTCCATTATCTCCTTGTCTCTATTCTTGTCGGGAATCTTCTTCATTTGACTCGGAAACGGAAGTGGGGGCATTTCAGAATTTTTGCTGGATTTCAGGGAATCTCGGCCGAGATTTTTGTGTGTCTCGGCCGAGACAGATGGGCAGAGAATTTTGTCTGGACGAGCTGGCACATCTCGGCCGAGATCCTGATGTGTCTCGGTCGAGACAGGTGGGCAGAGAATTCTGTCTTCTGGACAATGTGAGACATCTCGGCCGAGATCCTGATATGTCTCGGCCGAGATTTCCTGTTTTGCACCCTCCCCTTCACTTTCAACTCTACTTGCTCCTTCATTTGACTTCCCCTTTTCAAGGACCTTCCCGCTTCTCAAAATCCCCACACTGACATTCTCAATTTCACTTTGTGGAGAGTGTTTCATGATAGGAAAAGGCAATAGGTGGTCGGGGAAGCACGCAGCTAATGCCTCCTTTTGCTTACGCAACTCCTTGGCAATCTTCCACTTAGGTGTCCAAACTTTACTTTCCACCACATGGGAAGTCTCTTCTTTCCTCGAACCATCATTCACGTCCACAGTCTGTCCTTGTGAAGTATACCCGGGCTTTTCAGGCTCTCCAAGTAACTCCTCACCCATAATAGCAATGGCACTCACATTTTTCGGGTTGACTTCCGGTTGAGCCGGTAATCTTCCTCCTTGTGCATTTTCTAAACGAGAAACCGCCGATGCTATTTGACTGACCTGATTTTCGATACTCTGAAACCTAGAGCTTGATTCCTTCTGTAATTGGAGCGTACTAGTGGCTAGGCTTTTCACTATATCAGATAGGGAAGGATCACAGGTTACCTGCTCGGGTTGTTGTCTCTGCTGGAACATTCCCCTAGTAAAAGGGGGTCGGTTTTGCCCACTGTGATCACCCTGTTGATTATTGCTCGGATTCTGATTGCCGTATTTGAAGTTCGGATGGTCCCTCCAACCCGGGTTGTACGATTGAGAATACGGATCATACTTCCTCCCGGATGAGTTGGGATTAAAATTGTGAACCGCGTTGGCATGAGCCTCCATTTCTTCTCCGAGAACCGGGCAAGTATCAGTAGTGTGTTCAGTGACTTGGCAAATTCTGCAAGGCTTGGAGGTGGGAGTGCCACCCGAGATTACCTTCTTCACCAAGTCGGTGAGTTGGTCTAACCTCTCTTCAACAGACGAGTCTATCACATCCTTTACCCGTCTCACTGGCTCTCTGCATCCAAATTGTTGAGTATTAGCAGCTATTTTGGATATCAGTGCTCGAGCCTCAGTAGGCGTCTTATTAGATAAAACCCCTCCACTTGCTGAATCAATCATATTTCTGTCTGCCAGGCAAAGTCCTTCATACCAATACTGAATCAGCAGTTGCGGAGTGATCTGATGTGGAGGGCAACTTCCAACCAGCCTTTTGAAACGTTCCCAATACTCATATAACGTTTCACCTTGCATCTGCCTCACCCCACTGATCTCCTTTCGAATGGTGGTGGCTCGAGAAGCTGGGAAGAATTTCTCCAAGAACTGGGTTTCCATCTGCTCCCAGGTGGTAATTGATCCGGATGGAAGGTAATATAGCCAGTCCCGAGCAAGATCCTTCAGGGAGAACGGAAATGCTCGAAGTTTTATCTGTTCTTCCGTCACCCTTGATGGCTTCATACTTGAACAGACCACATGGAACTCCTTGAGGTGCTTATGAGGGTCCTCCCCGGACAATCCATGAAAGGAAGGTAGTAGGTGGATGAGTCCGGATTTCAACTCGAAGGCCGTGTCGTTTCCTATGGCTGGGAAGGTGATGCACAAGGGCTCTTGAGCAACCCTAGTGTTAGCCAACTCCTTCATCGTTCTTTCTTGACCTTGATCCTCAGCCATTTTTTTCAAGTTAATAATATCTTCACCCCCTAAATTCAGCACTTCAATTCTTTCTCGGACTTGCTCCAAATCTCGAGCTCTCCTTCTCAATTCACGTTCACGTTCCTTAATATCCGGTTCAAATAGCAATCCTTTTTCCCCTTGCGAACGCAAGAACATTCACTACAAGCAAACAAAAGTAAGGAAACAAAGTGAGATTATAAAATTACTAATCTAAACAAGAAGATAACTATATATGTAATTAATCATAATGCTTGATCAACAAATCAACTCTATTCTAATCACCGTTCCCCGGCAACGACGCCAAAATTTGGTAGCATCATTTCCGACTACCAAATTAAATCGTGTATGAAGATACACTTAAACCTTACCGACTACTCTAACTAGTAGAGTGGCAAGCAAGGGTCGATCCCACAGGGAACGGCCGAACAGTTTTGATTATGATGTCAAGTGGTTTATGATTAAGAATGCAAGAAATAAATACTTAAGAAAGCAATAAGGGGGGTTGATGGGAAACTAACAATCTATTAGTGACAATTAAAAGGAAATAGACACAATTAAAGAAACAAGTAACTCAAAAACACTAGAAGAGATCTTTTTCAGTTTTAGTTTTCAAATAGTAAAACAAGTCACCCTTGATCATGCTTCCCCTTGGTCTTGAACAATTGATGCAACTATTGTTAATGCCCGATTGAATTGTGATTTAAGCCCTTATCTCAAGACTATTAACAAGCTCTAATAGCCTTGTTGTCCCTTAATTTTAGTTAATCAAAATAAGCTCTTCGACTAACCCTATTCAGTTTAACCGAATCCTCGAACAAGCTCTCTTAGATTCAATCACCAAAAGCATTAAACACTAGGACAACGAGATAAATTCAACATAAAACTCGAAAGCTCGGTTTTAGTGGTTGAACTTTGTGTTATCCCCAATAAATAATTATTGTTTGCTACTCGGGAATCGGAAATCCTACAATTACGGATAGTAATCTCCTATTCTAGCAACACATTCACAAATCCCTTAAAGGGTGATAAAACCAATAATTAATTCATAAATGTGAATCAACAAGAGCAAATAACACAAAACACTTAAATACACAATAATCTCGGTAACATTAACCGTAATAATCACATCAATGTCTCGACTCAAGGTTCCACAATGATCAAGGATGAGCTAAGGGTGCTAGCCACCCATATTAACTAATACAATCAGAAAATAAATGGAAAAATGAAGAAACATGATACTGATTTGGATAAATCCAAAGATGTCAATTGGAGAAGATGATCCTTCAATCCCTTGTCCAATCTCCTTCCTTGGTGGCTGAAATGTGCTCTTCAAGTATCAAAAGCTCTCCAAAAGTTGTCTAAAAGTTAGGTTAAATTCGAATGGGATGATATATATATAAAGGGAGAAAATGCTAGACAAAAATAGGCAAAAACGTATTCAGGATTTTAAAACAGGGTAGTGAATCTCGGCCGAGACGGGAGTGTGTCTCGGCCGAGACGTGAAAAAGGGTTTTCAGGAATTTTGGGTCGAAGGTCAATCTCGGCCGAGATTTGGTGGAATCTCGGCCGAGACGTGAAACAGGGAAAATTAGGGCTTTTTGGGATTTGACTCATCTCGGCCGAGATTGGATTGTATCTCGGCCGAGATCTTCATCTTTGATACTCTTCAAGAATTCCCTGGAGACTTATCTCGGCCGAGATTGGATTGAATCTCGGCCGAGATCTTCAATCTTACAAAACTCTAGAAATTCCCTGGAGGCCCATCTCGGCCGAGATTGACATCCTGTCTCGGCCGAGATCTTCATGTGGCTCTTCCTTTCTTGCCTCGATCGATCCCTTGACTCCTCGGTCGTTTAATCTTCGATTTTTACCCTTTTTACACCTGTCTTAATACAAAAATAGCTCAAACGCATTATTTTGCCCATTAGAATATAAAAGCACTAAATACACATAATTATGCACGTTATTGACACTAAAATGACACTAAAAGTGCCCTAAAGTGCGTGCACGGAACACGTGTACCAGAAAGCAACATCAAAGAATCAAGATCAAGACGATTAGGGTGCTTATTCATTGTCTCATTTTTCTATTTCAAATCATGTTTGTCTATGAACATATTTGTGTTATGAATATGAACATGAGTGAGTAGTTTCTTATTATTCTAGGGTTTTGAAAGTAGGTTTTAACGATGTTTGATTAATTGAAGTTTTCTGTTCTAGTTAATGATTGTTATTCGTTGTCTATGTGTTGTGATTTAGTTTCATGAATAGTTAAATTGATCACTTAACTACTCTACATAATTCATAAGTTCGCTTCGAAAGGAGGAATTTGTGAATGGAAAGACAATATATAGCGTATTTGTTGAGCGCTCTGAAAGGAGGTGAGATAAGTGCGTAGGCATTGGTCTAAGATCGATTGGGAGTTCATTAGGTCTAGTCGACTTGAAAGGGTGGCTAGGGATAATGAATCTACAAGTTAATTGCTTCGAAATGAGAGTTAATATATATAAGTGCCGTCTAATAACGATAATAATCATTGCTAGTTTAGAATAATTAGATTGTCAAACTTAGTTAATTCTGAAATCAATTCTCTAGAATTTGTCTTCCAATCTTGAATATTTGATAAATTATTTTCTTATTCTTGAATTTAAGTGTGAAGTAATAGTTTAGTGAAATTAGTTTAATACTAAAATTAATCCGATTGAGAGCCTAGTTAGGAGTGTTTTAGGATATTTGGAGTATCAAACTAGTCATTAAGTCAGTCCTTGTGGGATCGACCTTGCTTGCCATAGTTCTTGTTTGATCCAAAAAGGCAGCTGGTGACCCTTCTTCGATCTGCTTTTTTGCAGCTTCCCAAATGTAGTGCACCGTCCAACGACTAACTCCATATGATGTAGCCGTCGATCGAATCTTGCCATGGTGGACGATCCCGTCTGTACTATTGGCCAACAGATACTGCGCGATCCGATTGCGGTCTGATGGAGAAATATGCGGCTGTTTCCTTGTGTTAGTCATTTGTGAACTGTTTTTTTTTTCTTTGCTGTAATTGAACATTTAAGGTTGTTATAAATGTTGTTAGAACAACATTTATAGAGGTTGTGTAGGTTTAAATGTAAAAGTGTTTAGGAGGGAAGTTTAAAAATTTTCAGATTGGGTGTTAGCTGAAAAAATCAAGAAAATGGACGGAGGTTGTAATGAAATATTGGAGGGAATTTTTCCCCTCCATCTATTGAATTAATTTTGAATGTTTTCATTTATCAGCTTAACTTGTGTATTGAATGAAGCAGGTTACTCAGTTTTTTTTTATTGATTTATGCATTGTCTCCCTTTTTTTTTCAACAGAAATTTATGTTTTTTTAAATTTTCATTTTTCCAGTATTTTCGTTTTTTTAATAGTGGAAATCAGAAATAAAATTAGGAGAGGACTCTCTCCCTTAATTTTTCTTAATTATTGTTGATTTTTCAACCCAAAAAGCAAAAAACAGATTTTTCTTATTTCACGTGCTAGAGTGGGTGTGCAAAATAGCATGGGACGGAGGGAGTATTAATTTTACAAAGGGCTTATAATTATGTTCAAATTTGTGGAAAATGTTATTTTCTCCACTTTTTACTTATCAAAAATTGCATCTTATAAACTCTTGAGACAATAAGTTATTGGTGTTTATATACTCCCTCCGTTTCATAAAGAATGTCATTTTAGACACTCTGAAAAATTTCACAATAAGTGTCACTTTACCAAAAAAATTATAATTCTTCCAATATTATCTTAAACAACCTACTTAATTTAGTTGATTATTTTCTTATTTCACAAAACATACCACTTAAATACCAATCATTAATTTCTCAACAAATAGTTAAAATGACATTCTTTATGAGAGGAAGGGAGTAATGTTTAAAATAAGATTAGTATGACTAATGTTGGTTGTGCAATGTACGGAAATAATATAAAATACTATAAGATCTTCTAATGCAGATTTATTTTATCCTTCATATCCCCTTGTATATTATTTACACACTCTGAATGTATTCTATTTGAGACCGGCTTGACATAGTCATGTTCGGCTTGAGTTGAGTTTTTGTAGTGTATAATGCTCTCAATATTTAATTAACATAGAAACAAAAAACAAACAAGTCAGGAAGGAAAAAATATATTAATATCTAAAGCTTGAATCTGGATTAGCTTTTCTATATCTACTTTTTGACAGAACATATATTTCGAAGACACGACGACTATTAAAAAAAAAAAATTGAACTTAAAATATTAAATTAACAATTTATAACTAAGGATAAAATAATAGAATATATATATACACACACATAGCTATTTCAAGTTGAGTTAGAATTTTAAATTATCATTAAATTAACAAATACTCCCTCCGTTCACAAATAAGTGTAGTTCTAGCAAAAATCATTTTTTCATAAAAGAGTGTCATTTAGCATTTTTTCCATGTTTATTCCAATATTATCCATAGCTAAATCTAAGGAAATTTCCATATAAATCTTTATAATATTAAATAAAGAAAGTTTTGAGAAATTTATGGTAATAAAGAAAATGATGGAGAGAAAATTGGAGGGGTGTTGTCGTCCATCCTTTAAATTTTTAAATTCCACCTGAAAATCTAAAATGACACTTATTTATAAATGGAGGGAGTAGTAATTAACGATTAACATTGTAAAATAATTTTAATTTGAAAAATCACTATCGACAAATTAGTAGAAAAAGGAAACAAATAAATGAAGTAGATTTTTTTTAAATAACCCCAGATGGAAATCTTATCCAGACCAAGCAGTTCATTTGAATGATTAATTGGTGATCTATTAATTATTGCGTCCTCACAACCTGTCTAGTGTGCCAGTTTTAAAATTGTTCCCTTAAATTTTCTATTACTCCATTAACGAGAACAAGTCAACTAGAGTGGCTATATGAAAAAAATTAAGTAGGTGGCAGCAACTCGTGATTTGAGAAAATGAGTATAAAAATAAAGAATACAGATCCTCTATTTTAATTGGTATTTCATCTTGTATTTTAAAACAACTACTACACGCTACGTATATAAAATAGAGGATTCAATCTCGATTCGCGAAGGGAGGGGGGGGGGGGAGTGTTGGTTTATTTACAAGAAAATATGAATTTGATCAAGTGATTACGATGCAAATTCCTTAATAGTAACAGTTAGTAGTAAAAGATAGCCTGCAGAAGTATACACCCTCTTCAAAAGGATGCTCAGATTGGAAATGATTTGCATTAATTCTTGATAAAATAATATTTACATTATATTAACGGCAAAATAGATCTCGAGTGATACGAAGATGAGACCCTCTATTTTATATGGCATTCAATTGTATTTTATTTTTATGACATATATCATGTAATGTTAATAAAGAGATAATTACGTGTTGAAATATCCTATGAAATTGGGATCTGATTTGAATTATGAAGGGGAAGGCTCTGTCTGTAATTATGAAGGTAATCGGGTTAACAAAGTAGCCTAGTTGATAATTATTTTATTTGTATTTAGCGTACAAAGTTGACTGATAAATTAAAATAGATAGATTAACAAGAATTAATAATGTGAAATAATAGAGGGCCTAGCTGTGCACATTATATTTCCTTCCAACTACTCCCTAACCCCCACAATTAACTAACACAGCTTGCCTAACTGTTAATTGTATATTGTTGAATTTATTTTATTAAACTACGTTCGAAACCATAAGAATAATATTGCAGATGGGCATGGATAGACTTTAGAAAATATATTATATGTATTTTCTTATATTGTCAATTATAATTGATTTTACTAAAAATATGTTGTAGTATTTCAGTTGTTTTTAGTTTCCTTGTTATGAGCCAAGAAGAAACATCCAAGGCAACAACCACTTTCCATGTTCGAAAGAATCTCCAAAATTTACTTTCCAAAGTTACAATGTGATTAAGGGTTCACACGCAATCTTTGCGAGATCCAAAGATTTCAATCAAGGAAGTTGTATCATGATACATTCTGTAATAGATAACTTTTAATATCAATTTGTCCATACTTTGACGACTATTACAAGTCTTTGCTAGCCTATAAATACCGAGTGTTTCATTATTAGGGTTGTGATAGGGATAACCCGGTCACTTCGGGTCGGGTCCATACTTGAGCCCACTGACCAGCCCAGCAAGCACGTGAAGGCCCGGCACGCGTAGGCCCAGGCCCAGCAGGCTCAGAAACACGCGCTGGCCCAACAGGCAGTTTGTTCCGCGAATCAAGGCTGAAGATTCGTTTCCAACCGCCATGCAGCTGGAAGTAGGCGTGAATATAGGAAGTTTGTTAGGGTTCAGTTAGGGTTGAGGAAAAATTAAGTATAAATAGGAGAAAGGAACTCTGAATTAGGGTTCGCACTCTGTATTGTTGATTGCTATCTGTAAACTCAACGTTCTAGTAAAAGAAACACCTCGGCAAGAGTGATTTTCTGCCCGTGGACGTAGATCTCCGGATCGAACCACGTAAATCTTGTGTTTTTACATTCTGTTTGCGTAGATTATCGTTAAATTTAGTGGTTACCGGATTGCGCTTTATCAATTGGCGCCGTCTGTGGGAATTGTAAAGCAATTTTTGACGTCCACAACGTATTCAAGAATCATGGTGACAACTCGTTTGAATCAATCTCGTCATGGTGATCAATCCAACCAGGATCCACCCGTGGATCAGGTTGTGCCGCCGAGGCAATTGGCGGCAAGAAGTACATCTCAACATCAGGGTAATCAAGGTCCACCCCCTCAAAACATGCAACACCCTAATCCCGCTGCTGACCAACCACCGGTTAACATTCAAATCACCCCAGAATTGCTCCAGGCTTTCTTACAAGAGCATGCACATGTTCTTCAAGATTGGGCAGCTAATCGCCTACATCCCGCGGGGCCTGCCGCGGGGCCCGCCGGCCATAATGCTAATCCCGCGGTGCCCCCACCTCGTCAGCACTCGCGTGATCAACAGGACCCGGGGCACCGCGGACGCCAAGATCGGCGACGGGAACGACCTGGTTCCTCCGAGGACCATGGGAGTTCTAACGAATCACGACCTCGCAACGATGAACCTACTGATGTGGATCGCCGCCGTCCACTTAATGCGGCTAAGAGGGTTCGCTATGCCAATCCTCATGCTCTAGATCTTCAAGAGTATGAGCGAGTTCAGCGCAATGTCGAACTGGACAGAATTCTGGGCCTCGATGCCAATGGAGATATCATCACACCGTTCTCCCAAGAAATCATGGCCACCTCCCTTCCCGAAGGGTTTAAACGGCCAGCCATACCACCTTACAATGGCACGGAGATCCGGCCAATTTTCTTGGAGCTTTTAGGCACAACATGCTCAGCCACGATAACGTTACATCCCTCCAGTATTGCAAGATTTTCCCTGAGTACTTACAGGATGAAGCTCGGGTTTGGTTTGATTCTCTCCCACGCAACAGCGTATCTTCTTTCAGAGAACTCGCCGAGCACTTTTGGGCACGGTTCGAAGCACGGGCGAAGCCCATGGCCACACTGGCCGATGTCATGAACATGGAACAACGGGACGGTGAAACCGTTACCCAATTTCTTGATCGCTTCACAGCGGTAAGCCTTAAGGTGGGAAATTGCCCCGACGACGTACTCATTAACGCATTCATGAATGGACTCTGTCCCGGAGCACTTTACACCGAGTTAGTTCGAAATACACCCGTCACAACCCGAGCACTGTTCAAAACGGTGTGCAAATTTGCTAAGGCAGAGGAGCAGACTCGCCAGAAGCGTGAGAAACACGCTAGCAAGCGGCAGTCCGATAAAGCACAAACCGGGCCTAGTCCGCGACCTAGCGCATTTTCCCGCCTGACCCCGGGGCGTTCAGAATCCTGAGGCGATATTCCACAATTGACTCCGTTGACGAAGTCACGAGCCGAAATCCTTTTTATTCACAAGAACGATCTGCGACCTTGTCCGCGAATGACTGCGCCGCCTGAGAAGAGGAATCGTGGAAAGTGGTGCGCGTACCACCGAGATCATGGGCACGAGACAGAGGAGTGCCGAGAACTCAGCAAGGAAATAGAGGAGTGCCTGAGGAAAGGTTTCTTGCGCCAATACATTGCGCGGACCGATGACAAGCCCCGGACAGGTCAGAATGGGGGGTCGTCCAATAATCGTGGATATCATGACCGCGGCACACAATAGAATCGGCCGCCGTGGCAGAATAATCGGCCGGGGCCCAATAACTACGCACGGCAAGATTCTGGCAATCGCCAGCAACCACGTCTTCCTCCGCCACCTCCTCCTCCGGGGGGACCCGAAGACAACGCGCCTCCTCACGTAATAAACGTGATATATGGGGCCCTTCCCACAGGGGCCTCACGACATGCCTTGAAGGCAGAGGCTCGACGTCCTCCTCCCGAGGAGCCACGTCATAAACGCCTCCATCAATCCGAGACTGTCAGCTTCACGGATAGGGACCCGGTTCCGGAGATAACACCTCATACTGACGCTATTGTCATCGACATGACTGTAGCCAATATAACAATAAGGCGAGTCTTCGTGGATAATGGAGCCGCGGTGAGCATTATATTCGCCGACTGTTTCCAAAGGATGGAGATTCCTCGGGAACAACTTCGACCGGCCCCCGGGCCACTGCAGACTTTCACCCAGGGTGAAGTCCGGCCAGAAGGAGTTATCACTCTCCCGGCATCCCTGGGAACCTATCCGAAGATAAAAACCATCTTCGTGGATTTTTATGTGGTGAATTCCCCGTCACCGTACAACATGATATTGGGCCGGGACTGGCTTACCCCAGCCAAAGCCATATGTTCCACATATCACCTCGCACTAAAGTTCCCCACTTCGCATGGCGAAGTGGCTATCCGCGGGAGTCAGCGGGTTTCAAAAGAATGTATGTACGTAGCACTCAAAAAGACTGCTAAAGCTCCTCCTAAACAGCAGCTTCAGGTAGCATCATCGGCTTCGGAACCTCGGGAATGTACCTCATTGGGGGATGCCACTGCCCAAGTCCCGCTTGATCCGTCCAAGCCGGAACAGACAGTAACCGTCGGAGCCGTGGATGTGCCATGGTTACATCAGGCTATAATTCAGACCTTGCGAGAATATTCCGATGTCTTCGCATGGTCTCCTCTGGATATGCCCGGGGTCTCTCCCGACATAATAACACACAAGATGAACATTGATCCCAGCATAAAGCCTATCCAGCAGAAGCAAAGGAAATTCGCCCCGGAGCGAAATGACGCAATTCGAATCGAGGTGCAACAACTCTTGGATGCGGACATCCTGTTCGAGGTATATTACCCCTCCTGGTTATCGAATCCAGTAATGGTGGTTAAATCCAGTGGGGCATGACGGATGTGCGTCGATTTCTCCGACCTCAACAAACATTGCCCGAAGGACTGTTATCCCCTACCTTCCATAGATCAAAAGGCCGAGGCCATCACTGGGTATGAGGCACTTTGTTTCTTAGATCTATACAAGGGATACCACCAGATCTTTATGGATCCACAAGATGCCATCAAGACAGCATTCATCACTGCTGTTGGGTGCTATGCTTTTAAGAAAATGCCCTTCGGGCTCAAGAACGCCGGAGCCACATACCAGCGTCTCATGGACCGGGTTTTCCACGGCCAGATTGGCCGCAACGTTGAGGTTTACGTTGACGACCTCGTTATAAAGAGTATCTCCCATTCTTCATGTGTGCAAGACATTGCCGAGACATTGCGCACCCTGCGAAGCTACAATTTGCGCCTTAATCCAGCAAAATGCACTTTCGGCGTCGGCTCCGGCAAGTTTTTGGGTTATATGGTTTCACAACACGGTTTGCAGGCCAACCCGGCCAAACTTCGGGATGTTCTAGAACTGCAACCACCTAAGACATTCAGGGATGTTCAACGTCTCACAGGAGGTTTAGCGGCTTTAAATCGGTTCTTATCTAAAGCGGCAGAGCGTCAACTTCCATTCTTCAAAATCTTGAGACAGGCGAAGTCCTTTGAGTGGACTCCGGAGTGCACCGAGGCCTTCGAGGCTTTGAAACGTCACATACAGCAGCTGCCCACTTTGTCAGTTCCTCTCCCCGGAGAGCCGCTTTATTTATATTTAGCTTCCTCCGAGGAAGCTATTAGTGCTGCACTTGTGCGCGAAGTCAATGGGGTCCAACATCCTGTCTACTTCGCAAGTCGTGTTCTCCACGGGGCGGAGACACGGTACTCCGTGTTAGAAAAAACCACTTTGGCAATTGTTATGGCAGCTCGGCGTTTACGGCCATATTTCCAAGGACGTGAAATACGGGTTCTGACCAATCATCCTATCCGCCAGATTCTTGTCAAACCCGAGGTGTCTGGGCGCCTCGCAAAGTGGGCCGTCGAGTTAGGCGAATATGATATTCAATATCTTCCCCGACGAGCAATCAAGGGACAGGCACTCGCCGACTTTCTGGCTGAAACCCCGGGAGACAATCCTGAGTCTCCGACAGACAGTTATACACATCACCCCGCTACCCACGTACCCTCACATAGGAAATGGCAGCTATATGTGGATGGAGCCTCCACAACTCGGGGAAGTGGTGCCGGGGTACTCCTCATCGACCCCGAGGAGGTTGAAGTAAAATACGTCATCCGATTCAAGTTCAGGGTGACTAATAATGAAGCGGAGTATGAGGCAGTCCTCGCCGAGCTCCGGCTCGCTCAATCCTTGGGCGTTCGTCATCTTGAGCTCTTCACTGACTCCGAGATCGTGTCCAAACAAATCCAGGGGACTTATGTCGCCAAGGATGAAACAATGGTCAGGTATTGTGCTCTAACACTCAAGCTCATGTCAACTTTTGATGCAGTTATTATCCAGAAAATACCGCGTGCTCAAAATGCAAGAGTGGACGCACTCAGTAAGTTGGCCTCCGCGGTCCGAACTAATATATCTCCGGATATCATGGTCGAAGACCTATCTCATCCAGCAATTCATGAAGCCACAGTTTCAGTATTGACCGATAGTGATCCGAATTGGATGACTCCCATTATTCAATATCTCCGAGATGGAATCCTGCCTACTGACAAGCTGCAAGCTCGGCAAGTTGCCCTCAAAGCCCCCAAGTACTCCTTTCATGATGGAGTCTTGTACCGGCGATCGTATCTTGTGCCAGCCATATTGGCTCTCGGACATTGGCCAAGAAAGTTCTCCGCTGGGGATATTATTGGCCAACTCTATTCAACGATGCCCACGACTTGGTGACCAAATGCAGCAAGTGTCAACTGCACTCCCGAGTGAAGCATCTACCACAGACCGAGCTCACTGGGATCCAAAGTGCGTGGCCATTTATTCAGTGGGGTATCGACATTGTTGGCCCATTCCCCGTTGCTCCGGAAGGATTGAAGTTTCTGGTCGTTGCCGTAGACTACTTCACTAAGTGGGTCGAAGCCGAACCACTTACAGCCATTACTGGTCAAAATGTCTTAAAATTTGTATGGCGCAATATCGTATGTCGCTTCGGCATCCCGAGCACTATCATCTCGGACAACGGTAAACAGTTTGCCAACGATCCATTTCGGTCATGGTGTGAAGAGCTCCACATCAAACAAATCTTTACTTCGGTTGCTCACCCTCAAGCCAACGGACAGGTCGAGGTCACCAATCGGACACTGCTCGCGGGAATAAAAAAGCGCCTGGATAATGCCAAAGGTCTCTGGGCAGAAAACCTTCCACAAGTCCTATGGGCTTATCGAACAACACCGAATACATCTACCGGGGAGACTCCTTACAGTCTTACTTATGGTTCCGAAGTCGTTATCCCTGCTGAAATCAGCATACCAAGCCCCCGCCTCCTCACATTGGATCTAGAGGATAACGACGAGGCTCTCCGGGTAAATTTGGATGAGCTTGAAAATCGCCGTGACCAATCATTCATTCAATAGGCCAGGAGTAAACAACGAGCAGCCCAGTATTATAACCTCCGGGTCCGGGGTACTCAGTTCAATGTCGGGGACTTAGTTCTTCGGCTCAACTCAGCCAGCAAAGCTGCCCCCGAGGGGAAATTACAGGCATCTTGGGAAGGTCCCTACCAAGTCGTTGCCGCACACGATTCCGGATCCTATCAGCTAGAGCATCTCAACGGGACCCCGATTCCCCGCAGCTGGCACATCACTAACTTGAGGCGTTTCTATCTGTGAAGGCCAAATCTCAAGTATCATCTTATCTTTAATTTCTTTTATAGTAGTTAACTCTCCTTGTACTTTTGAGTTTGCTCCGGCACTTATCATTGAATAAAAATTCTTTGCTTATATATCTTGCTGTGTTTTTCTTTACGTTACGGGGACGCCCTAACGCAATCATATTATCGTTATTGGTCTCCGGACAAGTAAATCTCTTCATTGGTCCTTCCGAGGAGATTCGTTTATCGTCTCCGGACTTACATCACTTTCTCGTCTGTTTAACCGGAGAAGTGTTTACTCCCGCCTGATCCGTCCAGGGAGATATTACTCCCGCCTGATTAGTCCGGGGAGATATTACTCCCGCCTGATCCGTCCGGGGAGATATTACTCCCGCCTAATTAGTCCGGGGAGATTGGATTTATCCATATTGTGTTTCCCGAACACCCAATTAAAATTGTTAATAATTTTTCCTGTCGTGTTCCCGAACACCCGATTAAAATGGTTCGTAACCAGTTGCTCTCATTAAATAAGTTTGTACACACTACAACAATTTTATTACCTTCTGAATATTACAACATCAAGAAGTTTTTTACATAAGACTTCAAACATAAAAAAAAAAAAAAAAAAAAAAAAAAAAAAAAAAAGAAGTCATCTGCGGCCCCCGAGCCAGTACTCCGCGCTCCGGCGTTGTTGCCTGCTCCTCGATCTTTGCCGCGTCCTCCGGGACCTTGAAGTTTCTCGGCCTCGGGCTCCGGCTCTCTCGTCCTCGCGAGCTTCCCTACGCCGAGGACTCGCTCTAGGCGCTTGCCTGGGGACTTCATCCCTGGTCCGAGCTTGGCCGCTTTGTTGTGGTGCGGACCTCGGGGTTTGGGCCCACTGCTCAGGGTCCCACTCCTCCGGAGCCATTACTTCGATTTCCCTGGCCAGCTCCTCGACTACCTCTTCGGCAACCGCTGCGGGTTCTTCTTCATTTATGGTCACTGGGGCTGGCTCTCGGATCACTATGCCTTTGCTCGTTCCGGAGGGTTTTTTCTTATCCTTCCGAGGAGCTTTCCGCGTACTTTGGTCCCGGCTTGAGCTCGCGATGAATTCTTCAGCAGAAGGCCTCCACCTGCCTCGGCCCTTTATCCCCTCATACATGCTCAGAAGCAGCTCTAGCACTTCTCGCTTCCTTACGAGCTCCGAGGCGTCCGCGGGGTTAGTGGTCGTAAGCGCTGAGATTTCGCTCTGGATCTCTACGACCCGTTCCTCCACTTCTTCAAAGGTCAGAAGACCGAACTCCGAAAGTATACGGTCATACTCCCTCTGATGAACAAGGACGCGGCTCATCTCGGCAGCGGTAGACCGATATTTCATCTCGAAGTCTTTGGCTCTCTCCTCGGCCTCAACCACTTTCCTCTCTGCCGAGGCCACCTGCTTCTCTAGCTTCGGCACTACGTGCATTTGCAGATGATTCTTTTCCCCGCGGAACCACTCAAGTGATTGCATGAGCTTCTTTATTGTTTCGTGTAGCTCCGCAGTGTTCTAAACAAAAGAAGAGCCAACAAGATCGATTACTCTCAAGTATGTGCAAAGTTGGAGTTCAGTTCGACAACAGACATAAATTGAACATGCAAATAAAAAGCGAAGTTCAAGAGTTCAAGAAACAGAACGTTATATTTCACATCGCAGAAGTACAATTGTTCCAGATCAGTACATCGATTCCTAACATTCCTAGAAGAAAAAAAATATATATATATATATACAACTTTAAATTTGCGGGGATCGACTGACCTCCCGCTCAGTTGCCTCCGTCTCTTCGGGCACTCCCTCTCGCCGGCCCTCAGACACTTCGGCTTCTTCTTCCTCCGTTGCTGCGACGGCTTCGATTGCAGCTGGGGCTTCAACTTCCATCCGTGGAGGGGGCTCGATGCTCCGGGGTGCGGTGACCAGCTCACCTCGGCAGAAGGCCATGAATTCCTTGTCCTGGTCCACCTCGCAGTTGGCAACTTCCGCGGCCGTCAGAAGTTGCTTCTTCTCCCCGAGAGCCTTCACCAGGGGCCACTCCGGCAGATTTGATAGCGCTGCATAATAGGCCTTCTCCACTCCGGCCACTGACTCAAAGTCATACCCGAATTCTGGACGATATACGTCCACATTCGGGTAGACCTCCTTCACTTGCTCCAGCAGCGCGGATCGAGTGGCCTGGTCCCCAATAGCCACGAACTCCGTCTGGAAGTCGAGGAACGTGCTGGTTTTGAATAACTTGTCGGCGAAGGCCTTCAGCAACGCTCCCTGCCCTTCGACCACGGCAGCTTCCCTCGCCTCCATTTCCGCCTGCAGCCGTAGCACTTCACCCCGAAGAACATTATTCTCCGCATCCACCCCGCGCAGACGCGCGACCTCGGTTTCGACCAAGGCAGCCCTCTTGCGTGCCTCGGTCATATCCTGCGTCAGACGGTCGTTGCGCGCCCGGAGTTCTCTGGCCACCTCGGCCAGCTTCTCCTTCCCCTCCTTCTCGCTCCTGCGGCCGAGGTCTAGGATACCTTGCGCCAAGCGCAGGAGCTCTTCGGCGTCCGCGCCTTCTAACCCCAACAGACTTGGGGGCCCCTGTTCCCTCACCTGAACCAATGATCGTAACAAGTAATCAGCACAGAATCATATTCAATGCCGTTGCAGTAAACAAAACTGGAGCTTACCTCCACACCTCCCTCCGCGCGAAGTCTTTTCGCTGCTGACGGAGGAGTCCCAGATGACTCCGGTCTCTTTTTGGACATCGGGGCAGGCTTCGTTACCCCTACCTGCTCCTCCGACCCATCGCTGGGCCGCGCACTGGGTGGCATCTTCCCCCGGGGAGACACCTCAGCGGCTTTCCCCTTCTTTTTGGCCGCCGCCGACGATGCGGGGCTTCCGGCAGGTTCTTTCCCGAAGCGTCCCACTGCATAAGAAAGGCAAAGATTAGTTATGTAAAAATCGACAGTTGTAAAAGGCAAGACGGAGAGACTCCTACCCTCTTCGGCGCCCGCATTGCCCGAATAATACAGGCTCAGCCCTGCCTCCTCCAATTCCTCCTCGGAACAGAGGGTTTTGAAATTCCCCACTGTCAGGAATGTATGAATCACTTCAGCCTCCGGGCTCTCCACCGGAGCGGTATCAAGCACCTCATCACTCCTCCACTTCGGGAGAGCTACCTTATTCCTAATAAATATAAATCTCTCCGTCCACCCCTCTACCTTACTTGGGTTTTGAACCTTGAACCCACCTCGGGCTCGAGGACTGAAGGAGTACCATCCCTTGGACTTCCCGAAGTTTTTTAGTTGGAAAAAGAACCTAAAAAGCTCTACAGTCGGTTCTAATCCGGCATTTTTACAAACCACGGTGAAACCCACTACCTGCCTCACCGCGTTCGGCGCTAATTGGCAGAGGGCAATACCGTAGTATTTCAGCAATTGGATGACAATATCCCACAACGGCAATCTCAAGCCTACTCTAAGGGGATCTATATATACACTAATAAACCCCTGCGGTGGGCAACAGGCCCTATCCTCGGGGTTCGGTATTATATACTCTAGGTTGAAGGGGAGGTAAAATGACGGGAGTTCTCTCTCAATCTGCTCTCGCGACATCCGTGACGCTACGGAGGCCACCTCCAAACCCTCCTCCGCGCATGGGTAGAAAGCAACCATCATAACGTTGCATTCCCGGCCGTCGACCCTGTCTATAGTCCTAACCTCATTCCTCTCCGGAATGAGATATGATAGGGGGGGAATGTCTAACGGGGTACTCGAAGTCCCTAATTCTTCAACAGAGGCAGAAGATGAGGCAGAAGGTGAAGAGGAAGACATACTTACTTGGGTTGAATGTGAGTGGGTTGATTTGAGAAGTTTTTGATCTGAGATGAATCACGAGTGCAGATTGCCTCTTTTTCCCGCTTTCTAAACTGATGAATCGCAATGAAGAAGATGAAAGGTTACTGTGCAGTTATTCCAATTATATACGCAAAAAACCAACGGCTCTGATGCAGCCTATTCAAATTCAGTGATGGAGATTTAAACGTGCTCTTCACGCGCTTTACAGTTCCCAAGGCGCGTGGGGAACAGGTTTCTTGGAAATCGCAGAGCGTGTCACTTCACATCCCTCTCTCTCATGATGGCGCCGCCAATCACATCAACCTCACCCTTCGTCAGGAAGATTCAAACTACACTCCGGTGTACCTTCCACCTCGGTCATACTACCACACTCCGGTGCTCCCTTCACTTTGGCCAGACTACTCACTCCGGTGTCCCCTCCACCTCGGCTAGGTTGTTATATACTTCCAACGCGTTTATTGCTTCTGGGAAATTTGGTATCTCGATAAATGTCTTGTGCACTTCGGCCTAGCTCGACTCTGCGTCCGCAGACTGCTCTGCAGAGTCCCCGGGGACGCGGATAGACTTAGTCAACCATAAACACTTCGGCCCGCCAATGACCACGGCCTTTCTTGCTTACGGTTCCACCCCGGTGACAACCGAAGCTCCCTCCTCGCTTCGGCTGGGGGGGGGGGGCATCTGATAGGGATAACCCGGTCACTTCGGGTCGGGTCCATACTTGAGCCCACTGACCAGCCCAGCAAGCACGTGAAGGCCCGGCACGCGTAGGCCCAGGCCCAGCAGGCTCAGAAACACGCGCTGGCCCAACAGGCAGTTTGTTCCGCGAATCAAGGCTGAAGATTCGTTTCCAACCGCCATGCAGCTGGAAGTAGGCGTGAATATAGGAAGTTTGTTAGGGTTCAGTTAGGGTTGAGGAAAAATTAAGTATAAATAGGAGAAAGGAACTCTGAATTAGGGTTCGCACTCTGTATTGTTGATTGCTATCTGTAAACTCAACGTTCTAGTAAAAGAAACACCTCGGCAAGAGTGATTTTCTGCCCGTGGACGTAGATCTCCGGATCGAACCACGTAAATCTTGTGTTTTTACATTCTGTTTGCGTAGATTATCGTTAAATTTAGTGGTTACCGGATTGCGCTTTATCAGGTTGATAATAGGATGGGTTTGGCTTTTCCCAAGACCCGTCTCGTATGGAAAAAATTATATTTGTAAACCCGCTTCGACCCACCATGTTATTTTAGTTTTTTTTTCAATATATATAATATTATTTTTTTAATATAATCATTCCATAATTAAAACATAATATAAAATATACATTATTGATTAAAAAATCTATTAACAAGAACAACTAAATAAGTTCTCAAACTAAATGAAACACAATAAAATAATAAAAATGTGAATACATTGGTATTAAGAAATAGTAGTAAGTGGAATATATTACTATAATAAATAATAACTATAAAAAATATTAATATAAATAACATATATGGGGCGGGTTTAGAAAAATCCACAACTCGATTCAAACTCGGCAATACCCATTTGACTGGATTTGAATCCACTCCATTACTCATTTGATTGGGTTTGAACCCGTCCCATACAAAATGAGTTTTGTGCGAATTCGAGTTTTAATCCGATTCATTACCATCTCTATTTATTTTGCTCGACACACACGTTATGCAATATGTTTAGAGAGTTTGAACACTAAGGCCTCGTTTACTTCGGAGGATAAAGGAGGATAACCCAGGATAATATAATTTTATCCTGACTTATCCGACGTTTACTTTGGCAGATTTTTTATCCCGGGTTATCCACTTTACCCGGGATAACCAGAGAAATCCAGGATAAAACATGGGATAACTATCCCACCATCCCCCCCTTGGATAACTTATCCTTAGTTGTAGGATAAGAATTTTAATTCTAATTCTCATTATGTTTTCTTCTTTCTATTAATTTTTTTAATCATATACAAATATAAAAATTAAATTATTTAGTAAATATTTTGTAGTTTCAGTTTATAATTTAAATATTTTATTTTTCAAAAAAAAAAAATTTGAAATAGATTTTTTTTTTTTTTCATTTATAATGTGATTTGCCTGTATAATAAATTAAATTAGTTATCTATAGTTTGACAGCATATTGTATAAAAAACTTAAATTAAAGATAAATAATTATTTGTTGGTTGTTTATGTGGATTAATTATTAGTGTATTTGTGCTACAAATTAAAGTTAATAAACTTAGAATGTAGTGCTATTGTTACTCACTAAAAACTTTTGAAAATTTCTTGACTATTATTTTTGAAATAAAAATTTAGATACTTTGGATAAATATAAACGTTTCTCATAAAATAATAAATATAAATATATATACACTCATCCTTTGTACAAGATGATCAACATGACCTACATACATGGATACTAGAGATATTCTTACATTAAGAAAAAAAAAATGATATTATGTAACTTACTCAATTTTTTTTAATATTTTTCATTGACTCTTCTTTTATTAATATACAGCTTTTCATCCCTTATTATATATTAATTGTAATATTTTATTATATTAAAATTCTTATTATTTATTAATTTAAATTTACAAATCGTGCATCGCATGGGGGAGACTGCTAGTTTTATTGAAGATTCGAACACTTCTTTCGCATTCTTCGTCCCCCTTTTAAGAAATCACTGATTTATCAATTCGGGAAAATAAGAAGGGAATGGTAGAAAACCCATCTTTTCTATCTTTGTTAATCAGTTATTACAAATATACCCCCACTACCCTAATTGATATTCACTAAAGTAAACATAGGAAAAAGATAAAAGTTATCCTTATCCATCCTTTACGCGGAGAAGTAAACGTGGGATGATTTCTCCAGATTATCCTTATCCTACTAAATTATCCAACGCAAGAGGATAAGGATGATTTTATTAGGTTTACAATAGGTCTGAGCATCTAGAGTGATTCTAGAGGAGGTAGCAAGATGACATATAGAGATATGTTGTGAAGCATTATGGGGGATACATAATGCTGCAATCAATTCAAGTGATTGGGGATGAGTGAGTTATTAGAATAGGAGGGAGTAGTATATTCTCGTGTGCGATGCACGAAAATTTATTTAAAAAGTAATTATTTTAATAAAATTAAATATGATATAATCTAATATTTAAATATGTGATCGTTTTATCCTAATAAAATATATTTTTTTAAGTGTAGGATCATAAAACATAAATAAAATTATAAGTAATGTAAATATACGTTTCTCGCACGTTATATATGAATTTATTATAACTTACTTTATATATAGGTATGTGTGCGTGTGTACATATATATATATGTATATATATATTATAGATTAACATTAAGATAAATAATAAATATACAAAAATATTTTTTAAAATATCATTTCTTATCTTTGATGTATGAATTATGCAAAGAAATTCATTATAGAGCAAAATGAGAGAATCAAAACAATTGAAACAAAAGATGTTAACGAATTTTAATTGGATGCGAAGAAATGTAAGTTTTATTAATTAGTAGGGTTATGGTAAGGAAGAAATGAGAAGGGAGAAAGGTAATATATATGAAAGTCATGGGATGTTTGGGGAGGGAGAGGGACTTAGGGAAATTAAAGAAAAAGAAAATAATATTATATTTTGATAATAAAATAATTATTTAATATAATTATCAATATTTATAATATTTAATATTTTACGGTAATTTTATTACTAATTTTATAGATTTTTTTAATAATTTTCATAAATATTTAAATTGTTTTTTAATTTCATTTTCAAATTTTTCTTTCTTTTTTTTATAATCCAAATCATAATGTTAAAAATATATATTGATGATATATCAGAGAAATTAAGCCACATGTAGACCACATCAGCCATTTATTGTCACATCACTATATGACTTGTTGGTCTACCTACAATAACAGTTTACAGGATATTTTTAACAATTTTTGGCGACATACAGGATACTTTTATAAATTGTGAAACATAAAGAATATTTTCATAAATAGCGGTAACTTACAGGATATTTTCACCAATTTTCCCTTTTAGTTGCAACTCAAACCAAAATATTATAATCTAATTAACAATAAACATAAATTTTAGCATAAATAATTAACCAACAAACAATCCATTTATTCATATCAAATATATCATTACAATATATATAATATGGATGTCAAATAGAAGATCGTAAAAAGATGATAATTTGGTATATTATGCATAAAAATCGGATTAAAATAAAAAAATTATTTGTATTTAAAAATAAATAGAAGATTATGAACTAACCAAAGCTAACAATTGTATGGTGTAAAATTTTTGGAGGAAAAGCTAAAATGACATTAATACCCTCTATTTTACTTATATATATATATATATATATATATATAGATAGATAGATAGATATCGAACAAGACAATACTTGGCTATCAATTTCAATGAGTGACACTCATGTGCATAAGATGCATATTAGGGCTTATTGTACACCTCCTTCTATTCTCGCGCGCGATCTATATATATATATATATATATATATATATATATATATATATATATATGAAGGTGCGTTCGGAATCACAAAATAGGCACTAGCCTAGTTGGTAAAGATGCAACACTCCTTCAGGACACATATTTGAATACTAACAACACTTTTTTATTTTTCACATATTTTTTAGTTCATATAGATATATGTATGTATTTGTATTATTATTATTATTATTATTATTATTATTATTATTATTATTATTATTATTATTATTATTATTATTATTATTATTATTATTATTATTATTATTATTATATTTTGTGTCAGTTTTTTTATTTTTCTTTTGATTTATAAATTTTTATGGAGGACATAATACTTGCAAACAGTATATTCAAATTCTGAGCATAGCATATGTTATAGAGTTTGAGAGTATATGTTTGTTTTGATTAATTTTTGTGTTCTGCCATGAAAAAAACTTCCAATTCACAATAAAATTATTGTTCACTTATGGAATACATAACATTACTTAAAAAATAAGTTAAGTTATTAAGCTATTATTCATATTTGCCACATTAATTAGTTTTCAATACTCACAGTGTATTGTCTGACAGTATGCTTTGTTTTAGTTAATTTTTGTTTTATACTGCGGAGTATTTATTTTTTTCAACTTACAATACTCACAGTAATTGTGTTTTATAATGCAACAATAATTGTATTGTAAGTTATGATATCTGACAGTATTTATTTTCTTTAACTAACTTTCTTGTACACTGCGAAATATTTATGTTTATTAGTTTTTAAACACACAATATATTTAATATTTGGACATACTATATATTATGATGTATGATAGTATAGGTTTGGTTAGATTTATTTTTCTTGTATATTGTGTTTCAAACTTACAATACAATTATTGTTGCATTATAAAATACATAATATTACTAAAAATAATAAAAAAAAATAATAATATAATTTATAATTTTTTCCAGACTCACAGTCTAAAATGTAAAAAATTTAAAAGGCAAAAACAAAAAAAAAAAAAAAAAAAAAAAAAAGGAAAATGAAAAAAATAAAGGAAGAAGGAAAAAATATAAAGCATGAGTTAGAGGCAACATCCGAAATTGAACCCCTATAATACATAATATTAGGGCAAATTTCATTTTTAGTCTTGTATGTTAGACCTTGTCTAGTAAAAGTCATATATGTTAGAAAATTTCAATTTTGGTCCTGTATGTTCCAAAAGTTGTCCAATTTAACTGACCATTACCGATGACTAATTTAGCCGGAATTAGACTAATAAATTTAGGGCTTTTCGAGTGCTAATACTTATGTGTCAAGTATTTGTCTAGATAACATATCAAACAATTATATTACTTTAGTAGCTCGTCCAAAAAAGAAAAGAAAAAAAATTAAACCCTAATTCCCGTATGAGGTGTATTTTATTTTATTTTTTATTTTATTTTTGTTTTTTCTTCATATTTCTCAAATTTATGAGTCACGTGCATCGCACGTGATTAATTGCGGCCAAATTGACCCTTTTTATGATCAATGTCCTTAAATTTGACAACTTTTGAAACATACAGGACTAAAATTGAATTTTTCTAACATATATGATTTTTACTAGACAAGGCCTAATATACAGTAGTAAAAATTAAATTTTCCCCATAATATTACTAAAATAAAAATAAAAAAATTAAGAATACAGTTTATAATTTTTTTCAGACTAACAATCTAAAAAATAAAAAAATTAAAGGGCTAAAAAAACAAAAAGAAAAGAAGAAGGAAAAGGAAAAAAAAATAAACGAAGAAGGAAAAAATATAAAACATGAGCTAGAGGCAACATCTGAAATTGAACCCTTGACATCAAGGTTGAAATGTTTAAGGTTGCATCAAATACCACCAAGCTATTTACTTTTAGTGTTCAATAAACAGACCCTTATTTATATAAATCAGTACGTACAAGATAATATTCTAAAAATAAGATGATGGATAATAAGTTATGGTACATGACATGACATGCACCTAAATTTTGATTTTTTCAATAGATGATACTGACCTAACAAAATAAGTACAAATAATTGGATTGAGACATGATACTGTGGGTATGTTTACTTAAGGCTGGAGAATGCTGGGCCAAATCTGACTGAAGGAGTTTATGAGTGTGCTTTATCGGAATTGGAGCCCTTAAATCTACTGAGCCAAGCCTTAAGTAAACATAACCTGTGAGTCATATCAGCTGAAGAAAGTAATCAAGCCACATCAACTTTGGTCGGCAGAAGACAACAAAAGAATGCCGTCCATGAATGCATACGGACAGTGATCCGGTGCGGCGGCAGACAAACTGCACAAGGTGCAGTAGGCATTCCCTTTTATTTTTTCTCTTTTGCTATCATTTTCCTTATTCAATTAGCATCCCATGTTTTTTTTCCTTGTTGTTTCATTAACATTATTTTCTTTTCATTTTATTTTATTAATATTTTTCTCTATTACGTAAATATTGTATTATGTGCTATTTTATATGCTAAATAATATATTATAAGCATGATACATTGTATATGTTTTTCTTTTCTAAATATGTATTTCCTCCATTTCGAATTAATTGATGTTCTAACTTAATGATTTTTCAAATTAATTGATGTTTTAGCCATTTTTTTTAATCACTTTTCTCAATTGTGTCCTTATGCCAATCATAAAATATCTATTACCATTCAACCTCCCACTAATATTTGATTTGATAAAATCTTTATGAGTATATTTGGCAACACATTTAATTATTTTATTCCATTTCTTTCTAAAACATCAATTAATTTGAAATGGTGAGAGTACTCTTATATTTGGGTAGGCGCATATAAAAGTATATAATATGTATATAATAAATAATACATTTTACATATAATATGTAAGTGTTATATTATATGTTATTTTGTATGTTAAATAATATATTATAATCACAATATATTAAATATATTTCTAGTTATAAAATATATATTTGTAATTGGGTAGTTGCATAGGGTAAACGTATAATATTATATTCTGCCTTACCATGTTTGACCAGTAAAATATCGGATTTAGGTAATATTCAATCTTATTATTCACCACCTCTTGGATAATTCTACCCACTGGGTAAAATTGACATCTCTATCTTCAACAATGTCAATGTATATGAATGTCAATTTTACCCGCACGTAGGATTACTCGACGAATGACATGTTATAACTGATAGTTTAGTATAGGATTATCCGCCTAACAAATATATATTTCATAATTAGTAATATAATTAATATATCATGCTTATAATATATTATTTAGCATATAAAATAACACATAATACAATATTTACATACTATATATACAATGTACTACCTCTGTCACGCTCTAACTTGCTTACTTTTCTTTTCGATTTGTCCCAACTTAACTTGTCAGCCTATAAATGACAAATTTCTCTCACAATCTACACCTTCAAAATCTCCAGTCTCAATCTCCACCTTTAAAAAGGTCAAAGATTCCAAAAAACTCTGTTTTTTCTTAACCTTCATGCCCGGTCAAAGTAGGTATCTGGGACAAAGGGAGTATTACTTATTGTGTAATGTATATATATATTATATATGTTATTTATTTTTTATATATTAATTGGGTCATCTAATTATTTGCGGGCCCAATAAAGAAAAATATTAATAGAATAAAATAAAAAGAAAATAATGTTAATGAAACAAAAAGAAAAGAAAATGGGTGGAGGATGCTAATTGAAGAAGGAAAATCTATATATCTACTTCTATTATAAAAGTGTGAGTTGTTTCTTACAAAATTTGATTTGCCTATTATATCCTTAATGAATTTTAATTTTTAAGGTTAGTTTGGTAACTATATTTTAAAGTTTTATTTATAAACTATATCTTTGAATCGTTTTTATACATAGTTAGACAAAATTTGATTTGCCTATTATATTATTAATGGATTTTAGTTTTTAAGGTTAGTTTATTAACTATATTCTCAAAGTTTTATTTATTTGGTTAGAGCCCTATATAGTTCATCTATCAATTCATAGATATGATACACTAAAAAAATCATGGATATGATATGTAATTCATCTAATGGCATAAGTTAAACCTAGATATTGATCATATTCTATATAAATATTTTTTTATTTTTAATAATAATAATAATAATAATATTATTATTATTATTATTATTATTATTATTATTATTATTATTATTATTATTATTATTATTATTATTATTATTATTATTATTATTATTATTATTATTATTATTATTAAGTTTCTTTATAAATTTCTTATCTCTTTTATGATGAGATTCGTTTATATAATTGTCAAAAAAAAAAAAAAAACTATAGAAAAAGAAAAAAGAACCATTAATTAGCAAAATTTTAAGGCTAATTTAGTAACTTTATTTTTTTTAAGTTTTATTTATTTTGTAAGATTCATTTTCTAATTGAAATTCATCTCTCAAGTCTCAACTTATGAAATTTTCTATCACATTTAATATAATATATAGTTCGACTGATGATATAAGCTGAACCTAAATATTCATAATATATTATTATTTATTTGTGGTAAAAATACATTATATTCTTTTTATTTGTTTATATTTTATTCGATCCTTCATAAATTTCTAATAATTTTTCTAATTGGTTTCTTCTATAATTGAAGAGAAATGAGAAAGGCTGATTAGCACAAAGGTACTTACAATAAGTAAAATTACTTTAGTATATGATTCTTAGGATATTGAATAATTGAAGTTACACAAAAGATATTTATGTATTTATAAGAAAATTATAGAAATTTAAACATATTATAGGACTTTAGTAACTTCAAAGTTTGACTTTTTAACTAGGATAATGATTCCAAGACTTTTAATTTCGAATAATGGTACTTTAGAGTTATTTAAATATTAAATATTTGCAAAACTATTAAGTTTTTGTGTTTTCATGGTGAAAAAAATACTAAAAGGTTTTACGATTAGCAACAACAAGAAAAAAAAAACTATATACATAAAAATTAGAACAATTGAATAATAGTGAAAGCTCTTATTTATCATTTTTCATTTTGGAGATATTTTTTTTTTAGTTTACTTTTTAATTTAGGTACGTAGTTATAATATATATATCAATTCTACTAACCATAACAAAAAAAAAAAAAAAAGGAATTGACAGGACAACTATAGTGTATCATATTCCTTTTATTTACTCTTAAATTTTGTGAATCGATCTTTCTCATTTCTCTACAATTGTAAAAGATCCAATTAGAAGAACTATATGAAATTTATGAAGAACTGAAAAAAGTATATTAAAAAATTAAAAAATAATATAATGTATAATACTAAAAAGGAATAAGAATATAAGATATTATGAATATTAAAGTACTTTAGTTTATGGTTCTCAAAATATTAAATAATTGAAATGTACATAAAAGATATTTATATATGTATAAAAAATTATAGAAAATTAAGCATAGTTTAGTAAGAGTTTAATAGCTCCAAACTTTGACTTCTTTGTTATGATGATAACCACAAGAATCTTAACTTGCAATAGTGGTATACAATAAAGATATTTAGGTACTAAATGTTATATTAAGTTTTTGTGTATTCATGGCGAAAAAGTAACAATTTATCTAATAGTAACAATTTATTTGTCTAAATTTGAATATTATAAATTTGCTACTTGCAATAATCTCCCTAAATTTCTAAATTATTGAAGTATCAATATTATAACAATGGGAAACAATAATAGAAGTTATATAAGTTATCTAATGAAAAATAAGATTTGAATATGTAATATTTAGACTAAAGTGTAAACTATTGAATTGATCAAGTGTTAGAGCATAGTATTTAAACTTCATTATAATATAAACTTGAAGCAAGTACTAAAATGAAAGAATAAAATGACTTTGCACGTGAAATTGCTAAGTTATATTTTAAAATTGACTTTTGAGTAAGTAAAAGGACATGTTAGAAAATTGTATGTATTTTTGTGTATACCACTTTATCAAAGTCCAACAATAGAAAATAATGTCAAAACAATTGAATAAGAACTATATGATGATAAAATGAATAGAAGTCAGAAAATGAATTGTGAAGAAAGATAACACAAACTTATGAATAGACTTTATTATTAGTAGATATAACTATACTAACATAATAAAAAAAATTATAAAAAAAAAATTAGCGTAAAAATTATGAATACTAAAGGGTCTAAGTAAATTTTCATTATGAAAAAAATTATAATAGACGAGTCTAAATAATATAATAAAAAAATCAAAGGATAAATTAATATGATAGAGTTAGACATATTATACTATGAGAAAAGTATACAAAAACAAAAATTAAATATCTATATTATAGGTAGATGTACATACAAGTTAATTATTACAATGTAGTATTTCAAAATTTGGATTAAACTAGGCATACATTTAGCCTTACTGTTTAAATTTAGATTAAACTAACAATATATATGTTAACAAGCTAAATTTCTTTGTATGAGCATTACTAAGTAAAGATAAATCGAATTATTATACTTGTAGGAAATGAGATTATATATTATATTTATTTTCAATGATTTAGAAGAATGAAATCGATATATTTCATAAGTAACATTTATAAACATTACAACAAGAGAAAATAATAATTGATTTACGAATTTTATTGAATTTAAAAAGTATACGATAAAGTCATTTATATATGTATATATATATATATATATATATATATATATATATATATAAGATGAAAAAGATGGAGGAAAACGATAAAAGTAGCTTATATATGAAATCAGTAATAGAGATATACGAAGAAATAAAAACTATAAATGCATTGGTAGTGATATTGTGTAAATTTAAGTACTATTGGTCTATACAATGGATCGATTTTATTCAAATAAGTCTATAAGTTGAACATAATTTTTAATCACATACCTTACACATCTACATAAATATATACTCACTGATGTAATACTTTTAATAGTTGATGTAATTTTAGTAGACCAAAGAAAAAACTGTTATGGTAGAAAATTGGAGAGAGACATAAAAATCACAAGGTTTATAATAATTGGAGTTTAGACCGAGGTGTGAAATTTTATTGAGAAATAATAAAATGGCAAACGAAAAAATTAGTGGACATGAATAGTTGCAATTCTTTTAAATATTTAAGATCTAACATTAAACAATTTATTAAATCGATAAAAATATTATATATATATATATATATATATATATATTAAGCATATGTAATAACTTGATAGATGAATGTACTATGCTATATAAATTGTAGGGTACAATAAAGAATAAAATAAACGATAAAGAAATAATGAACTAAGTTGTACTATGAATGATTCAATTGTACTCTGTGAAAAAGTATCACATAATTAAATTAAAACATGCTGAAAAATAAAGAAAAGTGAAATGTGAATGTTAATATTAACTTGACAATAGATTAGAAAAATAATTACGTCGAATAAAGTATGGGTAGTTTAAATAAAAAATGAAATGAGAAAAATAAAATCGGAATGCGTGGTTTAATCATGTATATATAAGACTTTTAAATGGATGTGCAATGTTTGAAAAAATTAGGAGTTTTCACTATAACTAAATAAGGAATTAAAGACATTGCAAATTATGTAAAACATTTATTATATTTTATATAGATTGTAGCATGTGTCTTGATTGAAGAATTTTGAGATACTTTGTACATATTCAATCTTCCATAAAAAATATTATTTATTTTGTAATTATACTATAGTATGATTTTTATTGTAAGTCACACATAATTTTTAAATTTCGACGTTGCATTGAGAAAATAATTAAGGAAAATTGAAATAAGCAATCTTAAATCAATAAGTACATTATATTAAAGAGGGTTATACTTAATAATTAAAAAAAAAATTAGAAAATAACTTTCATGACAAAAGTTGGATGTTGGACCTTGATACTAAGTTGTTGGAATTTTTTCCTCACATTAAAATATGTAAAGAATTTCATTGCAAATGTATATTGAAATCGAAATTATTTATTTGTGATACCCCGAATCTTTGAAACGCAATAAAATACATTGTTTGCATTTTAAAATATTGTTACCAATTTTATTTTATTTTAAATTGCAAAGTTATTTGACTTTTATGATTTTATTTTAGGAAAATAAGTATCATCGCGATGTACCAGGTCGACTGCACTCCTAACACCGAAAAGATAAGAACTAAAAATACATAATATAGGAACCCAAAACTAGTATCGGACTTAGAAAACATATAAATGTTGAACCTAAAATAGTTATTCTAAAAAAAATGAATAATTAAAAGTATATAAATATATATAAATATAGAATATATATATATATATATATATATAAACCATAAAGTATGTATAATACGTACCTAATACCTAAGATAATATAGTAATAATAATAATATAATAATAGTTAATATAGTTAGCAAACCTAATGATGATGTCTGCTTCATCAAATACCAATTCTGTCAAAATTAATGAAGTGGGTTATATCCCACATTGAATAAAAAGAAAATGTGTTCATCCCACATCGAAAAAAAGAAGGAAAAGAATGGCTATAATTTCTATAAATATTGTAATTTACCTTCTTTACAAACATAAGAAGGATATATATAAAATATTTACTATTCATATAATATGGGATTCCTTTAACTAGGAGGTCCTTATAAGTTTATTTTCGACAACGCTCGGACCGGTGTTTTGGGAAGTTGTTGAATAGTGTTAAAATCTTTTGAGGTATGTTTTCTTTAATAGTCTTTTTTATTTTATTTTATTGTCATTATCATTTATAGTTTATATAAATTTAGGAATTTAATTATTTTCTTGATTTAAGTAGATTTATAGATTTAGTTATTTCCTTAAGATTGTATTAAATAGTTAATGTTTAAGATGCATGTTAGTTAGTTTAAAATATTTATTAATGTAATTAATAATTTAAATTTAATAAAATAGTTAGGCCTTTTAATTTAGGACTATAATTTATTACGACTTGACTTATGTATTAGAAATTGTAAAAGATAGACATAATCCAAGCATATTGTACCACACTTAATCACTTTGAAAATACTAAACCCGATAAGTAATACTAATTAATTAAACAACATGTGCTAGGTGTACTGCAGGTCGGGCCTAGGACATACACGACCCAACTATTTTAAAGCAAGCAAAACAAGGTGGGTGACTGGGTTATTTGTAAGTATATTATGCTACTGAACTTGTACTTTGATAAATATGTTTGCCTTCGGGCTTATGATATGATACCTCTTAAGTCGTAAGATTGGCTTTTGAGTAGGGCTTGGGAGTCGTAAGATTGGCCCCCTAGTCTAGCAATATGGCTTTTGAGTCGTAAGATGGGCTCCTAAGTCAAGGATGTGTTTATTATTGTGCACCTTCGTTAGTATAACTGCTTACAAAGTTCCCACTGAGTTTATACTCATGCCCATAATTACAAATCTTCAGGTTAGTTGAGCGAGGTGGCGGGGCTGTTGCGGCAAAGGTCACCGGGTTCCTTTTCCTACCCGCAACTTTAAGATGTTTTTGCCTCTTCAATGTATACAAATAAGTTTACATGTCACTAAATCCGGGTTTTTAGTTTAGTTTAGTTTAGTTTAGTTTAGTTTTAGTTTAGTTTAGTTTAGTTTAGTTTAGTTTAGGTTTTAGTTTAGTTTAGTTTAGTTTAGTTTTAGTTTAGTTTAGTTTAGTTTAGTTTAGTTTACAAATAAGTTTACATGTCACTAAATCCGGGTGTTTTCATTTTCTGAGAAACTTTGGGAACCTCTAGTGTAAATATGTTTTGGCAGTGTATTATTGTCAATAAAATTTCTACTTTTATCCGATAAATATTTCATGTCACGCTTTCGCACTTTTTCTGATTTATTACTTAATCAAAAGAAAATAAAATTTAGTAGCACTTCAATCCCGAGTTAATGGGATTGGGGCGTTACATTATTAGAGAATCATAGAAAAGTACGTTAGACCTAATATTTTGTGTGTATATAAATAAATAATTGACTTATGAATGTCAGTTGATGATATAATTAATGAGACAATTAAAAATGTGTTTTTCTTCAAATGTCAATGATTTGGTGCAAAACATAAAAATATATGCCTCATTATTCCGTATATAGTTTTTCAATCATCGTATAACTTTATTCAAGATATATTAATGATGATCGAGTCTGTGTATAATAAGAAGTAAACAATAGTTTGAATAAATCAAACTTTACGTGTATAATAGAAAATTTTGCAAGACTAAATATTTCTACAATATATCATGGTATGTTGGTTTTTACGAATCTTTTAACATTAATTATTATAACTTATTTAATTAAGACTAACGTTATTTAACTTTTCTATTTCTCTTTTGTGATTCTTTTAGTTCTTAGTTGATTCAAGATTATGTTTGTTCAATGGATTAATTTTTATTACATTGATCTATGAAATTATGTATATATATTACAGTGATCACAATGTACAATTATTTTATGTTCAAATTAATTTTTTTTATTAAATAATAATAAAAAATTATAACCACGTGCAACGCACGTGCGTAGTGCTAGTATATATAAAAGTAGAATGGAGGACTTTTATGCCATTTTACTTTTCCCGTCTAAAAGTTTAACATTAATTTAGTAAGGTTTCGTCAATTTTGATAAGTAATAATTTTCATTTTTATTTTGTATAATGCAAATAACTTTTTTTTTTTAATCCGTTTTTTATACACAATATATCAAACTATGCATCTTTTCACGATCTTTAGTTTGACATCCATATCACATATGTTATATTTAAAAATAAATTATTTATTGGTTAATTATTTTGGTTAGATTCTGATTAGTTAAGTCTTTTAAACTACAAGAAAATTGTTTATTTTATATGACATGAATTTCTAATATATTTTCTTGACCTGAATTATGCCCGTGATAAAAGTCATAGTTTAAATAATGAATCTCTTATTTTATTAAGTTAAAAGTAAAAAAAAAAAATTACAAATAATTTATTAAATAATTACTTACATCTACTAATATCCCCAGTAATCTCTTTTCTCTCACATCTATCTCAAATAATTCGAAAAATCATTAAAAAACTAAAAGATCAAATAAAAAGGAATGGAAGGAGTATATTTTTTATAATAATTTACGGTTTTTCATATTGTATGAACACGTTTAATTGTGTAAAATCATATTTTTAATTATATGATTCTTCCTCGAAATTTTTAGTAATTGAAATTAATAATTCGTACTTTACTAGAACACACACTTACACAGTTATTACTTGTTCCTTTACAAGTCGTTCTGCTTCACAGCACACACGCACAAACTCTGAAATTTCAAATTGTGTGTGCAATTTGAGAGTGGCACATAAAATCTTTAAAAACTACGATTTCTTTTCTTTTTGACTTCTTAAACTCTAAGAACTTATTTTCAGGTCTAGTAAGTTGTTTAAAATCTTATTTTACTAAATCTTTTTTTAACAACTTATGAACTCTTTCACATCTTGGAAGCTTATAAACTATCAAACAGCCCCGCGTCGCCACCATCCTCTCTGATTTTTCCATGCAGTATCTTTTGTTCATTTGGTTTTGAACTTTGTATTTTACAAATTGCAATTTGACTTTTTCATATTTAAATAATAATAGACTTAAAATTTTAGACTACAAAAAATTTTGAACTATAAACCTAATAAATTTCAAATGATGTTCAACATGCATTTAACACGCATTTCTTTTGTTCATGGTAGCATTTGAAGTGTAAATTATATTGTTTTTTACCATTTCTTTTAGTTTTCCTATTAATTATTTAAAAAATTATGAGGTGAAAATATTTATTTTTAAACATTTTAGAGTGACATGATGCCGCGAGTCACAGATAAACGAAGATGTCCAAATTTAACACACAAGTGAGAGGCATGTGCATATTCCCGGCCAAAAGATTATGACAGGAAAAAAAATCTCAAATTGAAGAAAATAAAAAATAAGGGACTAGTATTGAAAAGGGGTAACCGGAGGGGATAAAACATGCAACTGGTCTAAATATACAAGACTGAAATTGCATTTTTCCTAAATTACTCAAACACCGCTTATAATCCAGTTTTAGTATATTAGAGCCGTGGAAATTAGAAACATTTCTGTTTAGAGAGTCTCATTTTATTATATAGTTAAATTGGGAAATATATCCACTTTTCATGCTTTCAAGGAAAAAATAGGTAAAAGGGGACCGCCAATTTTATGGGTGATTATTACTATTTCTTAATAGGCATTTTATATGTACGTAAAAACAAATCGAAGACAATTTTTTTGTTAGAATAACAGACATGGGTCATATGCGGTGAATAGTTTTTATGAGGAAGTCATAGACAGTCTATCAATATTGCAATATATAGTATTTTTGTGTGTGTTTATTTAATGCATGTAACAACCGTTTCGTATACTTAAATAATAAATAGTTAATTAGGTTAGCAGCCGTGGTCACGAATAATGGCCAAATATTTTAAAGCAATAATTACTTGAGAATGGCACGACTATTCAGCGGCAACAAACACGGGAAAAATCTATTTTTAGTCCTTAGGGCTTGTCTAAAAAAAGTTTTCTATGTTTCGAAATTTCAATCTTAATCTACTATATTTTTTAGAATGTTTAATTTAAGGACGTTAGACGCCCGTGATCACTAATTGTGCCTGTATATCACGTGACTCAATAAATTGGAATTTCAGGTCAAAAAACTAATGTGACAATTATGAATCCAGATGTACATCCCAAGTACTTAAATCAATAAACCATTGAAACATACAAATCTAAATCCACATCCTTGTGGAAATTATAACTCGCCATTTTGAGTTTCTTACTTGCATGTGCACCTAGATTCATAATTGTCACATAAATTATTTTATCGAAAATTTCCAATTTACTAGATCACATGCGACACAATTTTACCGGTCGCTGACATCTAGTGTCCTTAAATTGGAAATTTTTGAAAATATGATGGACTAAAATTAAAATTTTAAAACATAAAAGACTTTTTTTGCACAAGTCAACATAATTTTTTCCCCAGCAAAGACATGAACATTCGTGCCATCTTTAAATATTTTTTAGGTTTTAATATTAAAATTTTCTTTTACAGATTTTCTAAAAATATTTTAAGATTATTCTGATAAAGATTCGGAATTTCTTAAAATAACTTTTCGACTTTGAACATTATTAAGATATTTAAAATAATTTTTACATTCATAATATTTTTTCATATAATTTGCGAATCCTAGAGAAAGATAAAAACTGAAAAGAGAATAATTTTTCATTTCTAAAACTTCCAAAATATTTTAAATAATTATAAGAACTTTAAATTAATTTGGGATTTTATAAATTATTTTTTGGATTTATTCAAAAATTATAAGTTTAAAAAGATATAGCAATAACACATAGGAAAATTGAGGCCAAATGGGCGTCCGTCCTCCTCTAACAACCACATCAGCCTTTGGCCAATTAGGTTACCATTGATTGCCAATCGAAGAATATTTCATCAATTTTCTCATAGTTACAACTTACAAGACATTTTTGTATAACTCCTAACAAGCACGTGCGTTGCATGCGAGACGTTATTTTATTAATTCTGTTTGGGTCCATTTTGGTTAATAAAAAACATATTATTCTAATAAATTTGTGTGTAGACGGGTTCTTTGAGAAAATATATTCTACTGAAATATTTTCAAAACCATGGTTGTTATGAAAAATCATACATTGTACTGTCAATTGCACTTTTAAATTGTAGATTCGTAGATAATTTCAAAAATATCAAACTCCAATATATATATTTAAGTAATGATATCAAAAAATTGTGTCATGTAAGACATAAGCAGCACTAAATCAAAACAAATTAAAATAAAAACACTGAGAAGTCAGAATATGATGAGGGTATAAAAACTTATGGGCTCCATTAAATTATATGTGGAGAGTTTAGAGCTCCTGTTTTATATTCTTATGGATGTCTTTGTATTTATTCTAGTTCTGATAATATATTAGGTATTGTCCCTCCAATGTATTCATTTATAAGGGTGACATACGAAGAGTTTACTTTTATGTAAAAGAAAAGTTGGGGACTATAATTATTTCTCTGTTTTCCCTTCCTCGTTTTTTTGTTAATTCTTTTTTCGGTGATGAATGACCTTTGACTTTTCTTTTACCATCATTTTGTTTATTCGGTTTTCTTTTGTGGTTCTTTGTTATTTGAAGTTTTTTGTTATTTTATCTTCCAATTAATTTATTCCTTTTGTTGCTTATATGGCTTGTATTATTCTATGTTGTTTTTTGTTCTTTTTTGCATCCTTCTTTTTTTCTTGGTTCTTGTTTGGTGGTTGTATCAGCCATTTGTTTTTGACTTCGTATCTTCTTGATCTTCAATTTTACTCTTTATATTTCCTCGATAATTACAAACAATCTTCATTGTACTTCTTTTGTTTTCTCGTCTAGTGATATAAGGAGACAAATTTCTATTTGTTCTTGTGAGATTAACCCTTTGTAACTCATTTTCTCCCTAAAAGACATTTTTTTAAATTTATATATTAGTTTTCTTTTTGACATTCTGGATTCATGCTCATACACTAGAGATTTTTAATTTATTTACGATTTAATTTTTTTCTGACCATTGCTAATGATGTATTGTATTCTTGCACTTGGAATCTAACTTGTGTAATTGCTATGTCGCCAAATATTATAATTAATGCATTGTAATTATTTGGCCACACTTAGTTTCACTTTATATCTACAGAATTTCATGAAAAGTAAATTTAGATTAAATTTAAGTGTTCTAAAACGTACAAATGATAGATTATAGGTTGGAGCAAAGTAGTAATTATACTTGAGCTACCTCTTACTTTCGTGAGCTTCCTACTTTTATATATATGATTAAATATGAATTAATATCATAAATCATTGAAGAAATATAGCACCTAGACTTGATGTCATATCGTGAGAAAGTATAAATAAACTTGAGCACGACATTATCATATTTCTATTTTTATGAAATTTTTAGAAGGGATCACCTTGGTATAATTTTTCGGGATCATATACCTTTCGCGGACATCACTTCATTCTTTATTGTAGGATCTATTGTTACATCTATCACATGCTTTGTACTGTATGCTTGTAATATTTTTCACTTTGTCTACGGGGTAATTCCATTTTTTGTCATATATGTTATGACTTGTCTAGAAAAAATCTCGTATTTTTCGCAATTTCAATTGTAGTCCACTATATTTAAAAAATATTCAACTTAACGACACTAGGCGCTGGCGGCCAGTAATTGTACCGCATGTGGCCCATTAAATTGGGAGTTTTCGATCAAATAGTTAATGCGGCAGTTATGAATCCAGATGTATATGTAATCAATTAAATAATCCCAAAATGACGAGTTTTCCCTCCAAGAAGTCCAACGTTGATGTGGATTTAGATTTTGTATTTTTAATTGGTGTGTTGTTCTAATTGTTTGACATGTATACTTGGATTCATAACTGTCACGTTAGCTTTTTTACCTGAAATTCTCAATTTATTGGGTCACGTGCGCATATTCCGTTACAATTAATGGCCGCCAACGTCTGATGTTCTTAAATTGTCTAGTCCAAACATAGTGGACTAAAATTAAAATTTCGAAACATACAGAATTTTTTCTGGACATGTTCTAACATACAAGACTAAAAATAATTCTTTTATTTTTTTTTCACTTGGTCTACTATTTTGGTAAGCAACAATAGCTTCCCTATTTTATTGAGAATATGAAAATTTGTTTTATTACAATAAAGTCTAATATGCTTTAGATTATTTGTAAATCGAATTTACCCATGACAATGTCTCTCTATTTTCAATGATATCTTTAGGAGTCACTTTCTTTGCATTGCTCATTGTATGGCTCGTAGCCAACTAAAAAATTTATGTATTGTATTTTACCTACATAAGTTATTTATAATACATAAAAATAAAAAAAAATAACATTCTCTTATATTCCTTGAGTTTCATAATTCACAGTTTACCATCAACAATTGTGCTCGCACTGCTTAGAGTCTGACTTGATTTGCAGAGCGCCTACTACTATGGTTTCTAAGTTTACTTCAGCTGTTAGGAAAATATAACGTTAGGTATTTTTCATTTATAAGTGGAAAAAAAAAACTTTTCTAAATCTTACTAGAGTACTTCATTGCTGTCATCCCCGTGATTGCAATAATTGGATTTTGTTCCGTATTTTCCTTTCACAGTTGTCCTTCTATTCTCATCGTGTATGGCAACAACGAAAATTTTACGCTTATTTTCATGTTTGATGGCACATTAATTATTTTTTATCCCCTCTTTGTATATCAACAAAATATAACTAGAAATATTCAAGACAATTCTTTTGTTGCTTTTAACCCTAGAAGATTGTGAAAAGCCACAGATGGTGCTCTGAATGTATTAACTTCAAGTCCTCCATATACAAGTTATTTATCATATTTTGCTCCTAATAATGTATAGTCCAATATATATTTATAATTTTTAATTCAATGACCTCATTAGAAGTAAATAAATCATATTTTTCATCAGAATTTTTAGTAGAGGTAAATCGAATTTTCCATTATCACAATAAACGGTTGGAGGCTTATACTAAAATGCAACCTAATTTTTTTTTTTCCATTCAAATTTCATAAGTTGTTCCTAGAAGAATGTTAATTTCATAATATATCAATTAAAGTTTTAAATAAAGTAATATGTAACAAACTGACTATACTATTTTTCTTGATAAACGTAAGTAACTTACCATTTAATTGACATTGAATCTTTGTAATACGGATTTTTTTATTAACTTTATCTTTATACATCTACTTTTTAGTAACACTTAAATTGGCATAATTATTTTTTTGTCTTGCACGTTTTCTTTGATGATATACATCCATTGTAGTTGAGATTGATGTTGATACCTAATATATATTTAAAAATAAAATTAAAGAAAAAAAATTGTAAATATCATAAGAACTGAAAAAGAACACAATGACCTTGTTCTACGATAATCTAATCCAAGTAAAGAATAATAATTAGTATAACGAAACTTTGATTCAAACTCACACCCCCCCCCCCCCCAAAAAAAGTCATAATAATAAAAATACAGTTGCAGTAGTAAACAATGCAAAAAATAAAAATAGAAACAAAATTTACTAATCATGTTCTGCAAGTATCTTATACGATGCAAAAAGAAAATAAACACAATGATATCTAATCAAAGCAAAGAAAAGTGAAATATGGCAGCCAAACGTTTATAATAAGTTATCTTTTATGATGTCTGTCCGTATCACTTATCACCGTATTAGCATTCATTGGTGTTATTACTAGAATGAAGTCAGATGGATTATTCATTTTAATATAGTCCCATATGTCAAAGAATTGTTCTATTTAAGGCCATTTTTCTTCTAAAATTGCTTAATTGGCTGGACCATGTGACCTCTTTATTTAGGAATGTCCGGCAGTTTTTAGTGGCGTGACTTTTTATAACTGACGTGGATTATTCATTTTAATATACTTGAGTAAAAGAAATGTAAAATAAAATTAAAAGTCCATGTCATTCGTTCTCCTTCTTCACCACCTCTGCCAGTTTCTCCATGACTTAGTCCGGTTGCTCCTCATGACTTTCTTCGTGAGATTCTCCGGCGCATCATACGTCAGCTTACCACGAAGCATGTGCAATATCCCGTCGCTCTGGACATGATCCGCGCGCACTAAGCCCGAAAAAAAGAAGTGGAAATTAATGGTGACAATATGATCCAAGAAAGAAAATAGAGAGCAATAGTAGGAGAAAAGAGAGAAGCACATGAACCTTTTCAAATCAAAATATATTCTTCAGCCTGCAATAGAAAGAGTCACACTAAATCTCCTAAAACTCTAGATTTTGTCTATGATAATGATTTGAAGGTATTAGAGATTGATGAATATACTAGTGACCATTTACCTAAACAAACTCAAGAAAATAACATAATAAAAGACATAATAGTAGTATTTAAAATATTAGAGCTTTCTATCTGTGATGTATAAATTAAATCAACTCTCCAACATTTCTGATACCTTCACGACTTCGCCCCAAAATAATCACGAAACATTATACACCATAGTTCATTTATATTAATTATGATCAATCAAATAGAGATATCTTGATAGCAATAAGCAAAAGAGATACTAACCACAACCAAAAAAACAAAACATGTATATGATTGATGAAAAAAATAATAATAACAATATCAAGGCAAAAATGTGAATAAATTATTCGATCATTGTATTTATTGATTTTTTAGATATAATTTACAGAAAATAAAAAATCGTTGGACAATATCTTACATTATGTGTTGTTTTTCGTTTGCTCCATTGCACTATGACTATGAGATGTTTTTTCTTCTGCCCGTTGCATTAGTTTTTTTTTTTTTTTTTTCCTGCCAATATATCTCTCTTAATGCTTGTGACTGAAAAATTATCTAAGGAGTATCTATCTGAATTATAAAAAAGAAAATTAGATTATTATTTTTTTGTTGTGTCTTATATATAATTAGTCGAAACATAAATATTTTTATAATATTATTATTAGAAATTGCGAATTCGAGGATTTTCAATGAGGGAAATGTTATACCAGACACGAGAAATAGCATATAAAACAGTAAACGTAAATCGACACAGCAGTTATATGGTTCACTAACGATGTGTTAGCTACATCCATTGGCAGAAGAGAGGAAAACTTTTATTCAGATGTTTCTTCAGAGATTACAAATTATCAGAGAATAATGAAAAACTGATCTAGATTAGCCCTAAAACTAATTAGAATTGATAGATATAATTCCTAATTAGTTGGGCCTCAATTTAGGCCGAAAACTTAACTACCACGCTACCTGTTGCGACCGCGAAGTACACTGTCGTGGTCGCGTCGCGTCCCGTCTAACTCGTTTCCGGCGTCTAAATCAAGCTCAAATTGTTGTGCCCGCATCACTCAACCGTCGCGCCCCCGATATGCTTCAAGACGCGTTGTGTCAACCTGTCGCGGCCACGTTCACTCCACAATGCTAATCTTCTTTCCAACAACAATTTATCGCGGCCGCGTCACTCCTGTCGCGGTCGCGTCACCCCGACGAGTCCAACACTCCAAGTAAACCAGATTCAAGGCATAGATCAACAAATCTCCATCTTGACTTGAATCCTCTCACAGATCAAACAAATGTATCTCCAGATGCATTCTATAGAATGCACAAACGTACAAGCAATGACTCGTACCTAGATTCGTCCTCAACCATGGGACAACTTATTAGCTCGTGATATTTAACAAGTCCAAACAACATTGGAACTTGTTACACGAAACAGACTTCGTGAATATGTCTGCGGGATTATCAGTCGTCCCAGCCTTCTTCACCTTGATTCTTTTCTCACTTCATAGGAAATGATACCTAACGTCAATATATTTTGTCCTCTCATGATGGACTTGATCCTTGGCCAAGCATATTGCACTAATACTATCGCAAAATACAGAAGCATAGTCGTGATCCACCAAGTGTGAATATATACCAGTCATCGACCTCCGACTATCAACATCTCCAGCATATTTAGAGTCACAATACCCTGCTATCAAACAACTTGTATCATTACCATAAATGAGATCAACATCCGATGTATCCCTAAGGTATCAGAAAATCCTCTTCACTGCCAATGCTCCTTCCCAGGTTCAGCCATAAACCTGCTAACTACACTGACAGCATGTGCAAGATCTAGTTTAGTGCAGACCATCGCATACATCAAACTCCCTACTGTACTAGCATAAGGAACTCTAGACATATACTCTATCTCCTCAAGTGTCAACGGGTTTAGCAGTAGACATAATAAACCTTGTCAATATCTTATGAATGTATTCCTTTTGAGAAAGGAAAAGCATCTTCCTACTTCTATCTCTATAGATCTACGTGCCCAATATCTTCCAAGCAACACCCAAATCCTTCATCTCAAACTCAACACTGAGAAGACCATTCGACTTCTGAATATTTGACCATCTTCCAGTTTGCTGTGATACACATAACTATCATATGGACTCATGTTGTAGCCTAATTGTGTCATGTGGCCATCAAATCTCTTGTACCACCACTCGGAAACTACAACCTATAAATGGACTTCTTCAACTTACAAACATAAGCTTCTTTCCCCGGAACTTGAAAACCATATGGCTGAGTCATGTATATCTCCTTATCTAACTCTTCATGTAGGAGAGCTGTCTTCATATCGAGTTGTTCAAGCTCGAGATCCTGACGGGCAACCATTTGTAATAGCACCCGAATGGAAGTGTGTCTGACCACATGTGAGAATATCTCATCATAGTCTACTACCTTTCTCTGCGTGAACTCTCTAGCAACGACTCTAGCCTTATACCTTATGCCCTCAGCCAGTGACATCCCTTCCTTCTTCTTGAAAACCCATTTACAACATAACCTTTCTCTCTAGAGGCTTTCTGATTAAATCCCAAGTCATATTCTTGTGCAGCGACTCCATCTCATCTCCCATGGTAGCAAGTCTTGGATGCACTCAGCACATGTAACAACTTCTCTATAGGTGGACAGCTTATATAAGTCTACCTCCTTCAGCAATAGCAGCAGTACCTGCTTGTTTAGTCGGCTTTGGACCTTTTGATCCAGACTTCTTCTTATATTTCTTCTTACCAGAATTTCCAAACCCCTTATTCCCACTCCCACGGGCTACTAGCCCAGCGGCCTAACTATGTGAATTCGTACCAGCCGCCTTATGGTGCAGCTCCCTTGAATGCAAGGCTGATCTCACTTCTTCCAATGACACAATATCTTTTCCATTGATGAAAGACTGTACGAAGTTCTCATACGATAGGGGTAGAGAACCTAGTAAAATCAAAGCAGCGTCCTCATCTGCTACCTTAACCTCAACATTATGCAATTCCAATAAGAGCGTATTCAATTGATCCATATTTTCACGAAGCGACTGGCCTTCATGCATCCGCAGACTAAATAGTCGTTTCTTCAGCAACAACTTGTCGGTGAGCGACTTCGTCATACATAAAGTCTCTAATTTCGTCCACAACCCTGTCGTAGTTTCCTCCTCTGCAACTTCGGCAATGACGTCATCTGCGAGACACAACATGAGTGTTGAGTGCGATTTGTCCTCTAGACTGGCCATCTTAGCGTCAGATAGAGCCACCGCCTCTGGTATAAATTTGTTATACCAGACACGAGAAAGAACACATAAAACAGTAAATGTAAATCAACACAGCAATTATGTGATTCACTAATGATGTGTTAGCTACGTCCACGGGTAGAAAAGAGGAAAACTTTATTCAGATGTTTCTTCAAACATTATAGATGGTTAGAGAATAATGAAAAACTGATCCAGATTAGCCTTAAAACTAATTAGAATCGATAGATATAATTCCTAATTAGTTGGGCCTCAATTTAGGCCGAAAACTTAACTTTCACGCCACCTGTCGCGACCGCGAAGAACACCGTCGCGGTCGCGACCCGTCTAACTCGTTTTTGGCTTCTAAATCAAGCTCAAATTGTCGCACCCGCGTCACTCAACCGTCGCGCCCGAGACAAGCTTCTAGACACGCGGCCGCATTCACTCACAATTATTCTCTCCAAATCTAAGCACAACACCTTAACACGCCCCAACCTCTGACGGGTTGCCTTCTCTTGCTAACAAATTAATTGCAAGAGCTATGAGATTGAGTGCATGTAAATTAACAGCGTTTGAATGGGTATTAATACGCTTCTCCAAATTTTAGCCTCTGAAGTTTTTGTTTTTGTCGTTCTCGTTTATTAATCGGGTGTTCTCTTAATGGGGCTTCGTGGGACTAGAGATTACAGAGCATTAGATAACTTTAATTTTTTGCTTGTAATGGATCACTTATAGAAAAATGTTGTTTAGGTAGTAAAAGAGAGTTTTATTTACCTAACGAATACGAGATATATGTCATCCTATGTATATAAATTATTAAGAAAGTTTACTTCAACCCTTGAGAATTTAGTTCACTAACTCTGCATGTAACGTTATCAATCAATAAGTAGTAGCATGTAGTATTTATTAATTAAAGCAGTAGATTTAGAATTGAAGACCGATCATATAGTAAGAATAGGAAACATTTATAATTGACTTTTTCCGCTTCTCTTAAACCTAACTTTACTAATATGATTGGCAGCTATGGGTTTAACATCACCTCATAAATTAATAGATTAATTTCATCTTATACCATAGCAGTTTCCCTTCTATTAAATAAAGAGAAATAGTTCGCTCACTCGCTTTTATATATCATATATATATATATATATATATATATATATATATATATATATATATATATAATTTCTTTTCCTAATATTTTCATATATTTATCCCTTGATCACAACCACTCCCTCCGTCCTGCCCTATTTTTTACATACTTTATCTTTTCGGTCGTCCCACATTATTTTGCACACCCCCAAAATAGAAATAATTTTCACTTATTCAACCCTCATAAAACACACTTATTTACAATTAGTTAATTTTTTTTAATAAGCTGACTTTGATTAATTATTGAAACACAATTAGATTAACACTACTCCTAAACAACCTAAATTACCCCAACCTAACCCAAAAACCCAGACCCAGCCCATTCTCCCCCCACCCCCCCCCCCCCAGTCTGTTTTACTCTCTCTCATCTTCCCTCCATTGGAAACTCTAATGCTAGTCGTTTTCTCGATTGCTTCAACCCTACTGTGATTCTTCATCCTATCCCATAGATCTAACTCATCATTCTACCGATTGAATTTAGATCTCCATTCTATCTCCCTAGATCTTACTCGTTGTGCTACTGCTCCAGTTTACATCGAGTTTAGATATGTGACTCTCATGTTCAGCCATCACTTTAGGCTCTGTAAAACCATGGAAGATTCCCTAGATCTTGATCTTATAGCTTACGATTCGGACAATTCAATCGTGTTTGAAACTGAGTTGCTGGAGCCGGGGTTTATTTCGAAAAACGGAGAAGTGCCAATTTCGGACAATTCGGTCAACTCAATCATATTGTCAATTCCAGATCCGTGTAGCGAGTGGTTCAACACCAAAGAACTCAGAGATCATTACATGTAGTGTCTTGCAAAATGGATTCCTGTCATACTAAAGGTCTATGTAAACTATCTTTCCTTGTTGTGCATCTACTTAACCCAGATCCGGGTTTTGCTGAAATTATTTGCATGTTGTTACCCCTATGTGGGTTTAGCTTAAACTGTGTTGATTTACTGAGGTTTTCTGAGATTATATGCCTGATGTTGCTCCTGCGTGGGTTTTGCTGGAATCGTTTGGATTTATTGAGGGTTTCTGTGAATATTTACCTAATGTTGCCCTGTGTGGGTTTTGCTTGAATTGTTTGGATTTATTGAGGGTTTCTGCAAATATTTACTTGATGATGCCCTGTGTGGGTTTTGCTTGACTGTATGGATTTATTAAAGGTTTTGGAGAATATGTACCCGATGTTGTCCCTAGCTAGGTTTCAGTTGAACTGTTATGTCGTCTTTGAGATTATATGTGTTGTGATAATATAAATGGTAGCTTAAAATAAATGATGTCATTGTCTCTGATGTTTTAATGCTGCCTTTGTTGATTTGTTGGTGTAATGTGCTGAAATAGTTTCATGATTAATCTGGTTGAGATTAGCTTAAATAAATGATGTCTTTCTATTCCATTGTAGCTAGTAGCTTAAACTAGCTAAATAACTTGTTCTAGCTAGTCTAAGGTTGCCCTCTACCCATGTGGCTTGATTAAATAAAACCCTGTGATGAATTTTTTCTGAGGGTATAAGGCTCGGATCAAATGATGACACACGATATCACAAATATTGAAAAAGGAACTTCATCAAACTGATTCCTATGTTTATAATCTTAGAAAAATGTATATATCTATATGATGTTTATGCTATAAAAATAAGATAAAATTAAAAAAACTGCCCTAATCCCTTTTCTCTAAGGATAACCTAACTCTCACATTAGTCCACCAATGTTAGAATTTCCACCAGATTGTTCCTTTTCAATCAAATGCTTGATTGCTTGTCTCACTAACTCTTCTTCAACTTCTAGTGATGTAGGGAGTATCACTTCCTTACATATATGACTTTTACCCAAATGAGGCGATTTATAGTTGTTGTGACCTTTCTGTTTCAATATCTCTATCAAATAGGCTTGTAGGTTCAAGTGCACATTGTTGAGTTTGCTTGCCTCTAGTTCTTCATAAGTTGTTGCAACATTATTCAATAGACCTTCGACATTGTTTGATGTTGTTTCAATCTGCAGTGACTGAATTGCTCTGAAAAAGCCTAAGTCTTGGACATTTGTGTCTGGTGAATTAGGGGGTTGACATATAAGTTGAATGTCAAACCCATCGATGCTGCCTGCTTAAATTCGGGGTCGAAATTGCTAATGTGGGGCTTTGTATTATCTTGTTGAATTACTATCTGCTTGCTTGCTTTTGTTGATCATTTTGCCTTAATAGTTGGGATAATCTGAAATTGTTGAATTATGCAGACATTAAATGTTCAAATAAAAACTCTGAAAAAACCTTTAAGGTTACCAATGCAGTCTGACAACATGGTAGATTGCATTTAGGAGACTTACAAGAACAACTAAGCTAAATGATGAAACTTTTATGATAGCAAAATAAAAGGGGGGAAAAAGAGATAAAAGAAAAGCCTACCTGTTGCAAGAGGCAATCTTTGATTACTTGCTTGGTTATTGAATCAATCGGTTTAGTAACCAAAGTGCCTCGGACTCAGTTTCTGCTGTTTCGCAGGGCAAGTTCCTTAATTGTATATGGAAAATTTCTAACTTTTTCATCGAACAACAAATCCCCCTCGGCTGAGTATTGTGGTCTTGCAACGACACACATGAGCATTACTTTGGTAATAAACCGTTTACTTTTACATGACCTATATGTCCGGTTCTTCCTCTAGTTTGTATGCTCTCTCGATGACTCTTTGCATATAGAAACATTTTTCATCAATATGAATAATGTTGTGCATCGACTCATACCTGATTTTGTTCAGCTATGTATCCAAATGCAAATAACTTAAGTTGAACTTGAGTCTTTGTAACATGTTTCCTTCGGTGAATGAAGGCTTGATTGCATTTGTATGGGGTTTAATCAATTCTGATTTTGGGGTTTAATCAATCCTGATTTTACCCATCTTCCAACTTGGCTCTTACTTACCTACATTTCATTTGCTAATCTTCTGATACTTCCCCTTTTGGAGATTGTGATACCTTTGAATTGTTCAACATCAAGTTTTGATGGTTGCTTTCCAACAGTTCTTTTTTGTTTAATGAATGCAATTGGTGACCCTTAGGCTATTTACTTTTGTGCAGACTCCCAGATGTAATGAATTGTCCGACGACTCACTCCAAATGATGTCACCGCTGACTTGATCTTGCCATAGTGTACGACTCTGTCTAAGCTGTTGGCTAATAGATACTACGCGATCATGGTCTGGTCTAAAGGAATTAAATGAGGCTGCTTTCAGGTGTTAGGCATTTTTTTCTGTTTTTCTAATTCTTCAGTTTAAGAACAATTAGATGTAGTAAATGTGTGTTAAATGCTGCTATCCAAGCTTTTATAGAGCTGATGGACTTGGATTTTGATCATTTAGAGGGGGAATTTGAATTTTACTTGGGTTTAGAATTAAGTTGAACAATGATGTAATTTTGCCTTTATTGGAGGGAATAATTTCCCAAATTTTGTGTTAATGAAATTCAAAAAAATTCGCCATTCATTTTTTCCCAGATTTTCAATTTTACTGATGTGTTTGATGTTTGTTAGTTAAAATTTGATTTATCAGGTTTCAATTTTCTGAAAAAATGATGGAAAGATTAGTACAACTTAATCTCAGTTGACTGGTCAACACAAAAGCAAAAAATAATTTTTTGTTAATATACGCGCCAGAGCAAGTGTTCAAAATAGGGCAGGACAGAGGGAGTATTTTTTTATGCATGATTTAAGGTTTGTTTAATATTATGAAATACTTATAGGTGATTTTGTTGCATGCAAAATGATTAGAAGTATGGGGTTGTCGCGTATTATTTTCAAAGTCGATGCTAAGAAGGGTAAAAAGTTTGGGGTGATTATTCATGCATGTCGAAATCTTCTTAGTCAAGTTGTTGATAATGCAGTTGTGTTGTCATGCAAAGAGACGAACCAAGTAGCTCATATTCTCGCGCAAAAAATACTGTGAAATGTTTCATGATACAGAAAAAACAACCATTACAAACTAACAAAAGAAATACAACTTGCGCATTATTTTATACTGCCTTATTCATCACTATCCTACTAATCCAACCACAGAAAAACAGAAAATAAATTAAGAAAGTAAATGAATGAAAAAACAAATTGATCTCCAGTTGAGAATCTCAACTATGAGCTTGCTGAAAGAAAAGGTGCTGAAAGAAAAGGTGAAGTAGAAGACTGTAGGGTCCCATTTCTTGTGCAGCGAAGGGTCGGAAGAGCCGGCTGAACAAGCATATGCTCTGCCTTAAACGACGACTGTTGCGTCAAATGTAGGCCATCCCAAAACACGTATTCGCTCGGGTTAGAACAAACTGGCACTCCTGGCTCTCCGCAGAACCTTTTGCTATCGTAATTATATCTCCCTCCGGTTCCACAACATGATTTCAATGCCTTGTTGATCCCATCGGGCCCTGTTACATATAATTAAATACTATTAATAATGTAACATAATAAAAAAATTGATTTTTTTTGTTGTGTCTAAAGAAAATGCAAAACTTGCCTATAGATGTAGTGGCATTGATGATTGATTGGACCCCTTCATATACGGCGCCGAAAGATAAGTAGAGATCGGGGAATTCTAATTTGAGATCTTCGATGGCTGCTTTAAGAAGATTGTTCTTGAGCACGATTAACTCGTTCACGCTCTTCAAACAACCTAGTTCGTCATATGCTGAGTCATCAGTTGTCCACATTTCAGTTAGGATATAGGGGTAACATCCAATAGGCCCATTTCCGGGAAATAATATTCTTGTGGCACCTAATCTGATCCATTCCTGCATGGTTAAATTGAATAGATTAATAATCTGGAAAATTTTGAAAATTCTATGTCCTAAATCGAGAAAAATCAAAATTCAGCTCCTAGATTGGAAATTCTCAAAATTTAGGTTTCGAATTGAAATAATTTTCGAAATTCAGGCCTTCTGGTGAAAGAAATTGAAGTTAATTTTTTGGTATTAAGCAATTACCCTTGAAACATTGATCTGCGCATTTACTATATAGGGCAAGTAAGTTTTAACTTCTTCAATGGTCTTTCCTTGGGTAAGCGCGTAAGTTATGTCATTCGCTTCAACATCCCCCGTGAACATAAGAGAGCTTGCTAGATGATCCGCACAAGCTGAATTACAGGAAGTCGTATATTAATATCACTTATATATATGTGTGCATGAACATACTAAAATTTAACTTACAAATAAATATACCTTTTTTACTTGAGCAAACGGTTTTAAGGTATTTTCTAAACCATGTCATTTGGGTTGCTAGAGGAACGGCGTAAGATGGAATCTCAATCCCCCTAGACTTGAAAAATGAACGGGGAAGCACTGGGCTTCTAGCCACTGAAAATATGACCCCATCGTTGCTCGTTGTAGCAGGCAATGACAAATAAGGCACAATATTTGCCAGTCCCAAATCAATAGCTGCAAATCATACATAATTACATAATTAGTCAAAATATTCAATAAATATCACATCATGAAATATATATATATATATATATATATATATATATATATATATATATATATATATATGTTACAAGTACCTGTATAGTCAAAGTCAACGAGACCATCAGACCAACGACCCGAAGGCCAACCAGGATGAGTGATACCGTAAGGGGGAAACCTAGCTGGATTGGCGGCGTGCGGGTCAACATTGATGGAATTGCCGTTGTCGGTGAATCCATCGCCAAAGTGGTATAGTTTTGTAAAGGGACATGACACCTGTGATGAAACTGTACTTGCTAGCGTTACTAGAAGTAGAAATATCAGCTTTCCAACTTCAACATTGTTCTTCATGGTTGCTAATTTTGCTCGGCTCAATCTGTGGTATTAATAGAATTAAAGGGTCAGAAAAATATTATCAAACTTGTAACATGCCAATGTGCACTGTTAGTGTGTGTGTGTAAGAGAGAAGAAGAGGTACCCAGGAAACAATGGTATTCTAGAGAAAGAGATGAATATTGGTGGAATGGTTATAGGTGGAGTAGGTATTTATAGAAGCAATGTGGATGAGTTAAGGCCAAATTGGTATTACTATATTATTTATATTTATACTAAATAGTAATGATGACAAAACAAGGGGCATGTTTCTTGCTATATGTAACATGCAAGTACCTTCGTCTGTAACAAGTTGTTTCATAAATTGAAAATTATGTAATTTTTGTTTGACTTCGATTGGTAGAATAGCAGACGTTGATTTTGACTTATTTAGGTTAAGATTTGAAGGTTTCAATTTTGTTCTTATTTGTAAACGCTAATTAGGCTGACCTGTTTTGTCTTTTAATTCAAGACAAGTGTAATCACGTTTTTGACCCCAAGCTTTAACCACATGTTCACTTTCAAAGCCACAAATTTGAACTAGTTTTTTCCAAATTCAAGATAAATTTGGTGGGTTGCATCTACTTAGCCGAGCATGTGAAATCTATCTTTTGAGACAAGATAAAAAATCGTGTCAAATATTTTTCGCAACAACTAGTTGTTTCTAAAAGTAATCTTAATGAATTTTATGACAACAAATGTTCACAAATTACTTATTATCAGTGACCATAATTATGATTTTAAAAAATGTATCGCAAAACAATTTTTTGTTGTATTGAAACCAGCATAGGACTTACAACGAAAAAATAACTAAAGCCTAAAACTTTAAATTAAAATAAAATATATCATAAAATTACAAAACTTAATATATGAACAGGTTTTTCACTCACTTCACCGAAAATGAAAAACAAAAAGAAAAGACACCACTAAACGTTGTATTTTTTTTTTTTTTAAGATAATAAAATTCTTATTACTTAAAAAGAGTTCTTAAGTTCAAGATTTTTAATTCAAAAAGGAACATCATCAACCATCCAAACAAAAGGGATGGAAGATGAGAAAGAAAAATGAGTCAAACTATGCGCCATTTTAGCACTCCTTGTCATATGCAATACACTAACAATCTGGCCTCCTTGTAAATATTTCCGGATCTCGTCCAATATAAAACCACAATAATCCATAGAAATCTCATGCTCCGTGACTGCTTGCACAACGAGCATAAAATTTGAGTAAACCACAACTTGACCATAACCACATTCAACACAAAACTGTATCCACTCAAAAGGGTCTTCAATTCTGCCGCCTTAACCGGCATAGGTCTTCTAATTTTATGCGAAGCTGCAACAACTTCACCCAAATGATCACGCATAATGAACCCAAAGTAGAAGATTTCGTTACAAAACTTAATATATGAACATTTTTTTAACTCACTTCACCGGAAATTGAAAACAAAAAGAAAAGACACGACTAGTCGTTGTATTATTATTTCGTGTATTGATATTATTATCGTAGAAGGTGTTACACTCAAAGTAGTTGAAGATCCGAATCAACCTATTCTACTAAAAGAAGGTTGCATAAAAATAGGAAAAGACACATGTCACTTCCACAATTTTTCGTCGAATTTTTATTTTATTTTAATTTTAAAAAAATATTCTTAAATACGTAGAGAGCTCTTAAAAAAGAAGAGCATCCACCTTTTTTTATGGGTTCTCCACCAATCATTTTTTTTCTTTTTCTTTTTTCTTTTCTTTTTTTATCTTTTACTTTCGAAATTTAAAAAGTCGTTTAACTTTTTCATCTCAATTTGAATTTTCATAAGAAATATATCAACTTATTTCTTTTTTGACGATCATCGATTTGACATCTATAATGCATATATTATAATTAAAATATTAATTTTTAAGTGTAAAATACCTTCTTAGAATAGTAATGATATATTTTGATTTTCTAAAAAAATGATATATTTTGATTTCTAAACATTTTTATATAAAATTAAAATGTGATAGAATTCTAAAAATGAATTTTTTTATCGATTGAATTTTTTTGAAGATTAAAGTTATTTACTTTAGTTTTACCTTTTTTATCTTAATAATTTTTGGATGATTTAAAATATTAAATTGAAAAAAATTCATAAAAAATACAAAAAAAATTTAGGTTTACACTTTACAATAGAAAAAAAGTTTAGATATTTTTGCTAAAGTGATATGTTGATTGAATTAGTTTGCTTATTATTTTTTTCAATTTTGTGAAAAGAAAAATTATGTTAACTACAAAAATAATAAGTCGATTATTTTTATTTGAACATGACATGATAATATAGTTTACCACTTATATACTCAAGTAAGTAATATGTTTATGACTTCTTATACTAATATTATATTATTAATATATGTACTGGCTTTCAAACAATAATTATTCAAAATATTTGACATTGTTTTATCATTATATGAATATGTAATTATTACAATATGTGTAACGCACATTGAAATAACAAGAAGGGAAATGAATCGAATTTCAAGTGTGTATTTATAATTTTACTTAAAATATTTAGCATAATCAGATCATGTATTCAAATAATTGAATTAACAAAATTTATGAAAATATAATTGGTAATTTCTATTTGTGATAATGAAATGTATTAAAGTAAAAATATAAAAATTTGAATAGTAAAACAATTATAAAAATCTAACGGGTAGTTTCAATTTGTAATAATGCAAAATATTACATGTAAAAAAATCTCACATGGAAGGAGAAAAAAAAAAAATTACTGGACAAAAAAATATCAACTGACGCTTTTATATTCTCAAATAATATATAAGTTGATTATTATTATTATTATTATTATTATTATTATTATTATTATTATTATTATTATTATTATTATTATTATTATTATTATTATTATTATTATTATTGTTATTATTACTACTACTACTATTATTATTATTAAAAATATACTCATCCCGTGCATCGCACGGGTGGACATCTAGTTAGTCATTAAACTAGTGGTTTTATGAAGAAACAAACATTATGCGATAAACTCATACTGATTAGTGGACGTAACTTTTTGAAGTTGAAAACCGTCGAAAACATGATGAAAATAAGAGAAAAATTCATTATTCGTATTGTATGTTTGGGCTTGTCCAGAAAATATCATGTATTCTTAATATGTTTAATATTGGTCCTGTGTTTTTTGTAATTTATCCAATTTAAGAACGCAACTCATCGCCGATGTCCTACTTAGCCAAAATTAGTCACACTTGACTCGATGCACGTGACTATAAAGTTGAGATTTTCTGGTTATTTGATGTGGCAAAAATTAGTCCACGATGACAAGTCGCAACGTGACCTTCGCCGTCGATAACGACGTTAGCCACGATAGTCAACGAGATGATGTTTGCGTTTGATTAATTAAATGGCGTAGATTATCACCGTGGACTATATAATTTTTGCCACATTAACTTAATAACCAGAAATTCTCAATTTTCATATTCACGTGCAACGAGCGTAACTAAATCCGACTGAATTGGACATCGATAATAAGTTATGTTCTTAAATTAGACAAATTTCTAAAGATAACGGATGAAAAATGAACATATAAAAGTTACAGAATATTTTCTAGACAAGTCCAAACATAATAAATAAGATATCAAATACACAGAAGAAGCAAATTAATAATAATAATAATAATAATAATAATAATAATAATAATAATAATAATAATAGCTAAAATTGTGGGAAAGAAAATCCAGATCCAGATGCCAAAAACTATATAAAAAGAAATGGTGGAAATAGAAAAGGATTAAATATATAGACATATGGGTTGTGGCCCCATCATTAAGTCACCCTAATCATTTAAGAAAGACTAAATTGAGTTTACTTTATAATATTTAATATATTGATTGATAGGCAACTTGAGGGAATGTACCATAATATTTTATATATTAATGGGCAAGTTGGATAATATAGGAAAATATATCCACCTATTAATCCATTATTATGGGTGTTTTCATACAAGGAACCCTAAAATCAAGATATATAAGTGTTAGTTTTTCATGAGAAGTATATTTGCGATTAAATGTAGAAGTGTTAGTTTTATTTTTAATGGACGCAAATACCATATGATACTGATTATTTATTTCCTCGTGAAAACTCACTAATTGTATTCCCTCCAAAGTTGACCGTTTGTTGACTGTTTAATTATAAAAAATTATTAGAATTTAACAAATGAGCCAGCCAACTACCCACATGGATCTACATTAGATGGCAATTTAATGTTAAATTTTATTTATTTCTAGCTGGCTACTCTATAATCTCCCACGCCATGGTACAATTAATGACAATATCGAGTGATCAATCTGAACAAATAAAAGAATCTGTAGAAAAAAATGAGTAAATAAATATAACATTCTTACTACAATAAGATATGGATTAAAGATGCAAGTTAATAATTTAATATGCAGCCTCTACAAACAAGGTTTCTATGACTCATTTTTTTGAGACGTTGTTATCTCTGATGATGATAGATGATAATAGTGATAATAATAATAAGAAGTATACATGATACAAAATTTGGTATCGATCTGTCGTCCAAATATCGCACCAAATTAAATTGTGTATATGTGTGAATATACATTTAACCTTAACCTACAATTCTAACTAGTAAAGTGGCAAGTAAGGATCGATCTCACGAGGAACGGTAGTCTAGTATTGTTTTGATAGATCAAGCGATTGCAACATTTAAATAAAGGTAGAAACAACTAATGAAAGCAATAAAAGGAGGGAATTTTGATTATCCAACTATAGACTACTAGTAATTACCAATGACAACTATTAAACTATGATTAAATAAACTTAAGATTCAATAAACATAAAATGACAAGATAAGTAGATTGATTTTTGGTTTTTAAAGTATGATTAAAGTATTCAACCCTTGATCAAGTATTCCATTATTTCGAATAATCTATGTAATTAATGTTATTACCCAATTGGTTAGCCTCAGAACTCCTACTCCAAGATTAATAACAAACTCTATCAATCTTGTTGTCTCTTAAGTATGATTAATCAAAACAACCTGTTCAATTAATCTTACTCAACTTATCAATTCCTAAAACAAGCTCTTTAAGAATCAATAGTCAAGTGCATTAAGAATCAAGACAACGGAGTAGATTTGACATAAAGCTCGTAAGTTCGGCTTTAGTGATCGAACTCTATGTAATCCCCAATAAAATAAATCTATTGTTTGCTACACGAGAATCGGATTCATAACAATTACAGATTATAAGCCCAATTCTAGCAACACATGTACACTAATAAATATCCAAATCGATGATCAAACCACAATTCAATTCATAAGTGTGAATCAACAATCCCAATAACATAGAACATTCGAAAAACATAATCCAATCGGTTAACAACCGTAGAAATTACATAAACATTCTCAATCCAAGGTTCAAATAATGATCAAGAGCTGAAATAAAGGTGCTAGCCACCCATTACACCTAATACAATCAACAAATAGAAAGAAATACAAGAAGACATGATAAATTTATAGAATAAACCTTGGGTTGAGGAATGAAAGGCCTTCAATCTTCTTCCCAATGTTGTCCTTGAGGATGATGGAGGCTGGAAAATGTATTATTGAATGTCCAAAGATAGGTTAAATTCAAAATGAAACTTATATATATAGGGGAAGAGTTGTCAATTGAGTTTTAGGCAAAATCGCATTCACAATTTTAAAACAGGGTAAAGGATCTCGGCCGAGATGCAAGTGTGTCTCGACCGAGAAGCGAAAAGATGATTTTTCTGCTTGTGAATCGAAGGCTAATCTCTGCCGAGATGCAATTGCATCTCGACCGAGACGTTAAAAAGAGGATTTCAGGACTTGTTAGGGTTTAACTTATCTCAATCTCGGCCGAGATCTTGATCTCTTGAAAGTCTTGATTTTCCTTGGAAGATCATCTCGGCCGAGATGCATTGCCCATCTCGGCCGAGATTTGCAACCTGTCTTGGCTGAGATCTTTCTTTAGCCCTGTCCTTTGTTGCCTCGAGATCCATCGATTCTGCGATCTTTTGATGCTCTTTTTGGATCCCTTTGCACCTGTTTTAACACAAAAATGAACCAAACGCATTATTTTTCCCAATGAGAATTAAATGCACAAAGTACACGTGAAATTGCACAAAAACATCACTAAATGACACTTAAAGCGTCCTAAGGTGAGTGCACGAACACGTGTACCAAATCCCCCCAAACTTGAACTTTTGTTCGTCCTGAACAAATAAAGAAAAAGAAGAAAGAACACGTATTTAGGACAGATTTAAGTGGCAATCGATTTCAGATTATTTTCTTAAACCAAGGCAAACATGAAAGTAATGAGCATGTGTGATAGGCAAAATCCACTACTTTCTACACTTTGACATTCTTGATTTGAGATCCTCATTGGGTGAGTGTATCTCTCAACTCACGAGTGTATCAAATGAGACGTGTATATGCTTGCATTGAAGTGCATGAACCGCCTACCATAGGCTTGCCGATCATCTAAACTTGAAACGTACTTGACACGTGTGGCAAAGAATCAATTAGGTCTTTATATAGGTTGTAGTATTGGCTTTGGGTAAGGTGGGATAATTCTAGGTAAGAGTGACTATAAAAATGGACTAAACGAGTGGGCCCTACCCGTCTACCCTTCAAACAATAGTCATTCTTCCTCGCCTACTCAATTCCCAATCAAGTCGATCCTAAGATTCGACTTCCTCACTCGAACCAACCTATTGATCTCTTGTTTATCAACTCTCAATTGAAGTATTTATCTTATGACCTTTTCAACCTTTAAGAGTGATGATCACAAGAAGTGTGAATTTTTTACTAACCTCTCCAATTCTACCACTAAGAAAGTATATACAACCAATTATTTCTTTTACTTTTCTGATTTTTCGACTTTTTTCTCAGTTTCCGATTTTTTATTTTTTGAAAACTATTTACAAACAATGGAGAGGTTAATAGTCTCGATTTTTTTTTTTTTTTGGCCTATTTTATATGTTTCCTTTCACCCTTCAATATTTCTACAAGTCAACCCACATTTGATCCCAACTCTCCAACCCGAATACCTTCCAACCACCTCCCTCATACTCTTATAGTCCATTTGGGTTCAAAGGCTAATTGAAATGGGAATTAACTTGTAAAGTTGGCTATCAAAGAAAAAAACTTTAAGCTCAAGGGGCTTAATTAGAGATAATTTCATATTTGGTAAAAAGGGAATATTTTCAAGCTTTTAAAATAGGTTCAAATCAAGAAATGCCTAAAATCATTTTGAATGCCACAACATGTACCGACTCATTCGAAGTAGAGAATTAGGGCAAGTTCTAGAGGAAAATGCATGCATTCAATGAATTTCACACCGATTTTTTTTTTTTTTTTTTGAATAACTCCTAAAGTGGGAGTATCATTTTAAGGCTCAAAAACTCACTTGGTAAAGATCTTGATCCCAAGTTTTGAATGCAAGTTGATTTTGCTTCAAAAGCCTATCATGCTCTATCAAGTACCATTTTCAAAATATTTGTTCAAAAACTTTCATCATTAACCAATGCCACGGTTCTCATTCATACACGGTTCAATCACTTTTTCTCGAGCGGCCAACTTGTACTGTGACTATACAAGCGGAAGCTCATAATTACTTCAAGATAGTTCATCATAACTTTTAAACAGAGGTCACATAGTTTGAAAAAGTAGTTTAACAAAGTTTAAAGCGGAAGTGCGTAATGAAATCTTCACAGTTTGCTTACATGACCCACAAAATAGAGTTTAATAAAGTTCTTTATCAATTATTAGTAGCTTTCACTTCGGACGAGGGCCCACATCCATCTTCATTCCTCTTCCACGTTAGTACCTGAAAGGAGGGGGTGAGTGTTTAAGAAAAACACTCCGTGGGTTCACTCGATTGCCCACTTAGATGTCATACAAAGAATTGCAATAATGGACAGTTACATAAACAATGCATATGCCATCAACACATAAAACACACCCGAAAACATGATGGGCTCTAAATTCAAATAAATATACACATATATACATAATATATAGATACACATAGAAGCACATAGGTGGGGCACGTGTTGCCCCGCTCGAGCAGCATAGCATATTCGGGAGCGACCCGAGGGTGATCTTTCGATCCATAACATGTACGGAGTTACCCGTAGAGCATAATCATATACGGTTTTACCCGTAAGCATAATCATATACGGTTTTATCCGTAAGCATAATCGTGTACGATTTTACCCGTAAAGCATAGCATGTACGGTTTTACCCGTAAAGTTTTTGAAAAGCATAGCTATACGGTTTTACCCGCAAGGTTTTTGAAAAGCATCGCATGTACGGTTTTACCCGTAAGGTTTTTGAAAAGCATAACGTGTACGGTTTTACCCGTAAGGTTTTTGAAAAGCATAGCACGTACGGTTTTACCTGTAAGGTTTTTGGAAAGCATAGCATGTACGGTTTTATCCGTAAGGTTTTTGAAAAGCATAACGTGTACGGTTTTACCCGTAAGGTTTTGAAAAGCATAGCATGTACGGTTTTACCCGTAAGGTTTTTGGAAAGCGTAGCATGTATGGTTTTACCCATAAGATTTTTGGAAAAGCATAGCATGTACGGTTTTACCCGTAAGGTTTTTGAAAAGCATAGCATGTACGGTTTTACCCGTAAAGTTTTTGAAAAGCGTAGCATATACGGTTTTACCCGTAAGATTTTTGAAAAAGCATAGCATGTACGGTTTTACCCGTAAAGTTTTTGAAAAGCGTAGCATGTACGGTTTTATCCGTAAGATTTTTGAAAAGCATAGCATATTCGGGAGTGACCCGAGGATTTGTACGGTGTTACCCGCAGTCCTAACATAGCTAGTACGGTATTACCCGTATACAATGCACATAATATGGTTTACCCATGACTTACCATAAATTTCACACAAGTTTCACATAAATTTCACATACTCGTCACATAAACATAGGCGTAAGCAACATTCATGTAAAAACCATTTTAACAATAATTTGCATGAAAACAAGTAGACAACATAAAATAGACACATAGAGTTACCCCACCTAGAAGTGTGTACGACTAGTTGGTTGTATAGTCCTTCTCTAGACAAAGGTCCTCTTCTACTTCAACTTCTTTTAGTCCTACAATATAGAATACTTGTCTTAGCATAGGTGGGTACTAGGCTTTAAACATGAAATGAAGAATTGGAGCAAAATTTGTAATTTTATAAAAGTTGAGGGACCATTTTATAATTTCGTAAAATATTTCAGATTTATACTTTTTTGTAAAACTCTAGATTTTGGAATTTGGGTTCTATGAGAATTGGTTTGAGCCGTATCGGATTACAAACGAGTATTTTATGACATTTTAAAGGTCTAGTGGCATTGTTGTAATTTCTAGAAAAATAGTGGCAAATTTGTATAAAAAGGGCAGTGGCATTTTCGTAAATACATGGTTTTTTTGACTACCAAAAAGGCTGATAGAAATTGAAAATCAAAAATTGCATTTTAACCCTTAAAGAATATCTAATTTTTTAAAAAAAGATAGTACAAGAATTTCTGCAGCAACTTTGACCAAACTTTTCCGATGACTCGGTCGTTGGCATTATAATTAGGACACGGCTATGGAAAGCTATCGTCAAGAGCTTTCCTGAATGACCAGCCACAATAGAATCGGAGTTTGGAACAAAAAGTTATGGCTCTTTGAAGGTGGTTCGGTTATATAGGTTTCGCCTAAACTTTGACCAGGCATACCCGGAGTTCTAGAGCTCGGATTGCGATTCCGAAAACTGTTCCGGAATCCACTCGCCGAGCACTATCATATTACATAATAAAATATTGGTTTTGATAAAGGGACGAAAATAAAAATGGGGCAATAGCTGATCCGACGAGTCTAAAAAGCCGTCGGGTTAGTTTTCCGGCGACTTCGCCGTATTTCGGTGGCTGGAGACAATATATTTGAGATGGAAAGAAAGAAGACTTACCGGCTATGATTTTTGGGAGAAGAAATGAAGACTTCAAGCTATGTTTTGGTGGGAGGAGGTGATGGAATGAAGACTTCCTCACACCTGTATTTATAGACCTATCAAGCACAAAACCGTGGGAATAAAACCATGGTATCGGCTGCTAGTTTTGAGCAATAATGTGGGTATAAACCCATGGAATTTAGCCATTGGTTTGGGAAATACTGTGGGCATAAAACCATGGAATTTAGCCATTGGTTTTGGGAAATATTGTGGGCATAAAACCATGGAATTTAGCCATTAGTTATGGGAAAAAATCCTATGGAGAGGGCTTACCATAAAATGTAGACTTCTCTTATCATTGGGTAATATAACGTCTAAATGTTGTCTAACTAAAATTCTGTATCCCGATCCGTTAAAAAATTAATTCATACCATTACTTACAAGGATCAATAATTATGCAAGTGTAAGAAAAATAATTACAACAAGTATAATGCGCACAAAAATAATGCAACTAATATATATTCAAATAAAATAATGCAACTAGAAAATTCGGGTCGTTACACCCTCCCCCTCAAAAAAAATATTTCGTCCTCGAAATTTAGAAGTTACCTAATCTTGGCAAGTCTGGGTATAGGGCCAAAATCTCGCTCTCGAGCTCCCAAGTGGCCTCTTCTTTGCCATGGCGACTCCATTGGACCTTTACTAGGGGAATCTCCGGTTTCGTAGCTTATTGATCTTTCGATCGAGTATAGCAATCGGCCTTTCCTCGTAGGACAAATCATTCTCAAATTCTAGCCCCTCATGGCGAATCACGTGTTTCGGATCAAATACATACTTCCTCAGCATGGAAACATGGAAAACATTATGTACTCTGGAGAGATCGGATGGCAGTGCAAGGCGATATGCCACCTCTCCCACACGTTCCAAGATCTCATAGGGTCTAATAAATCTCGGTTGTAGCTTCCCTTTCTTGCCAAAACGCACAACTCCTCTTGTGGGTGCTACCTTGAGAAAGACTTTATCCCCAACTGCAAATTCCAACTTCTTCCGTCTTCGGTCTGCATAGGATTTCTGTCTATCCTGAGTCATCTTGATCCTCACTCTGATCTTCTCAATAGCCTTAATTGTTCTTTCAATTATCTCGGGGCCTAGAATCTTTCTTTCTCCAACCTCATCCCAATACAAAGGCGATCTACACTTTCTCCCGTAAAGTGCTTCATAGGGTGCCATTCCTATGGTGGCTTGAAAACTATTATTATAGGCGAATTCGACTAAGGGGAGATATTCCTCCCACTTTCCTCCAAAATCCAAAACACATGCTCTTGGCATATCCTCCAGTGTTTGGATTGTCCTCTCAGTTTGTCCATCTGATTGTGGGTGGAAAGCAGTGCTAAAGTTGAGATTAGTTCCCATGGCCTTCTGCAGGCTTCGCCAAAATTGAGAAGTGAACCTTGGATCTCGATTTAAGACGATAGATACAGGGACCCCATGGAGTTTTAATACTTCTTCTAGATATATATGTGCTAGTTTATCTAAGCTAAATGTCATCTTAATTGGCAAAAAGTGGGCTGACTTGGTCAAGCGGTCCACAACCACCCAAATTGCATTGTTTCCACGTTTTGATCTTGGTAATCCAACGACAAAATCCATTGTGATGTGTTCCCACTTCCATTCTGGTATCTCCAGCGGTTGTAGGAGACCAGTTGGTCGTTGGTGTTCGGCCTTAATCTGTTGGCAAGTTAAGCATCTTTGGACGAACAAGACTATACTCCTCTTCATACTCCTCCACCAGAAGACTTTCCTTAAATCTTGGTACATCTTATTGATTCCTGAGCAGCATATGGAGTACTATGCGCTTCTTCTAGAATCTCTCTGCGGATATCCTCATCCTTTGGCACACATATTCTACTGCAAAATAGTAGAGCACCGTCGCCAGCTATGGTAAATCCCTTGATGGTACCATCTGTGGCTCTTCTCCTTAGCTTCTCTAGAAATTCATCTCTACGCTGAGCTTCAACTATCTTCTCTCGAAGTGTGGGCTTTGCAACGAAGGTTGCTTTGACAGCACAAGTCGTAGCTAGTGGCACTACAACTTCCAGCTTCATCTTATTGAACTCTTCAACCAATCGTTCTTGACTAGTCAACATACAAGTTATGCTTCCTCCTCCTTTACGGCTCAAAGCATCAGCAACCACATTAGCTTTCCCTGGGTGATAGAGGATGGTCCAGTCGTAGTCCTTGACTAATTCCAACCACCTCCTTTGTCTCATATTCAACTCTTTCTGTTCAAATAGGTACTTGAGGCTCTTGTGGTCCGTGTATATCTCGCATCTCCCACCATAGAGGTAGTGTCGCCATATCTTCAAAGCATGAACAACAGCAGCTAGTTCTAAGTCATGGGTTGGATAGTTTTCCTCATGTTTCTTCAATTGTCTGGAGGCGTAGGCCAAGTTTAGATGCATCGCTGTAGATAACGAATCCCTCACTTCCATCGGGTATAGTCAGGACTGGTGCAGTAATCAACCTCTTCTTCAGCTCCTGGAAACTTTTCTCACACCTATCCGTCCATTGAAAACTAACACCTTTCTGGGTTAGACGTGTTAGGGGTACTGCAATCTTCGCAAAACCTTCGATGAATCTTCTGTAGTACCCTGCTAAACCAAGAAAACTACGAACTTCGTTCACATTGGTCGGCATCTTCCAGTTACTGACAGCCTCTACTTTAGCTGGGTCCACTTCAGTTCCTTTGGCTGAGATTATATGTCCAAGAAAGACTACCTTGTCCAACCAAAATTCACACTTCTTGAATTTGGCATAAAGTCTCTCCTTGCGAAGGGTTTCTAAGGTGACCCTTAAATGTTCCTCATGCTGAGTCGTATCTCGTGAGAAGACCAGAATGTCATCGATGAAGACAATCACAAACTTGTCTAGATAAGGATGGAAAACTCGATTCAGGAGATCCATAAATATTGCTGGTGCATTGCTGAGTCCAAAAGGCATAACCACGAACTCATAATGTCCATAACGTGTTCTAAACGCCGTCTTAGGTATATCTCCTTCCTTAATCTTCACTTGATGATAACCCGACCTAAGGTCAATCTTAGAGAACACGCTGGCTCCCTTTAATTGATCGAAAAGATCCTCAATCCGGGGAAGCGGATATTTGTTCTTAATCGTGAGTTTGTTCAATTCCCGGTAGTCAATGCACATTCAAAAGGTCCCATCCTTCTTCTTAACGAACAATACCGGAACTCCCCAAGGTGACACACTTGGTCGGATAAATCCTTTATCCAGTAACTCTTGTAGTTGAACCTTTAGTTCCTGCAGTTCATTTTGTGCCATTCTGTAGGGTGCCTTTGACACAGGTGCTGCTCCTGGAAGTAGGTCTAACGTGAACTCCACTTGTCGGGTTGGTGGTAAACCGGGCAAGTTTTCTGGGAAAACATCACTGTATTCCCTTACTATTGGCACATCCTCAACTGTTGGCATCTCTTTCTTGGTTTCCATTACGTTCACCAAGAAAGCCTGCACGCCTTTCTTTTTTAGCAATTGGGTTGCCTTCGCTGCTGATATAACGCAGGCACTAGACCCCACCTTCGAACCAATGAAGGTAAACTCTTTCCCTTCGGGTTTTTGGAACAACACCTCATTTTCCCGACACTTGATCGTCGCATGATGTGTTTGAAGCCAGTCCATTGCCAAAATTATATCGAAGTCCTTCATGTTAATGACATGCAGATCGTCGTTCAAGACCCTATCCTCGATACCGATTACTACATCCTTGCACAACCAGTTCGTTCTAATAACTTTATCAGAAGGTATACTAACTTCTAGATCATCACTAACTACTTTGAGGTTATTGCCTCTCAGCCTTTCATACATCCGGGCAGAAATAAAAGAATGTGTGGCACTAGTATTAAAAAGTGAGAGAGCAGGTATTTTGTATACAGTTAGCATACCTTTCATGGTTCCTGAGTCCTCAGCTGCTTCTTCTGTGGTCAAAGCATAAGCAAGAGCTCTGCCACCAATGGGTTGTCCTACCTTGGCCTTTCCTTTGTCATTGTCTCTGTTCCCTGGGTTTGGGCAGTTATTAACGGTGTGGCCCGGCTGGTGACAATGATAACATTTTCCAGACCCATAGAGACACTCTCCACCATGGTGTTTCCCACACTTAGGGCAAGCAGGTATATCCTTGAATGTATTAGGTCCACGATTGCCCCCGGTCCTAGCTTGCTTGTTCTGAACCGGCACCTGATTTGCCCATCACTTTTGCTTGTCGTTCCCACTGGCTTCTTAAGCGCATCGTCCAACCTCAATCTGGTAGCAATCTCATGAGCTCGTTCGACCACTTCACCATAAGTCATAGCCTCTTGTCCAGCTAGAATGCATCCGATCTCAGGGCGTAGTCCCCTTTCGAAACGACGAGACTTATTTTCATCTGAATCGACCATGTGAACGGCATAGCGGGAGAGCTGTGTGAACTTCCTCTCATACTCCATTACAGTCATAGTCCCTTGCTTCAGGTACATGAACTCCGTTTCCTTCCCCTCACGATAAGAGCGTGGCAGATAGTTTTGCATGACCACTTCCTTGAAATTATTCCACGTCATTGTTTCCATCTGAGCCTGAGTTCGGGTCCTACAGTAGGACTCCCACCAAAATCCAGCATCCTCTGTTAGTTGAAGGTGGCACACGATATTTTCTGTCCATCGGTGCAGTTCAGGTGAGTGAAAAGTCTTTCAAGCGCTCTAAGCCACTCCTCACTTCAGCAGGGTCTCCTTTTCCATTAAAGGTGGGTGGCTGAAACCTTCGAAACTGATGAACTACAGAGTTTTCATTGGCGTGCAGTGTTGGGGGTGCAACGGGTGCTTGGGTGGCATTAAAGTGTTGAGCCAGTCCCTTAAGTATGGCGATAAAATCCTGGGTTGGAAACTCAGCGTTCGATGCAACTGGCTCCTGAGCTGGACTATTTCGTCTAGGAGTAGGCAGATCTTGGGCAGGTGGCTCATTTCGACGAGGGCGACCTCTACGTGCCATGGTCTATTCCAATAACCAAGCAAAATCCTTAAATTCCCAAGTTAACCCCATTTTTCTCATCCTAACTCCTCGTTTAATACCAGGGGAGGTTCGTATACGACACGACTCGTAGAGTATGCATCAAAAGTTCAAAACCTCATATATAAACTAAGAAAACATACCGAGCTTCGGGGCGGATTGAAGTTGGTTGTAAGCCTCGTCTCGAAGTGCTATTTGATTTGAGTTTGAATTTTGAAAGGAAATACTTTTAGAACACTTTTAACCTTTGAAAAGAAATTTGGAGAACATAAATTTGAAAATAAATTCTGGAAAACTTTTTCCTTCTTGAGACAAATCTTTAGAAAACGTTAGTGAGCAAGTCTCCAAAAAAGTAGACCTTGCTCTGATACCACACTGTGACATCCCCATCTCAAAGAAACTTATATTTATTAGAAAAATGGGCAACATCACTAAAATCTATAAAAATCCTTGAACATTAATTGATGAAAATTTATTTTTTGCTCGAAATAATAAATACTCAAAAGATGTTTGTAAGTCACGTTGACACAATCTTAAAACAAGCGGAAGCTCATAATTACTTCAAGATAGTTCATCATAACTTTTAAACAGAGGTCGCATAGTTTGAAAAAGTAGTTTAACAAAGTTTAAAGCGGAAGTGCGTAACGAAATCTTCACAGTTTGCTTACATGACCCACAAAATAGAGTTTAATAAAGTTCTTTATCAATTATTAGTAGCTTTCACTTCACACGAGGGCCCACATCCATCTTCATTCCTCTTCCACGTTAGTACATGAAAGGAGGGGGTGAGTGTTCAAGAAAAACACTCCGTGAGTTCACTCGGTTGCCCACTTAGATGTCATACAAAGAATTTCAATAATGGACAGTTACATAAACAATGTATATACCATCAACACATAAAACACACCCGAAAACATGATGGACACTAAATTAAAATAAATATACACATATATACATAATAGATAGATACACATAGGAGCACATAGGTGGGGCACGTGTTGCCCCGCTCGAGTAGCATAGCATATTCGGGAGCAACCCGAGGGTGATCTTTAGATCCATAACATGTGCGGAGTTACCCGTAGAGCATAATCATATACGGTTTTACCCATAAGCATAATCATATACGGTTTTATCCGTAAGCATAATCATATACGGTTTTATCCGTAAGCATAATCATATACGGTTTTATCCGTAAGCATAATCGTGTACGGTTTTACCCGTAAAGCATAGCATGTACGGTTTTACCCGTAAAGTTTTTGAAAAGCATAGCATGTACGGTTTTACCCGCAAGGTTTTTGAAAAGCATCGCATGTACGGTTTTACCCGTAAGGTTTTTGAAAAGCATAACCTGTACGGTTTTACCCGTAAGGTTTTTGAAAAGCATAACATGTACGGTTTTATCCGTAAGGTTTTTGGAAAGCATAGCATGTACGGTTTTACCCTTAAGGTTTTTGAAAAGCATAGCATGTACGGTTTTACCCGTAAAGTTTTTGAAAAGCGTAGCATGTATGGTTTTACCCGTAAGATTTTTGGAAAAGCATAGCATGTACGGTTTTACCCGTAAGATTTTTGAAAAGCAAAGCATGTACGGTTTTACCCGTAAAGTTTTTGAAAAGCGTAGCATGTACGGTTTTACCCGTAAGATTTTTGAAAAAGCATAGCATGTACGGTTTTGCCCGTAAAGTTTTTGAAAAGCGTAGCATGTACGGTTTTATCCGTAAGATTTTTGAAAAGCATATCATATTCGGGAGCAACCCGAGGATTTGTACGGTGTTACCCGCAGTCCTAACATAGCTAGTACGGTATTACCCGTATACAATGCACATAATATGGTTTACCCATAACTTCACATAAATTTCACACAAGTTTCACATAAATTTCACATACTCATCACATAAACATAGGCGTAAGCAACATTCGTGTAAAAACCATTATAACAATAATTTGCATGAAAAACAAGTAGACAACATAAAATAGTCACATAGAGTTACCCCACCTAGAAGTGTGTATGACTAGTTGGTTGTATAGTCCTTCTCTAGACAAAGGTCCTCTTCTACTTCAACTTCTTTAAGTCCTACAATATAGAATACTTGTCTTAGCATTGGTGGGTACTAGGCTTTAAACATAAAATGAAGAATTGGAGCAAAATTTGTAATTTTATAAAAGTTGAGGGACCATTTTATAATTTTGTAAAATATTGCAGATTTATACTTTTATGTAAAACTCTAGATTTTGGAATTTGGGTTCTATGAGAATTGGTTTGAGCCGAATAGGATTACAAACGAGTATTTTATGACATTTTAAGGGTCTAGTGGAATTGTTGTAATTTCTAGAAAAATAGTAGCAAATTTGTATAAAAAGTGCAGTGGCATTTTCGTAAATACATGGATTTGCTGACTCCCAAAAAGGCTGATAGAAATTGAAAATAAAAATTTACATTTTAGCCCTTAAAGAATATCTAATTTTTTAAAAAAAGATAGTACAAGAAAATCTGCAGCAACTTTGACCAAACTTTTCCGATGACTCGGTCGTTGGAATTATAATTAGGACATGGCTATGGAAAGCTCTCGTCAAGAGCTTTCATGAATGACCAGCCACAATAGAATCGGAGTTTGGAACAAAAAGTTATGGCTCTTTGAAGGTGGTTCGGTTATATAGGTTTCGCCTAAACTTTGACCGGCCATAACCGGAGTTCTAGAGCTCGGATTGCGATTCTGAAAACTGTTCCGGAATCTCTCGCCAAGCACTATCATATTACATAATAAAATATTAGTTTGGATAAAGGAACGAAAATGAAAATGGGGCAGTAGCTGATATGACGAGTGTAAAAAGCCGTCGGGTCAGTTTTCCGGCGACTTCGCCGTATTTCGGTGGCTGGAGATGATACATTTGAGATGGAAAGAAAGAAGACTTACCGGCTATGCTTTGTGGGAGAAGAAAGGAAGACTTCAAGCTATGTTTTGGTGGGAGGAGGTGATGGAATGAAGACTTCCTCACACCTCTATTTATAGACCTATCAAGCACAAAATTGTGGGAATAAAACCGTGGTATCGGCTGCTAGTTTTGAGCAATAATGGGGGTATATACCCATGGAATTTAGCCATTGGCTTGGGAAATATTGTGGGCATAAAACCATGGAATTTAGTCATTGGTTTTGGGAAATGTTGGGGCATAAAACCATGGAATTTAGCCATTAGTTTTGGGAAAAAATCCTATGGAGAGGGCTTACCATAAAATGTAGACTTCTCTTATCATTGGGTAATATAACGTCTAAATGTTGTCTAAGTAAAATTCTGTATCCCGATCCGTTAAAATATTAATTCATACCATTACTTACAAGGATCAATAATTATGCAAGTGTAAGAAAAATAATTACAACAAGTATAATGCACACAAAAATAATGCAACTAATATATATTCAAATAAAATAATGCAACTAGAAAATTCGGGTTGTTACATGAAACATATATTTAAGTAAAAAAAAAAATAGATCCAACTCCGGTAGGTGCATTGTGCATCATTATTGGTATCTCATTATTTCACTAATGATTTTTTTATGTTAAATTAAAACGGTAATAAATCTGTTAGTGTCATTTATCCATTAATTTTCTTCATTATATTTGACTTTATAATCAAATTGATTCATCACAATCAAAATTTACAAAAAAAAAAAAAAATATATGACAAAATAGTAACTATAAATTAAATAAAATGGTCTGCATCAATGGAAGACATAGAAAATACATTTAAAAAAATGTTCAAAAGAACTATTGTAGTTCAACATTGGATAATTAAAAAAAGGCTTCAAAGATTGATTGAAATGGTGATAGAAATCCTATCCTCGGAAATTGTCCCTAAAAGGATGATCTAAAAAAAATATATAATAAAAAAGTTAGTAACAAATACTGTAAAGGAATATTATAATTCAAAAAATCAATTTAAATCATTCTATAACAAAAAAAATAAAAAATCTGGAACTGGCCAATTTCCAAAATAAACGGTCTTCATCAATAAATCGTCAGCAAATTTTGTGATACGAAACTGTTTATTTCCAGCATATGAAACGACAATACAGTCTTGTATTTCAATATCAACGTCACAAATCAACGCTTCCCAACCCCCGTTGAAGAATATTTTTTCTTCTTTTCTTTTTAAAAGAACATCCAAACTTTTAATTTCTCCATATACAAATATCTTGCAAGTCATATCAGAAATATGATAGATATGTTTCACAAATCTATTCGGTATTTCCAGCATAGACAATAACCATAAAGTTAGTATTAATTTTTTTATAAGAAACAAAAACTTTATTAATGGGGTAAAAATACTTTTAATGATAAAGAACACACATAAATTTAAATATTACCAATACATGATATTGATTGTGCTCTGGGAATTGATATATAAATTTAGGAAAATGATCAAAATCAGGCATACATTCATTTGCAACAACATTGCTTGATGAACTGCATGGATGAATAATCTATCACAGTCTATAATACAAAAATGTTTTAACTTTATTTTATAGAATGTTATATTAGATTATAAATGCATAAAATATAATAAATGAGCATTACCTGCTTGACATTAGAAGAGTGTTCACTATAATACAGCTTGATATCGTTGGAGAGTAATGAGGAGAATAGTACAATTCTCTTAATTTATAAAAAAACAGATTATATTTATGGAGTTAGATTAATTATAGTTTGATTAGAAATCATCTTCCTAATTAGCTCATTTTAATAATACAATTGAAGATTATATTAATTCATAATGGTAAGCAAATCAGATTATTTAGAATAAAACTAAAGATTATTCAAAATCAATAAATTCAAATAAAATATTCAATTTAACATATATGAGAAAAAAAGATAGAAAACAATATATGAAAATAAAGTGAACGATTTTTATAGAAAAAATATTTGGAAGATTTGTTGCAAATATTTTAGTGTATAAAGATTATAAAGGAAAATAATTAAACTTTTTGATCCATTGTAATCAAAATTCCTGGTACTAAATTCAAATATATTGATTTTAATTAAGTATATACATCTCTTCGACTATCAAGTGTTATATATAACAATTTTTTTAATACCGAATTAAATAATACAATGTTTGAATGATAATAATAATTCTGGAAGAAAAAAGTATAAACAATGTCAAATATTTTTATTTGAATATGTTTAAGTGTTTCTTTAATTTGTTACATATACAAAGTACGAAAAATATCAAATTGATAATAATTATAATCAATATTAATTAGCAATCAAGTCTATTACAATAACTAAAATATCATTGTACGTAGAATTAAAATATATGGATTGACTATTAGGATGGGAAAATATATTCAATCATTTACAAAATAAGATGATACTTACAATTTAGGATGATAATGATCCCATATAATATGAAAACTAATTATTCCATCAATTAAGAATAATTCATATTGAATTTCATGATAACACAACCTTAACGCCAACGTGACAAAATAATAAATATTTAAAATATTTTTAAGTTAAAAATTTATATTAAATTATCTTGATTTATTAATATATATTTGAAATTGTATAGAATTTTTTGGATATTTTTTATTAGTTAAATACTTCAATATATTTGACTATGAAATTTTCTAAATCCCTTAAAATTTTAAAATGAGATACAATATTTGGATGACAATAAAAAATATGCAATCTATATTTGAGATAATTAAAAATTATCTCAAATACCCAATATAACATTTGATAAAAGAAAATTTATAGATCAAATAAACACTTAACTAATATGTAAGAAAGAAAAAATAGTAAATCATATATATTCTTTTTATTTGACAAATATTTAAGTTGTCATCTTATTCTTTTACAAATATATGGTATACACAAAAAAAATCTCAAATAAAAAATGATTCAAATTTATATTAATTGGCAATCAAATTTATTTATAATAAGTAAAATATCATTGGATGTGAAAACAAAATATATGAATTGACTATTAACATGGGAAAAATATATTCAATCATTCTCGAAATTAAAATAATACTTATCATTTAGGAGACAATAATCCCAGTTAACAATTTCTATGAACAAATAATATATAAAATTTGATAAAAGATTCTTTATAGATAAAATAAAATAAATTATATTAATACGCAAGAAATAAAAAATAATAAATTTTATAAAATGTTTTTATTTGAATGGATTTAAGTTTTATTTTAAAATTTTACTAATGAAAAATTCAATGTCCAAACTCTGAAAAAATTAAAAAAAATAATAAACAACCAAGCTATATATATCATGATTATAAGAAGGCATTATTCTTGATTATAAGTCAAAAAAACCTTTACTAATGAAAACTTAATTGTCCAAAAACTGGAAAAATTTAAAGGTCACATCATTAAATAAACACAAAATATCATGAAGACTTGCTAAACAGAATTTAAATAATAAATTGTTAAGTTACAAAAAAAAAAAAAAAAAAAAAAAAGGTCACAATAGGAGTGCAAAATTTTATTATTAAATACTTCTTACAATTTCACAAAAATTGTACAAATGAAGCATAAATAAAAATGCATATGCCACTACTAATCCTAGAATTAATTAATTATATATCATTCTTATGTTAATCATGTTATTGAAAAGGTAATCTTGACAAACAAAAATAATAAGTTTGAAATTTCAATATCAATACTAATATCATGCTTCTATTTAAAGAGGAAGATTTGTTAATCCCTAATTCTGCAGTCAACTTTATGCTAATAAGTTAATGTAATATTTGATATATTTATCAATTTGAAATTATATTCAAATTGAATCCGATTTGATTATTAATTAAAAAATACATGAATGATTGTATATAAATTAATAAACTTAATAACTCTTAATAAGATGAATTTATAAAATTTCAAAGTATATCCAGCTTATTTGCCGATTTGAATATCAATTAAAAAATATATTGATGAGATATATATATTGATGTTATTGCAAAAATTTGAAATGTATGACGACTTGCTAAAATAAAATAATTAAAAGTAATTTTATGGATCCAATAAACAAATAGCATCTGATATAAATGACAAATGAAATACATATCACCTATTAGGTAGCTATGTTTCAAATCCAGACCTGATAATTAAATACGTAAAGAATTGTAATGTATTACTGAATAAAGCAAAGGGTTAATTACATCAAAATTCATGAACTTTGCCTTAATTTACATTTTAAACATAATAAAATAATTCATCTTCTGAGCAAATTGATACATGGAGTTCAAAATCCGGCTCCAATTGCTAACGTGGAGCCCGATCTTCCAATATAACATCTTACGTATAAAAAAACAAAAAAGGGACTTCTCATATACACGTAATTAAAAATTAAGTGTCTCTCAAACTCAACCAAAAACTTTAAAAAAGTGAGAAACCAAATAAGATAATACGTATGACACATAAAAACGAAATATGATATACTAACCAATTCGTTGGTTCTTTTTCTTCGAAACAAAGAGCCTTAGTTAATAAGTTTTTCTTGTCATCCATGCCTCCTTTTGAAAAAAATCAACTCTTTTTGAACCATTCAATCCCTATGAAATTGGATGCCCGTAAGAGCTTCTCGTTGAAGAATTCTAGTTCATCTTGATTACAGGAGGAATTTGAAATTTTATTTTTTTCTTAAAGTTTACTTCTGGAGTTAATTGAATGGTCCGTGTTTTGTTTGCAATGGAAGCTAAGATAATTGAAGTTTTAGTTCTCCTTCTCCGGCCAACATCTTCAATACTCTTGCACATATGTGTGTAGTTTTTAATAGCTTGAGTAGCTTTTATGTTTGAGTGATGAATTGGAGCTGTGAAAATCTCCCCTGATTTTGTTGGCATGTTTTGGGATTAAATTTGAGAAATCACGTCATTCTTGATGATGTGTGTTTTTCTTTTAATTTTATTACACGACAAATGTATCAGACTCCACGTCAGCAATAGGAGTCCGATTCAAACTTGATGTATCAATTTGCAAAGAAAATCAAGTTGATGAATTGTTTTGTTATGTTTTTAGGTTCATGTTGTAAATGAAAATTAAGGCAAAGTTCATGATTTTTTATGTAATTAACCCTAAAACAAATGTTTTATGTAAGCTTATATGACAACCAACAATGACACTTTCTTAAAGTGAAAATTTTAAAATTTGGGAGAAGTTGTTCTGTAGATTTTGAAAATTGTCTTTGGATGAAAGATTTAAAGTATGCTAATTGATTGAGTTTACTACTTTTCTAAATTGCAAAATAATCAATAAATTATTATTATTATTATTATTATTATTATTATTATTATTATTATTTTTATTTTTATTATTTTTATTATTATTATTATTATTATTATTATTATTATTATTATTATTATTATTATTATTATTATTATTATTATTATATCGATGCCAATAATAAATATCATTACACTTATAAATGCTAGTAAATATTTGAAGGATTCAATATTTTGAAGTACTAATTTATAAGATAAACACCTTATATTAAATTGACTTAAGTTTTGTATATTCAATTGATAGACTATTCATATGTTAATTTACAAAATCTTGGTAATTTATTTAGAACAAAATGATGACTTTAGTAATGATGCCGATTATTACTATTTGCTACAACGGAAGAAGATTAAACAATAAAACACAATATCACAAAAATAATAATGAAACACTTGTCATGGTGAGAAACATCTTTTTACAATATAAATATCAAAAAAATATTAATGAACAATTCTCGTAATTAAAAAGATTCCATTGGTGTCCCTCCACGACTTGAGATTTATGTAAAAATCTCTTATATGAATTCATCTTCTAATATATATCAATCTTCAACATCTGGAATATATTGAAAAAAAAAAAAAGTTAAACAAAGTAGACAATATAAAACAAACAAAAGAAACATGAGCATAGATGAAGCAGATTTTTTTCATTACCATTAAACAACAAAAAATAGTAATCCAAAAATAAAAATGACTAAAATTATATAGGTTAAAGAAATACATTACAATATGAACATAACAAAATTTTATTAAGTAAAAAATTCTCAAACTTCATGAAATATTTTGCTCCAAGAAAAGATGGAACTTCCACAAGTATCAATGACAAAAGTAATAAAGTAGGAACATTGTCTAAATACTATACAAACATATTTTCCACAAAGTTTTTCAAAATAGAAATCAAACATTTCTAGTATAGTCAAATGTATTGAAAGTTCGTGGATGCAATGTTAAGAACATCAGATTTTTTGTGTGCCTTAATAGAATATGGACCTTTCTTTCTTTTGATTTTCGTAATCTTTTCCGAGCAAAGTAGTAAAAAAAATAAAAATCATGAATATAGTAAACATCCAGATTATTTTTCCAGCAAACTACTAACCTCCAGAAGATGCCCAAATTAAAACATTACCAACCACCATTCACTGGCCACCGTTGCATAAATCCTAAACCAAGAATGATAAATTATCAGGTCATGTAAAAATTAAGAATCTCTCAGATAAGCAAATTAAGAATGCCACAAAATCCTTCGCAACATTCAAGCTAATAATGGATGTGGTTAATTATCGTTGGTACGACACAAAAACATATGCAACACACAGATCCAAAAAATTGTCGAAGCAAAAATATAATAAAAACGATGATGGTTCCATAAAATATTATGTCTTTGGCGTATGAATCGGTATTGATAATTTGCAAAACCAAAAACATGAACGATAAAAAAAAAAAAAAATAGAAGATTAACAAATCAACGATTAAATTTAAAAAAAAAATCTGAGAATTTGGTGAAACCAGAAAAAACATTTCGAATGAGAGAATATTGAAGAAGAAAAGAATCGGATGCCATTACAAATGCTTTGCAAATTTTTAGGGTTGTATATTTGACTAAAATTAAATGATGTCATCACAAATTAGTATATTTGACTAAAATTAAATGATGGTCCATTATCTTCCAAATTTAAAAAACCAATTAATGCCATTGGGTATGCAAAAATGGAGTAATTTGACTTTTGTAGCATTAATTTACCTGCTAATTGATTTGTAATCATAATTAGACATTATTTTAATAATTACTAATAATAATGGATAAATAATTATGCGACACGTGTCCTTTTAAATTGGGTAATGAAAAATTGGCGGGAAAATACAAAATTGTCAATAGTGATAAGGATTATATATATATATATATATATATATATATATATATATATATATATATATATATAGGGTCCTTCTATAGTACACCAGGTATATTAATACACCTAGACATGATAATCATTGGATCTTCTCAATTTAATCTCAACCATTAAATCAATTAACTAGTTACCTATTCAATTGGTACCTAACTTTTAATGACTTGTCAAATAATAATAATAATAATAATAATAATAATAATAATAATAATAATAATAATAATAATAATAATAATAATAATAATAATAATAATAATAATAGTAATAATAATAATAATAATAATAATAATAATAATAATAATAATAATAATAATAATAATAATAATAATAATAATAATAAGAACAACAACAACAACATATCGTCGTTCCAAAAATATTCATTATCTAACTTTTTTCAATATAAATTTAAAATTGATTTACTTGTTCAATTTTTTTATATGTCTCCACCACACCATCCAAAACAATATCCAGTTGGGTGATGAAGCAACGAAGACATGGTTGTTGAATTCCACAAATTTTGGGGCTTCGATTATCTCGCAATATCTATCTTGATATTTCATCAGTATACTACAACATCTCTTGATATTCTGTGTTGAATGTTTCATTATGTTCTTAAAGAAAATTCATAACTTGTTGCCATTCATCACTACTACATTGACTAGTCTGAATTATGGTGTAATCAAGGAGGAATATTAGTGGTTCGAACCATTATAAATTTTCAAGTAAGTGAAGCAATTTCACTATCAGCTATAGGAGACAATATTCAAATTTTATTACAAAAAAAAAAAAAAAAAAATGCATCTGTTACAAATTCTAAATTTTACTTGTTATTTTTCGTTAAAGATTCACTATAGAGTTTTAATAAATTTTTCTTCATTCATGTAATTTTTTGTAATATATTAATTCATTTGAAAATTCTACTACAACAAAATATATTTTTTGTCATCATTTTTTGAACAAATATTGTCTCTAATAATAATGAAAAGTGATGACTTATTGTCACAATGTTGTACAAATAATTTAATTCAGATCAATTTTAAATTTTTTTAGAGACAATTAATCATTGCAAAATAAGCTTACACACATTTAAAATGGCTCTTTGTTGTATCAAATAATAATTTTTTCGACCTAGTTATTGAGACGGCTATTTAGTGACTATATGTTGTCTCTAATAAAAATAATTCTAATAAATACTCATTATTTGAGATAACTTTTTACTCTCTTAAAAAACTCGATTTCTTGTAGTGGTACCTACGCGATCTGTTACTTGATTGTTCATATATTTGTCTATTTTAAGAAAAAATTAGAAATGGTGGGAGCTACACAATTTCTTTAATTTAAACACAATCGTTGTAGCGTTCTGAAGAATTATGTGCATTTATATTTACTTAAAAATCATATTATATTTACTTAAAACTCCTATTTTATTTTCTAATCTTGATAAGTTTAAATAGCATTCAGTTTAGGGTTTGATTAATTTAATTATAATTTTCAAATTCAAATAATTAATTAATTTAAATATAATTTTCAGATTCAAATAACAATTTTTTTTTCTAATTCTAATTTGAAAATTTTCAGATTTATTTGATTTGACATTTTACATGGTAACTTAGATAAATATAAATTATTTCAACACTCTATTTTTTAGGTATATCCCAATGATCTTTTTATCATATTCAAAGTAATTAGCATAGAGTTTTTAATAAAAAAAAAACAATAAATCTTAAAAATGCAAACTTACTTAATTGGTCTTTTATTTGTCTATATTAAGAAAAATATAAAATATGGAGACCTACACAATCTTTTAATTTAAATAATAATTGGAGTACCTACTAGTAACCTGCTACCACAGGTAAAACGGTAGGTGTATTAATATACCAGGTGTATTATAGAATAACCCCCATATATATATATATATATATATGTGCCAGTAAAAACAATTTTGCGCTTAAGCATCTATATATATATATATATAAAAGTAAAATGGAGGGTATTAGTGTCATTTTAGTTTTCCCTCCAAAAATTTTAGACTATAATTAATAACTTTTCCTATTTTTGGTATGTTCATAACTTTCTTTTATTTATTTTTAAATACAAATAATTTTTCATCTTAAATTCAATTTTTATGCATAATATACCAAATTATTCATCTTTTTACGAGCTTCGATTTGACATCCATATTACATACATTATAATGAGATATTTGATTTGAATAAACGGATTGTTTGTTTGTTAATTTTTGTGTTATAATTGATGATCATTGTAACTTGAACTATAATATTTTGGTTTTAGTTGCAACTAAAATTAGTAAAATGATTTCTTTAAAAAAATCATGAGTATTTTTTTATAATTTTTTTAATTACCTATTTATATTTTTAATAATGTGTATTTTGTTAAGATTACTCTTTTAAGGAAATTTATTCTCTGCAGCCTAAATTATGACATTTGTTATTTTTTGCAATCTTTTTAATTTTTTTACTTTTTTCAATATTCGATTATATATGTTTAAACTTTGTAAGCTAAATAATACTTTGTCGCACTAATCAACATCAACTGTCTTTTTTACTCTTAACAATCTACATACCTTTTCCGCATTAATCAATTTTTATTTTCAAATAAATAAATTATTTGTAAGAAAAATATAACATTTATATAAATAATTTAAAATACCATATAAACTACGGAAATATCCAAATATTTTGAAGAGCTCATAGACTTTAATTTGTTATTTGAATTATTAATTAACTTTTGTTTTATTTTGTTAAAATAAGAATTTATTAAATAAAATTATTTAAGTATATTTGAAATCACCAAATGAAATCTCAAAAGTTGCAAATGAAAATCTAACTTTATAATTAGAATTTGAAAGTTTTTAGATAAATTAAAAAAATATAAAATAAAAGTAAGGACATAAAGAAAAATAATATTAAACTTTACATTAAATATGAACTACCAAAATAAAATAGCATTGTTCTGTTTATTATATATTTCATGGATATTTTAAACTATTTATAGTTAGAATTTAAAAATTATTTTATAAATTAAAAAAAATTTATACATATAAGCCACGGTAGGGTCACTTCTGTAAGTAGCACTTTCCAGCCTAAAATTTCAGACTGTGATTGTAATAAGTTGTTGTCACATTTGGTAAGAATCAAAATTAATTTTACTTTTTAAGGTGGCAAATATCTTTTTCCATTTCTTATATATTTATTATGTATACTATATCAAATTAATCATCTTTTAACGATATTCGATTTGACATTCATATGTGTATATATATTAAAACAAATATAGCATTGAGTAAGATTTCAATATTTATTGTAGGTTGCAAAACAAATATAGCATTGATTCGGAACAAAATGAAAAATCATTCAAATAATTCTCTTTACAAATTATATTACTTGATTATTTCATTATAACGACAACTAATCAGTTTGATTTATTTGACTTGAATTATCTCAAGTTTTCTTCATTTATTACATTGAAAGAAAAATCATTGTATATATACACATACTATATCGAATTAAAAGCGATAGTTAATATTTGATTTATAATCATCTTATTAAATTATTAAATTTGCTAATGTTTATTTGTTATAATAATTATTTTTGTTGATAAATCACAAAACTATGACTTTCGCTCATATATATAACTTTATATATGGTAATTAATCTTAAAAAAAATATTACTTTTTATATTTTGCATATATTAATGTTATTTTTTCTATAAATAATTACACTTTGCAACCTAAACCATGCTATTATACAAGTTGCAACTAAACTTCTTTTAAATAAGAAAAATTAATCAACTTAAACTATATTTTTTTTTTTTAGACTTTGCAACCTAAATAATACTTGGTAACATTAACCAATCTCAATTATGTCCTTTTTTTTTTTTTTTTTTTTCACATTTTGCAACCTAAGCAATTTTTTTACATTAACCAATGTGTATCTTTAGATGAATCTACTATTTACAATATAAACGTATAATTTACTTGAAACTTTTCAACATATATATGAAAGTATTAAGAGATATTGAAGAACTCATATGTTTTATTTTGTCATTCGAACTATTAAAAAAAAAACAAAAAGATATTTTATTTTGTTATTCCAACTATTGAATAACTTTTGAATCTTATTTTTTTATTTTTTTATTTTGTATATCTAAAATACCAAGTAGATTTCAAAGATAAGAAATGAACATTTTGAAAAAGATATTTATCTTAATATTAATTTTTATATATAGACATATATAATATACCTATATACAAAGTGAGTTATATTAAATTCATGTATAACATGCGAGAAACTTATATTCACATTACTTATAATTTTATTTATGTTTTATTCTACATTTAAAAAAATATTTTATTAGGGTAAAACGATCACATATTTAAATATTAGACTATATCATATTTAGTTTTATGAAATCATTACTTTTTAAATAAACTTTCGTGCATCGCACTGGAAGAATAATAATAATAATAATAATAATAATAATAATAATAATAATAATAATAATAATAATAATAATAATAATAATAATAATAATAATAATAATAATAATAATAATAATAATAATAAGATATTCTATTTAAAATAATAAAATTATTTTTTCGTTGATTATTTTAGTATGATTCCAGTGTTTATTGTGTGTTGTACACAAAAAAATAGTATTAGTTCAGAATATAATTAGAAATTATTCAAATAATTCTCTTTTAAAAATTATTTTACTTAATTATGTTATTAAAACCACAATTAATTATTTTATTTTGTCTAACATATTTTCTCAAATGTTCTTCATTTATTACATTGAGAGAAAAATTAATGCATATATAATTGAGCACATCCTTTATCGAATTAAAAATAATAGTTAATATTTAATTTATAATCAGCGTATTAAATTATTAAATTTGCTAATGTTTCTTTGTTATAATAATTATTTTTGTTGATAAATCACAAAATTATGACTTTTGCTCATATATATAATTTTATATGATCATTAATCTTAATTTTTTAATACTTTTTATATTTTACATATGTTAATGTTATTTTTCTATAAATAATTATATTTTGCAACCTAACTATAATATTATACAAGTTGCAACTAAACTTCTCGCAAAAAAAAAAAATAACATACTTGAAGTATATATTTTTAAGATTTGCAACCTAAACAATACTCGGTCACATTAATCAATCTCAATTATGTCTTTTTCTCACATTTTACAACCTAAGCAATTCCCTTTACATTAACCAATGTGTATCTTTAAATGAATCTACTATTTAAAATATAAATGTATAATTTAATTGAATCTTTTCAACATATATATGAAAGTATTAAGAAATATTGAAGAACTCATATATTTTATTTTGGCAACTATTGAATAACTTTTGAATTTTATGTTGTATCTCTAAAATACCAAGTAAAGTATTAAACTTGCAAATAAGATTTTTTAAAAGTAAATAGTTATATTTATAATTTAAAACTTTATTTAGATAAATTTAAATATTTAAAGTAGAATGGACAAAATTTAAGAAAAATAATTTTCTTATAACATTATTCAGTTTATTTTATTTAATAGGCAATATATATCTTGAAGTCCTTAAAGTATTGATGTTTGTTTTAAATAGTCCTTAAAGTATCATTTTGTTTTAATTGGTCCTTAAAGTTCTAGTTTTTTTATTCAATTGGTTCCCTGAAGTATTTTTTATTTTAATTAGTCCCTTATGTTTTGGAATTATTTCAATTAGTCCTTAAACTATTACAAAAATATATTTAAGGTCCCGAGAAGAAAAAAATACATAAAATATGTGAAATCGCCGATTTAATTCAAAATGATATTGTAGCATATCTTTTATTAAATAAATGTTTTGTAATTTATCATTATGATGCTTTCCCCCTGAAATGAAGGTGAATTATACTAAAATATCGATTTGAATAAAACTCCAAGATTATATTTTTTCAAGAATTTCATCCAAACTTTGAGAAAATACTTTGTGCTACTTTATTTTAGTTAGAAACGTGCTAATTTGATCCAGATATTTTGAACTCTAACTATATTGAATTTAAATTAAAATTGAACATTATCAACGAAATAACTTTAATTTTTTTAAATATTGTAAAGACCTTCAAACATAAAATTTCAAAGTCCTTTCGTTAATAATGTTCAGTTTTACATTAAATTCAAGATAGATAGAGTTCAAAATATCTCAACTAAATTATCACTAAAATTAAAGTACCACAAAGTATTTCTCAAAGTTTGGATAAAATTATTGAGAAATTATAATCTCGAACTTTTGTTCAAATCCTATTATAGTATAATTCACCTCGTTTGATGGTAAAAGTATCATAAACAAATAACACAATATTTATTTAATAAAAGATATGTTATAATATTATTTTGAATTAAATCGACGATTTCACATATTTTATGTATTTTTTTTTTTCTTTTAGGGGGCCTTAAGATAGAATTTCGTAATAGTTTAAGGATCCTATTGAAATAATTGTAAAACATAAGGGACCAATTGAAACAAAAAATACTTCAGGGACTAATTGATTTAAAAATTTATAACTTCAAGGACCAATTAAAACAAAATGATACTTTAAGGACCATTTAAAACAAACATTAATACTTTAAGGACCTTAAGATGTATAATGCCTATTTAATAATATGAGTTGATATTTAGATATTTATGTGTGTTTTAACATTCATAATTAATTAATCTATTATGCATATAGGTGAAGAATGATGAAAAACACACTAAACGTGTGTTTGGATTTAAAAGATATGAAATAATCATTTTGAAAAAGATTTTTTTTTTTATATATAATATTTACCTTAATGTTAATAATGTGTATATATATATATACATACATGTATATAAAGTAAGTCATATTAAATTCATATATAACGTGCGAGAAATTTATATTTACATTACTTATAATTTTATCCTGCATTATTAAAAAAAATATTTTATTAGGATCAAACGATCTCATATGTAAATATTTATGTTATATTTAGTTTTAAATCATTACTTTTAAATAAACTTCCGTGCATCGCACGGGAACGTTACTAGCGTCAATAAAAAGCCAAAGTCGTGATTCCAATTATAGACAGATTTGGTAGGCGGGAAAATTTGATGATTTCCAGATTTGGATGGTTTTTTTTTTTTTTTTATATAATAGAAGATACTAGAAATCCAAATTATTTTTTTCCCATTATCTAAGGAACATGAAGACATAGGTGCAATGATATAAAGTTGCAAGACAGTGGCATCGTGAAGAATATAGGGCTGGTCCTCGAAAAGTAAGGGCTTAATGAGGCATGTTGAGCCGTCTTCTAGGTAGTCGTTCTCTCCTCGTTTTTCCTCTCTTATTTGGATTAATTTTGATTATTCAGAGCTTTTTCATAGCTTTGTTTATCATATAGGGCGATGCCGCTACGAATTTGTATGTTTAATATGGGATAAGAGTTTATGGACTAGTCGATGGGCATAAATGTGTCAATAAATATATCAACCCCATAGTTGATGGTCAAATTTTGCAATCTTCCCCATATTTAAATATGTAAGCAGCCAGAAAATGTAGTCGGGGGAGGGGGGAGGGGACAATTATAGTATTACAAAAAAATCATGTTTATTTAACAATTTATACACAAAACTTTTAGCAAAAAGTAAAAAAATAAAAATAAAAATGCCATAATGTTAAATATGATAACTAATTGTCAAACAAGCTATAAAAATCAATGTAAATTAACTTTTTTAATGAAATTTTAAGTATAAAAAATTGTTCTGATTTTCTTTAAGCCTCAGTTTAGGAGACTTTTCCCCCTAAACTCAATATGTTATATCTTTTATTAGAAATGTATAACTTATTGACTATAAATAATTAATTTCTATTTGTTATTACAATGCTTCTGGAAAATACAAATAGAACAAGAAAAGAAAAGAAGTAAGTTGGAACAGTAGTAAATCGAGTCATGGGAAGCTCACTGTCCTTAGGACAAAATACTTCCCGGCTAATGCTCTCAGAATGAAGTATATGTGTGATACCCCGAATCTTTGAAACGCAATAAAATACATTGATTGTATTTTAAAATATTGTTACCAATTTAATTTTATTGCAAAGTTGTTTGATTTTATTTTTGCAAATAAGTGTGACCGCGGTGTACCAGGTCAACTGCACTCCTAGCACCGAAAGGATGAAAATTAAAAATATATAATAGGAACCTAAAATTAACATCGGATATAAGAAATAAGAAACATATTAAATTAAATAAACCTAACTAACTAAATTATAAAATACGTAATAATAAACTATATACATATAACCTAACTAAAGTTAGTAAATATATATATAATAAACATACGTAGTAGTTAGGTTAGGAAGTATACTAATATGATAATTAAAGTAAATTAACATACATACTATATTTAGTAAACATATATCAGTAAGGAAACTTACTTTAACAAGTTTAATAATTTAAGCCTTTCATTTCTTCTTTCATGCATAAGTTTGAATCCCACATCGAAATCATTTCGTAAAAAATTCATATAAATCTCAATATAAATATGATGGGTTTCTCAGTACTAGGATACAAGTGAAATAGAAAAACTTTTTATTATATATTGGATTTCCTTTAATTAGGAGGTCCTTATCAGTTTATTTTCGACAACGCTCGGACCGGTGTTTCGGAAAGTTGCCGTATAGTATTAAAATCTTTTAAGGTATGTAATTTTAATAGCTTTCTTTTCTTATTGTCATTTATAATTTATATAGATTTAGGAATTTAATTATTTTCTTAATTTAAGTAGATTTATAAATTTAGCTAATTTCCTAAGTTTGTATTAAATAGTTGTTGTATAAGATGCATGGTAGTTAAAATATTTATCAATATAGTTAATAATTTAAATTTAATAAAATAGTTAGGCCTTTTAATCTAGGACTATAATTTATAATAATAACTTAGCTTATGTATAAGAAATTGAAAAAGATAGACATAATTCAAGAATATTGTACCACACTTAATCACTTTGAAAATACTAAACCCAATAAGTAATACTAATTAATTAAACAACATGTGCTAGGTGTAGTGCAGGTCGGGCCTAGGACATACACGACTCAACTATTTTTAAAGCAAGCAAAACAAGGTGGGTGACTGGGCTATTTGTAAGTATATTATGCTACTGAACTTGTACTTTGATAAATATGTTTGCCTTCGGGCTTATTGATATGATACCTCTTAAGTCGTAAGATTGGCTTTTGAGTAGGGCTTGGGAGTCGTAAGATTGGCCCCCTAGTCTAGCAATATGACTTTTGGGTCGTAAGATGGGCTCTTAAGTCAAGGATGTGTTTATTATTGTGCACCTTCGTTAGTATAACTGCTTACAAAGTTCCCACTGAGTTTATACTCATGCCCATAAATACAAATCTTCAGGTTAGCTGAGCAAGGTGGCGGGGCTGTTGCGGCAAAGGTCACCGGGTTCCTTTTCCCTACCCGCAACTTTAAGATGTTTTTGCCTCTTCAATGTATATAAATAAGTTTACATGACACTGAATCTGGGTGTTTTCATTTTCTGAGAAACTTTGGAACCTCTAGTGTAAATATGTTTTGGCAGTATATTATTGTCAGTAAAATTTCTGCTTTTATCCGATAAACATTTCGTGTCACGCTTTCGCACATTTTCTGATTTATTACTTAATCAAAAGTAAAGAAAATTTAGTAGCACTTTAATCCCGAGCTAATGGGATTGGGGCGTTATAATATGACCCCAAAGATAAAACTATTTTTGTCATTTTCTGTAGTAGCACCACTAACAGAAAAGACATCGGCGAAGTAAGGATGTTCGTCTAAAAACTGGAGCTGGAATGCTTGAATTGTGCAGAAAATGAGAATGATAATTCAGGTGAAAAAATGATGTTGTATGCATGCAGGAGACAACCTCCTTGGGGAACATCTGAATTAATTATGTCATTTATAATTGACAGTTACGAGCTTAATAACAGCCCAATTAATCCCTCCTTAATCAGCCCTTATTGTGGATGTTACATGTTTGAATTTTTAAATTCAAACCCATCCACTGTTGGGCTCATCCAACAAGCTCATCATTGGGCTTCTGAAGCTCATCCGGCAAGTTCAATTATTTTGGGCTACCAAAAAATAACTAGGCCTCGGTCGAGGCATTCCCAAAGCCCAAGCCCGAGGCGTGGCCGTGCCGAGCCGAGCCGAGCCGAGTGAGCGAGCACGCATGGGCTTCCTATTGGACTCCCTCATATGTATATTTGATATACCTTAATGATGAGCTTTCATATTTATATATTCATTTAAGGAGCTCTCAAATCAATGTGGGATAATAACTCACCTTAGTTATTAATCCTACATTTAATACATAACTAAGTGACTACTTTATGTATTAATTTCTCACGCACTAAAAGCCGGTTTTAAGAAATTAAAAAACCTACGATTATCTACTCCATGCGTACATTAATCGTGTGAAGTTTAATTCCTACAAAATTAAACTTCCGACCACTTAATTATTACATTAAAGTGCCTTATCCACACTTTAATTAATTCATTAATTCTAACAATCCCCCACATGAGTGAAAATTAATGCATGTATGAATGCAATCTTCAATCTAGACTCTTAGTGATCAGTACTGCTTAAGGAAAGGTAGTTTGTTAGTAATCCACTGTCGGATACACCGGTGATTTGGTAGATTTTTAATTCGTGAACCAATCCTCCTTAGTGTGCACCTAGTCAACAGTGTTTACACAATACTGATCAAAACATCCTTGTTCTCACGTTTTGGTCCGTTTCGGCCCATGAACCCTCTTTGGATTCATAAGTGTTTCATTTGAAGTGACCCTTTACTTCACACTTATATAGGTGACTTCTTTATCGAGTATCCTGTACTACTCTACCTTCCTTGAGGTATCTCAAAGTCATTAAAAGTCATAAGACTTAACCTCTACCACCATTACAGGTCTCACGCACTTATCTTGCATTCTAGGGATGAAATTTTGAAGACATAGTTTTCCCATTGAACCAAGTTTGTGGGATCTCCACTCATCATGGTTGGGTATCCATTTTGATCATTCTTTAGTTGGTGGATGATAATGCTGTGACCCGGATATCAAACGAATCACAATCAACACTTTGAACCAAAATAATTGAACATGCAAGAATATGAGTAACACAAGAATTTACATGGTTCGATCCGGAGATCTACTTCCTCGGATGAAGGCAATCACCTTCCGAGATGTTTCACTATTTTTCTTTGAATACCGGAGTACAACCTTACAAGTATTGATTCTAGAATTGAGAGTTGGAACCCTAATTTCAACGATCATTCTCCTATTTATACTATACAATAACAGCCCTAACAAAACTCCCTACAAATCTGCCAATCATATCTGCATGGCCGTTGAAAAGGATCATGGGGATCTTTTCCCAACTTCCAAAAGACGCCACGTATGGGCTTGCGCTCTTGAGCCCAATTTGACCGGTCTGGCGGGCTAGACCGACCCGGCGAGATTGGGTCATACCTATCAGATGCCCCCCACCAGCCGGAGCGAGGTAGGAGCTTCGGTTTAAAAGATGTGTTTGATGGCCGAGGTGTATGCGCTTTAGCCGAAGTTGATGCGGAGTAGTATCAGAGTCCTGTGAAGTGACCAGATGATACAGACACGGGTGTGTGGAAACCGAGAAATCTGCGGTGTGAAAGAGTCCTCCGGAGTCGGACTGAAAGCTCCTCGGGGTGAAAGAAACAACCGGACTCGATCTGAGGTATCCCCGAGGTAAAAGAGTCAACCGGAGTCGAACTGAGTTGCCCCGGGGGTGAAAGAGTCAACCGGAGTCGAACTGAGTTGCCCCCGGGGTGAAAGAGTTAACCGGAGTCGAACTGAGTTGCCCCCGGGGTGAAAGAGTCAAATGGAGTCGAACTGAGTTGCCCCCGGGGTGAAAGAGTCAACCGGAGTCGAACTGAGTTGCCCCCAGGGTGAAAGAGTCAACCGGAGTCGAACTGAGTTGCCCCAGGGGTGAAAGAGTCAACCGGAGTCGAACTGAGTTGCTCCCGGGGTGAAAGAGTCAACCGGAGTCGAACTAAGTTGCCCCCCTGGGTGAAAATAACACGCCGAGTTGAACCACAAAGCTTCCTGGGGAAGGAATTAGCTTGATGTGATTGGTCACGTGATCAGCATGTGCGTGGCGCGTGTGAGACACGCGGGTGCGCAACCCAAGGGGGCGTGTAAGGCACGCGCTAATGTTAGCCACTGAATTTGAACAAGCGCGATGTGGGCCGTTGATTCTCTGTATTAGAGGGAAACGAAAGTGACAGTTTCACTTTACTTTTCATTTGCGATCAAAATCTAGCGGGAAGACGAGAAAGAACTCAGCAAATTTCTGGAAATTGCTTCAACTTTGTGCATTCATCTTCGAAATATCAAGTAAGTATGTCTTCTTCCTCAGAATCTTCTAGCGTTAGGGTGGTGGGATCAAATGAGAGCCCTTGTAATGCTACACCTCTGAGAGTTATCTTCCCAGAGAGGAGGGAGAGTAGGAAAGTGTATAGGGCTAATTTAAGGGAAATATGGACCCGGGACGTGAGATTTCCCACCTGCCTAGAGGAGGAGGCGAATCTGGAGGTTGCTTCGGTGATGCCTCGAGTTATCGAGGCCCAAATTGAGGCGATGATCCCATCTTTCTACTATCCAATAGACTTGGAATACATAATACCCGGACCCAATGATAGGGCTTGTTGTCCACCGCGGGGGTTCATTGCAGTAGATCAGCTTAAGGTAGGTTTAAGATTCCCATTATGGGATTTTGTGGTTGAGTTGTTAGGGTATTACGGTATTGCTCTAGGGCAGTTAGTGTCGAATGCCATGAGGCAGATAGTAGGCTTCATGGCAGTATGTAAGACCTCGGGGGTAGACCCCTCTGTAGAGCTATTTAGGTATTTCTATCAGCTGAAATCAATCGGGAAGGGTAAGGGTTGGTGCTCGCTGAACCCAAGGCCGTAGAAAGGGTTCAAGGTGCAGAACCCGAGTAAGGTAGAAAATTGGATGGTTATGTTTTTGTATGTAAAGGAGTCGAAACCGATCCCGAGGTGGAGGCGGGAAGAAGTTGGAGACGGGGTACCAAAAGGAGTACCTGAGTCGGTCGAGGTGTTTGAGCAGGCGGGGAAGGTGAAGCAAGTGTTTACCGAGGAAGAGTTGGAGGAGGCCGGGTTGAGCCTATATTACACAAAGGGGCCAGAGGCGAGGACTTCACCACCCAGAGCGAGGGCTCTAATGCCCGGGCTGAAGTGGAGGGTAGGAACTCTTTATCATAAGTGATTGTGTAGCTGATAATATTGCTTGCTAATATGTTGACTATTTGTTGCAGTGGGGCGCTTTAAAGCCAGTCTTAAGAAGAAAGCCGCCGGGAGTGCGCAACAGACCCTGGTGCCGGAGAGAGTGGCCACCCCAAAGAGCATGACTCCCGAGGTAGAGAAGGCCTTGGGGAGGAGGCACAGCGAGGTGGCCGAGGAGGTTGCCGCACTGTCGGACACGACTCGAGGGCGAAGAAGAGGTCGGGGCCTATGCTGACGCCGCCCTCTGTTTCAAAGAGGATGTGCACGGATCCCACCTCGGAGGTATGTTTTATCATGCGTTAAGTTTCCAGTTGATGTGCCATGCCTTATAAAATTCCTGCAGGGCCAGACAAGAGTAGCGGGCCACGAGGTTTCCGAGATGAAGGACGTATGGACCCTGAGCCAAGGGCTCATTGGGTTAGGGGCGCCGCCTGCAGAAGGACACGGAGGAGCTGGCCGAAGATCTGAGGAAGCTGCGCGGTGAGTGCCACAAGCTCCGAAGGCGACTGAGGCCAAGAGTGGCCAAGTGACAGCTCGGGGCAGAGCGCTCGAGGCTGAGAAGGAAGTCGTCCGTCTTCGAGGCGAAGTGGCAGAAATAGCCCTCGTGCGAGGAGAGTTGGCCGCAGCTCGGGAGGAGCTGAAGAAGAAAGCCGAGGGCCAGGGAGCGATGTTGAGGGCCTTCGTCGAGAAGTTGTCACAGACGGAAACGTTTGTGAACTTTTTGATGAACTTCGTGGCGGTGGGCGATGTAGCCATGCGCTCCGAGGTGCTGGAGGTGGTAAAGAAGTCATACTCGGAGGTGGATGTGTACAAAAAGGAGTTTGGGTACGGCTACGCAGCCGTAGGCAACGTTGACGCCGCCTACTACAGCACCCTGTCGCAGATGCCGGAGTGGCCACTGGTGGAAGCATTGGCCCAGAAGGGGACCATTTTGAAGGCGTAGGATGTGTCAAGCTGTACGGTAGACCAGGACAAGGAGTTCCTGGGATACCGAATGGGCGTGCACGTGCCAGAGCCACGGCACAGGGTCCCTCCTCCGAGAATTGAGCCCGAGATGCTGGAACCAGCTATCGAGGAGAGTGGCGCTCTACAGCTGGCAGCTAACCCAGTCGTAGAGCCAGGTGCCACACCTCGACCCCCGGGGAGGTCAGTGCCACTCCTAACTCAGGCGAAGACGTCGTATAGGAGCGCATTGTCTTTGTATTTTTTGAAAATGTGTATCTGTAACAAAAACTGTCCTGTACTTGCTGTTGTCGATTTATAAATGATGACTTGTCGCTTTCTATTTGATGCGAATACCGAAATCATGCCTTGAGCTAGAATAAAATATGTGTTGTGTATTGGTGATGTTATAATTGTGCGCTATATATCATATGTGTAGCAGGAGAACACCGAGGACCTTCACGAGGTCATTCAAAAGTTGATGCAGTCAATGAACTGGCTGCAGAGGGAGAGAGATGACCTGAGAATGTTGGTGGTCCCCAAGTTGGAAAAAAGACTTGCCGTTGCCGAGAAGAAGCCAACCGAGGCTGAAAAGGCAAGAACCGACGCTGCAGAAAAAGCCTTGGATCACCAGCTGAAGTACTTATCAAAATGCGCCGAGGTGGAGCGGCTCTTTGTTCATCAAAGGGAGTACGAGCGAATTTTGTCGGAGTTCGGCCTATTAACCTTCGAGGAGCTCGAGGAGCGAACTGCTGAGATTCAGAAGGAGATAGCAGTATTGATAGAGGCCAGACACACTGACTCCGTTGAGCTGGTTAGGAAGCGGGAAGTGCTAGAGATACTCCTCAGCATGTACGAAGACGGAAAAGGCCACAGGAGGTGGCGGCGTGCCGCGGAGGAGAATATTGCCAGCTCTAGCCGGGGGAACTCCTCGAAAGCTCCTCGGAGGAGGCAAAAGGGCGCGGTGAAAAAACCAACCGGAGTTGTGATCCGGGAGCCGAGCCCGGTAATAGTCGCGGATGAGGAAGTCCAGAGACTTGCCGAGGAGATCGAAGTGATGGCCCCCGTAGAGTGGGACCCTGCGGGATGGGCTAACACTCCAGGACCAGCCCAACAACCGAGTCCCCGCCGGCGAGGAGACCAAAGGAGTGGGAGGACCGGAGTCCAATCCCGGGGCATTTCCAGATCCCAGAGGACGCGGAGGAGCTCCCGGGGCGGGCCTCAGCGCCGGAGTGCTGGGTATTAGTTAGGGAGTGATAGGTAGATAAGTTGTTTAATGAATGTAGTGCGTTTTTGTAAAGAAAATTTAGTGAAAAATAATCATGTTTAACAAGTTCTTTTGCAAATAATAGATTAGTGATGTATGTGTAGTGTTAGGATTAGCTCAACCTCTCACAAGACAACACCAACAGAATTTGAATGAAACACAACTAAGAAATCGGCCAATCAACAACCAAACAAAGAACAGAAATGAAAATGATGAACACAAGGCCTTTACGTGGTTCGATCAAAGGTGATCTACATCCACAGAGGTTCTATACACCTCAATTCACTTCACTAATCAACCAATTACAAGAATTATCCAGAAATCCAATAAAACCCCAAATCACAGCTTGCTTTGAGCAGAAAACCCTAGAGATCTAATTCTCTTGATTGATTAATGTTTACAGAGGGAAAATTACGTCTACTTGTTCGCAACTGTAAGTGTTTACAATGTATATAAGTGCTGGAGCTCGAATCTGGAAGTTGAGGAAGTTGTAACCACTTTGACTCAGCATTTTCAAAACTGCTGCAACGAGGCTTTCCCAACGGTTTCTCATGCAACAGACTAAAAACCGTTGTGAACGATGGTTATAACTACCTTAAGCCCGGTTCTTCTTTTAACTCCATTTCTGATCTCAGTTAAAATCCGGTTCTCTGATCCGGTTCCTTGCACTTCAAACCCGGTTCTGGAATCCTCAAAACCTCTACTTCATACCATAAACACTTGATGATATTGAACTGATATCTACAAATCTCCACCTCAATGAATTCAAGTGTATGTCACTACCTCAAACCTGCTATGTTCTTTTCATTTCAATTACATCGTTCAAGCCTAATCAGGCTTGAGCAATGAACTACCTTGCTTCCAGGCACTGCTTTGGTTAAGAAATCAGCTGCATTGTCACTTGTGTGAACTTTCTTAACCTCTACTGACCCTGCATAATCATATCCCTTGCAAAATGCAACCTAACATCTATATGCTTGGATCTTTCATGGAAAGCTTGATGTTTAACCAGATGTAGTGCACTCTGATATCACAATATATAGTCACACATTCCTGCTTTGTTAGAATTAGCTCAACCTTACACAAAACAACACACAACTGAGTTTGAATGAAATGCAACCAAGAAATCGGCCAATAACAACCGAACCAAGAACAGGAAAGAAAAATGATGAACACAGGGCTTTTACGTGGTTTGATCAAGGTGATCTACATCCACGGAGGTTCTATACACCTCAATTCACTCTACTAATCAACCAATTTACAAGAATTATCCAGAAATCCAGAAAACCCCAAATCACAGCTTGATTTGAGCAGAAAACCATAGAGATCTAATTCTCTTGATTGAGTAATGTTTACAGAGGGAAAATTATGTCTACTAGCTTGCAACTACAAGTGGTTACAATGTATATAAATGCTGGAGCTCGAATTGGGGAGTTGAGGAAGTTGTAACCAATTTTGACTCAAGATATTCAAAACTGCTGCAGCGGGGCTTTCACAACGGTTTCTCATGCAACGGACTAAAACCGTTGTGAACGGCAGTTATAACTAACTCAGGCCCGGTTCTCCTTTTAACCTCTTCTCTGAATCTGGTTAGAATCCGGTTCTCTGACCCGGTTCTGGAATCCTCAAAACCTCTACTTCATACCACAAACACTTGATGATATTGAACTAATATCTACAAATCTCCACCTCAATGAAGTCAAGTGTATATCATTACCTCAAACCTGCCTTGCTCTTTATCCTTTAATCACATCGTTCAAGCCTAATTAGGCTCAAGCAATGGACTACCTTACTTCCAGGCACTGCTTTGGTTAAGAAGTCAGCAGCATTGTCACTTGTATGGACTTTCTTAACTTCTAATGACCCTGCATCAATCACATCCCTTGCAAAATGCAACCTAACATCTATATGCTTGGATCTTTCATGGAAAGCTTGATGTTTTACCAGATGTAGTGCACTCTGATTGTCACAATATATAGTCACACTTTCCTGCTTTATTCCCAGATCCTTCAGAATAACTTGCAACCATACAGCTTCTTTAATTGCCTCTGTCAATGCCATGTATTCAGCTTCTGTAGTTGATAAAGCTACTACTGATTGCTGCACACTTCTCCAGCTTACTACATTACCATATGAAGTGAACACATATCCTGTGATTGACCACCTGGTGTCAACATTACCAGCAAAATCAGCATCTGCAAAACCTTCCAATGGAATAGACATGTTTGCCAATTTCTGAAACTTCAACCCCAGATTGACTGTTCCCTTTAGATACCTTAACACCTGCTTCAAAGCCTCCCAATGAGCTTTCCCTGGATTTGACATATACCTATTAACAAAGACACACAATATGCTAAGTCTGGTCTGCTGCATATCATCCCATACATTAAACTTCCAACCCCACTAGCATAAGGCACATTTCTCATGTATCTCACTTCTTCTGCTGTCTTGGGCCTCTGTTCTTTTGATAATCTGAGTTGTTGGCTTACTAGAATACTCAATGTTTTAGCCTCATGCATCTGAAACATCTCCACCACTTTCTGAAGGTAATGCCTCTGAGACAACCATAAACATCCAGCAGCTCTGTCTCTGATTATACTCATTCCCAGAATCTTCTTAGCATCCCCTAAGTCTTTCATGTCAAACTAGAACTCAACTTCTTCTTAAGTTGATGTATTTTATGTTTACTCTTACTTGCAATAAGCATGTCATCCACATACAACAACATGTATACAGGATCAACACTTGTACACTTATCAAAATAAACACAACTATCATACAGACTTCTGACAAAATCAGCTCTTAACATAAACTCATTGAACTTCTTATTCCACTGCCTTGGACTTCGTTTCAACCCATATAATGATTTCTTGAGAAAACATACCTTTTCTTCATTTCCAGGAATCACAAACCCCTCAGTCTGCTTCATATATATGTTCTCAACTAAGTCTCCACGTAAAAATGTTGTTTTGACATCTAACTATTGTAACTCCATATCTTCTTGTGTTACTTTTGACAAAAGTAGTCTGATAGAGCAATGTTTCACCACAGGAGAGAAAACCCCACCAACCTTGCTTTATACCTTATCCTATCTAAGTCTCCAGCTTCAACCTTCTTCTTGTATATCCATTTGGAACTTACCAGCTTCTGCCCCTTTGGTTTATCCACCAATTTCCAGGTGCCATTCCTTTCCAAAGATTCCATTTCTTCCATCATTTCACTAACCCAGTATTCACTTTCATCACCACTGACAGCTACTTTGAAATTCTGTGGTTCATGATGTTCTATGTCTTCAGCAATACTGACTGCATAATGTACACTTCCAGCCTGTCCATAGAAGTCTGGTCTCTGAATTTGCGTCCTTGGTCTGTCTCTGGCAATGCTATAGTCTCTCAGGTTTGTATTTCTGGGTGGCATATCCTCTTCTTCTGAAGAACTGTCACTTGAGTGTTCAATCAAGTTTTCACCTCTTTGTGGTCCATGATCCATCTGAGTCTCCACCTGAACTGATAACCTTTCTAATTCAGTACTTCCATCATGTTCTTCTTGATTTCCAGAGAAGTGATATCCCATAATTGATTCATTGAACTTCACATCTCTGCTTATCATTAGTTTCTGATTTCCTAGTTCCAAGCACCATAACCTGTAACCCTTTATTCCCTCTGGATATCCTAGAAACAAACACCTGTATGCTCTAGGATCAAGTTTGTCTGATTTCATATGAGCATATACCAAGCATCCAAACACCTTTAGACCTGAATAATTTGGAACTCTTCCACTCCATACTTCTTCTGGTGTTTTGAACCCTAGAGATGATGAAGGTGATTTGTTTATTAAGTAACATGATGTATCATTGTTTCTCCCCAGAACACCTTTGGCAGTTCAACATCAATTAACATACACCTTACTCTCTCAAGAACAGTTCTGTTGAATCTTTCTGCCACTCCCTTCTGTTGTGGATTCATGGGAACTGTTCTATGTCTAGTAATCCCTTTTTCATTACAGAAGGTTGTAAACTCAGTAGATAGATACTCTAAACCATTGTCAGTTCTCAAATGTTTTGAGTTTCTTCCCCCTTAATGTTTCCATCTGAAGTAACCATGTCTTGAATTTAGTGAAGGCATCACTCTTGTTTCTTATGATAAACACTCACACTTTCCTACTTAAATCATCAATAACAGACATGAAGTACCTTCCTCCTCCATGAGTTTCAGTTCTGGATGGTCCCCAGATGTCAGAGTGAACATAATCTAGAGGTTCTTGAGTAATGTGAATCCCCTTAGCATAAGGCAATTTCTGTGATTTGCCTAATGCACATTTGTCACATAATTCAAGTGTCTGGTTTCCAACCTCTCCTATTATACCTCTTTTGGATAGCTCTTTTAATCCCTTTTCCCCAATGTGTCCTAACCTCTTATGCCACAGTGTTAATTCATTCTTACCCAGAATATTTCCCACATTCCCAACCATTGTTTTCCTATCAAGATAAACAAGCCATTGTGTTGTCTTCCTTTGATTATCAGTTTATTCTCTTTGGTTAAGTGTAATTGACCATCAACAGACTTAAATTTACACCTAGTAGCAATAAGAGATCCTAGGGAGATCAGGTTTCTTTTTAGTCCAGGCACATACCTTACATTAGTAATTTTTCTTGTGACTCCATCAAACATATTGATACTTACTGATCCAGTGCCTTGAACTCTGTAGGATTGGTCATTTCCTAGCAGTACACACCCTCCATCTTCTTTCTTGAGAGTTTGAAACCATTCTTCATGGGGACACATATGGAAAGAGCAACTAGTATCCAATACTCACTCTATCTCCATTTTTTACTCAGTCACATTCAATACCTCTGGTATTTCCTCTTCATGCTCAACTGTAGCAGCTTCAGCACCCTGGCCTTCTTTCTTCTTCATCTTCTGTGGGAAATCTTTCTTTAGGTGCCCAATTTGTTTGCACTTGAAGCATTTTCTGTTTTCTATCCATTCTCCTGATTTCTTTGGAGCAGTGTTGCCACTTTTGGGATTCTTTGAGGTTTGGCCCTTCTTCTTTTGGTAGTTTCTTTTGAACTTAACATTTATTCCTTCATCATATTGAGTTTCCTTCTTGTCTCCTTGATTCTGTAAACATTTGGTCTTCAAGGCAGTGATGATTGAGTCATAACTCAGTTTATCCTGTCTCCCAAACATCAAAGTATCTTTGAATCCTTCCATAGATCTGGGTAGAGCATTTAATACCATCAAGGCTCTGTCATCATCCTCCATAGTTACCCCAAGATCTTCCAGCTCATCAAGAAGCTTTGTAAACTCATCTAATTGATCATAAATGTCCTTTTCCTCCACCATTTTAAAAGCCAGCAATCTCTGCTTGAGGAACAACTTATTTGATACTGACTTGGACTGATAAAGGTCCTCCAGTTTGGTCCAGGTCTCAATTGCATTCTTGCACCTCGAAACTTCCCTCAATGGCTTATCACCACACAAGATGATTAAACTCAAAGCCTTTTGGTCTATTTCTGCATATTTGGGCTTCTCAGTCTCCACCCAGTCACTTTCAGGTTTGAGAGCACTCACCAACCCGTTTTGCACCAGGATGGCCTTCATCTTGATCTTCCATAGGTAGAAGTCATTCTTCCTTGAGAATTTATCCAAACCCATCTTCATTCCTGGCATCTTTATCTTCTGGTTGCGTGAGAATGCTTCCCACAGACGGCGCCACTTGTTAGGATTAGCTCAACCTCTCACAAGACAACACACAACAGAATTTGAATGAAACATAACCAAGAAATCGGCCAATCAACAACGGAACAAAGAACAGAAATGAAAATGATGAACACAAGGATTTTACGTGGTTCGATCAAAGGTGATCTACATCCACGAAGGTTCTATACACCTCAATTCACTTCACTAATCAACCACTTACAAGAATTATCCAGAAATCCAGTAAAACCCCAAATCACAGCTTGATTTGAGTAGAAAACCTAGAGATCTAATTCTCTTGATTGAGTAATGTTTACAGAGGGAAAATTACGTCTACATGTTCGCAACTGTAAGTGTTTACAATGTATATAACTGCTGGAGCTCGAATCTGGAAGTTGAGGAAGTTGTAACCACTTTGACTCAGCATTTTCAGAACTGCTGCAGGGGGGCTTTCACAACGGTTTCTCATGCAACGGACTAAAAACTGTTGTGAACGACGGTTATAACTACCTTAAGCCCGGTTCTTCTTTTAACTCCATTTCTGATCTTGGTTAAAATCCGGTTCTCTGATCCCGTTCCTTGCACTTCGAACCCGGCTCTGGAATCCTCAAAACCTCTACTTCATACCATAAACACTTGATGATATTGAACTGATATCTACATGTAGCATGATGCGATGCTCTTTTTAATTTTGTTAATACGATGTGATGCAAGTAATATATTAGCTAGTACTCGGGAGTACAGGATGTAGATAAGCCCTTGTCCGGAAACAAGGTGTAAAATCAGGCGGGAGTCAACGTTCGTACGATGACAAAGTTGATAACCTCTCCGGATGGATCGGGCGAGAGGGGATTCATGTTCAGGGACAAATTTTATGGCCTCTCCGGACGGATCAGGCGAGAGACAAATGCGTCCGGAGACAGTTAACGATTGTCGCAACAAATATGCGTGTATTCTAAACCGGGGCGTCCCCACGATGTAGAGGAGAAGCAGTGTACGCGTTGGAAGTAAAAACTTTTATTCATAGTTATTGTCGGAACAATTGAAGAATACAAGAATAAACTTAAAAAATAAAGTACCATGGCGTAGAAGTAAAATTATGTACGGAAATTTTAAAGGTAGAATAAGTACTTGAAATGGGAAACTATAGATAGAAACGCCGCAGATTGCTGACGTGCCAAGTGCGAGGCATCGGTGTGCCATCCAAATGTTCTAACTGATAGCTCCCGGAGGCGTGAGCGGCAGTGACGCGATAAGGCCCTTCCCAAGTAGCGTGCAATTTGCACTCAGGGACAGCTTTGCTGGCAGAGTTTAGCAGAAGCACTAGGTCGCCCACCTGGAACTGTGTTCCTCGAACTCGATTATTGTGATACCTAGCCGTTCGTTGTTTACACTTAGCTTAATGGATGAAAGATTGTTTGCGTCGATGCTCTAGCTCGTCAAGGTTGGTCCGCTTCCTCGATGGCTCGGGGATCAAGGTGCAAAAGCCTGGGGCTCGGTACTCCCACCTCGGCAGGAATGACAGCCTCGGAGCAGTAGGTTAGGCTATAAGGAGTTTCCCCAGTGGAGGAATGTGGCGTTGTGTGATAAGCCCATAGAACTTGCGGAAGATTCTCAGCCCAGAGACCCTTAGTGGTACACGTGTTTCGTGCACGCACTTTAGGGCACTTTCAGTGTCATTTTAGTGTCAATAATGTGCATAATCACGTGTATTTAGTGCTTTTATATTCTCATGGGCAAAATAATGCGTTTGTGCTGTTTTTGTGTTAAGACAGGTGAAAAAGGGTCGAAATCGAACATTAAACGACCGCGGAGTCAAGGGATCGATTGAGGCAACAAAAGGAAGGGACAGTTGAAGATCTCGGCCGAGACAGGATGAGAGTCTCGGCCGAGATGAGTCTCCAGGGCATTTATGAAGAGTTGGACAGAAAGAAGATCTCGGCCGAGACACACAACAGATCTCGGCCGAGAAATGTTGCCAGAGAATTTCAAGATTTTTCAAGGCCCAGAATCTCGGCCGAGATGATATTAAATCTCGGCCGAGATCGCCTTTCGACCCACAAACCCTTGAAAACCCCTTTTCACGTCTCGGCCGAGACACACCCCCGTCTCGGCCGAGATTCAGTACCCTGTTTTAAAATCCTGAATGCGATTTTGCCTATTTTTTACTAGCACTTTCTCTCCTTATATATATATCATCCCATTCGAATTTAACCTAACTTAGAACAACCTAGAACCCATCCCCCATACATAATCAGCCACTTTTCTCCATTGGAAGCAAGGAAATGGAAGGGGGTTGAAGATCTTGATCTTCAACCCCTAACCTTTGGTTCTTTCTTTCCTATGTTCATGTTTTTTCTTTAATTTTCTGTTAGTTTATCTTTGTATTAGGTAAAATGGGTGGCTAGCACTCTTAGTTCACTCTTGATTATTGTGGAACCTTGAGTCCAAGACATTTATGTGATTATTACGGTTAATGTTACCGAAAATATTGTGTATTCAAGTGTTTTGTGTTATTTGCTGTTATTGACTCACATTTATGAATTTATTATTGGATTGATCACCCTTTAAGGGATTTGTGAATGTGTTGCTAGAATAGGAGATTACTATCCGTAATTGTAGGATTTCCGATTCTCGAGTAGCAAACAATAATTATTTATTGGTGATAACACAAAGTTTAACCTCTAAAACCGAGCTTGCGAGTTTTATGTTGAATTTATCTCGTTGTCCTAGTGTTTAATGCATTTGGTGATTGAATCTAAGAGAGCTTTTTCGAGGATTCGGTTAAACTGAATAGGGTTAGTCGAAGAGCTTGTTTTGATTAACTAAGATTAAGGGATAACAAGGCTATTAGAGCTTGTTAATAGTCTTGAGATAAGGGCTAGAATCACAATTGAATAGGGCATTGACAATAGTTACATAAATCGTCCAAGACCTCGGTGAAACATGATCAAGGGTGAATCGTTTTGTTATTTAAAAACCAAAAACCTATAAAAATCTCTTTATTTGTCTTTGTTTATTTAGGTGTAGTTGTTATTTCATTAACCCCCCACTTTTTTATTGTTTTCTAGCTTATTTACTTTATGTTTCTTCATAATAATAGCTTAACACATAAAAGCAAAATTTGTTCGACCGTTCCTCGTGGGATCGACCCTTGCTTGCCACTCTACTAGTTAGAGTAGTCGGTAAGGTTTAAGTGTATCTTCATACACGATTTAATTTGGTAGTCGGAAACGACGTCTACCAAATTTTGGCGCCGTTGCCGGGGAATGGTTTAGAACGATTTTGTTTTATGTGTTAAGTGTTAGTTTTATTTACATAGCTAGTTGTTTGTTATGTTTATATAAAGAGCATCCGTCGAGCCAACGACGTTAAACAAAGGCGCTTGTCGAGAGGCAACCCGACGGTATCTTTTAATATTTGCGTTTTTCAAATTCCTAGTTAGTTGTTTAATAAATGCCTTGTGGCATATTTGATGTTTTTGTTAAGAAATATGCAGGTATAAATTAGAATAATCAAGAGATAGCATAAAGTGGAGGTGAAGGGGAGCAAAATGAAGGAAAAATGCAGGGGTGGCCATCTCGGCCGAGACATACAGCATCTCGTCCGAGACCCACTGTGAGCCAATTGCTATCTTTTGCTTATTTTGGTTATGTTGATATTATCTTTATTGAATTTTGATACCTTGCATATTTTTTTTTTTAGGAGTAAGATTATTTCTGTTTAGTTAGTTAGTTGGTTTGTTAATAATTGGTTGAATTCGACGAGCACCAACTTGTATTCTTCTTTTTCCACAAACTTAGTTCGCAACTAAGTTTGGGGAGGGGGTGGGATGTACAAATTGGTAGCTCGAGAAAGCAATTGGATGAAGTTTAGGACAAGAAAATGTGGCATTGATTAATGATGAAAGTTTTTGACAAATATCTTTGAAAGAAGCACATGGTAGAGCATGATAGACTTTTGAAACAAAATTGAACATACACTCAAAACTTTTGATCAAAATTGCAGCCGAGTGAGTTTTTGAGCCTTAGAAGATACTTCCATCTTTGGAGTAATTTAAACTTTCTTTCGGTGTGAAATTCATTGAGTGCATTTATTTGTCTCTAGAACTTGCCATAATTCTCTATTTTGCATGTGTCGGTGCATTGTGTGACATTGAAAATGATCTTAGGCAATTCTTGACTTGAGCCTATTTTCAAGCTTGAAAATACTTCCTTTGTACCAAAGTTGATATTGTCTCTAGTTGAGCCCCTTGAGCTTTTAGCCTCTTGTTTGACAGCCCAACTTTAGAAGCCAAGTACCTTTCGATTTAGCCTTTGACCTTAATTGGACTATTTGAGTATGAGGGAGGCGGTTGGAAGGTAGTCGGGTAAATTTGGGATTGAAAGGGGTGAACTATTGGGAATATTGAAGGGTGGAAGGAATTGAAACAATAGGCAAAGAATCGAGAATACTAGTTTCTCTCCAATGTTTGTTTATATTTGTTGAAAAAAAAAAAAAAAAAAAAAAAGAGAGAGAGAAAAATCGAAAAAATCGAAAAATCAGAAAAACAAAAGAAAAAGTTAGTTGTATATACTCAATTGTTGCTTTTGATTTGGAGAGGCTAGTATTATAAATGCCTTTTGATAGATGTTCTCAAAGTTGTAGAAATTCAAAAGTAAATACACTCCAAGGGAGAATTGAGAAAGCATTTAGGTTGTGGACTTTGTGGTAAGGAGAAGAAATCGATTCTTGGGATTGGTTTACTAAGGAAGTAAAGAGTGAGGTTGAGTGACCATTTTTTGAGGGGTAGATGAGATTAGCTAACTCATTTAGTCCGTTTTATAGTCACTTATACCAGAAATTGGAGAAGAAATCGATTCTTGGGATTGGTTTACTAAGGAAGTAAAGAGTGAGGTTGAGTGACCATTTTTTTTTTTTTGAGGGGTAGATGAGATTAGCTAACTCATTTAGTCCGTTTTATAGTCACTTATACCAGAAATTTTCCCACCTTACCCCAAGCCAACATTACAACCTATTAAAGACCTATTTGATTCTTTGTCACACACGTCGGTATACATCAAAGTTTAGATGATTGGCAAGCTTATGGTAGGCATTTTATGCATTTCAATGTGAGCGTATACACTTCCCTTTTGATACACTTGAGAGTCGAGAGATACACTCACCATGTGAGGATCTTAAGTTGTGAGTGTTATGTCTCGAGAGTAGTGGATCTAGTCTATCACATATGCTTGCTTTTATCATGATCGCTTACTCTTTCTTATGAAAATTCTGAAATCAAATGCCACTAAACTTTGCCCTAAACACGTGTCCTTTTGTCTTTCTCTTTATTGTTCGGGACGAACAAGTTTTAAGTTTGGGGAGATTTGGTACACGTGTTTCGTGCACGCACTTTAGGGCACTTTTAGTGTCATTTTAGTGTCAATAATGTGCATAATCACGTGTATTTAGTGCTTTTATATTCTCATGGGCAAAATAATGCGTTTGTGCTGTTTTTGTGTTAAGACAGGTGAAAAAGGGTCGAAATCGAACATTAAACGACCGCGGAGTCAAGGGATCGATTGAGGCAACAAAAGGAAGGGACAGTTGAAGATCTCGGCCGAGACAGGATGAGAGTCTCGGCCGAGATGAGTCTCCAGGGCATTTATGAAGAGTTGGACAGAAAGAAGATCTCGGCCGAGACACACAACAGATCTCGGCCGAGAAATGTTGCCAGAGAATTTCAAGATTTTTCAAGGCCCAGAATCTCGGCCGAGATGATATTAAATCTCGGCCGAGATCGCCTTTCGACCCACAAACCCTTGAAAACCCCTTTTCACGTCTCGGCCGAGATTCAGTACCCTGTTTTAAAATCCTGAATGCGATTTTGCCTATTTTTGACTAGCACTTTCTCTCCTTATATATATGTCATCCCATTCGAATTTAACCTAACTTAGAACAACCTAGAACCCATCCCCCACACATAATCAGCCACTTTTCTCCATTGGAAGCAAGGAAATGGAAGGGGGTTGAAGATCTTGATCTTCAACCCCTAACCTTTGGTTCTTTCTTTCCTATGTTCATGTTTTTTCTTTAATTTTCTGTTAGTTTATCTTTGTATTAGGTAAAATGGGTGGCTAGCACTCTTAGTTCACTCTTGATTATTGTGGAACCTTGAGTCCAAGACATTTATGTGATTATTACGGTTAATGTTACCGAAAATATTGTGTATTCAAGTGTTTTGTGTTATTTGCTGTTATTGACTCACATTTATGAATTTATTATTGGATTGATCACCCTTTAAGGGATTTGTGAATGTGTTGCTAGAATAGGAGATTACTATCCGTAATTGTAGGATTTCCAATTCTCGAGTAGCAAACAATAATTATTTATTGGTGATAACACAAAGTTTAACCTCTAAAACCGAGCTTGCGAGTTTTATGTTGAATTTATCTCGTTGTCCTAGTGTTTAATGCATTTGGTGATTGAATCTAAGAGAGCTTTTTCGAGGATTCGGTTAAACTGAATAGGGTTAGTCGAAGAGCTTGTTTTGATTAACTAAGATTAAGGGATAACAAGGCTATTAGAGCTTGTTAATAGTCTTGAGATAAGGGCTAGAATCACAATTGAATAGGGCATTGACAATAGTTACATAAATCGTCCAAGACCTCGGTGAAACATGATCAAGGGTGAATCGTTTTGTTATTTAAAAACCAAAAACCTATAAAAATCTCTTTATTTGTCTTTGTTTATTTAGGTGTAGTTGTTATTTCATTAACCCCCCACTTCTTTATTGTTTTCTAGCTTATTTACTTTATGTTTCTTCATAATAATAGCTTAACACATAAAAGCAAAATTTGTTCGACCGTTCCTCGTGGGAGCGACCCTTGCTTGCCACTCTACTAGTTAGAGTAGTCGGTAAGGTTTAAGTGTATCTTCATACACGATTTAATTTGGTAGTCGGAAACGACGTCTACCAAATTTTGTCTTGGCCTGATCCAATCGCTTCTTTAGGCCGTCGACAAGAGTGCGGTTCGTGACTTCGACCTGGCCACTAGCTTGGGGGTGAGCTACCGAGGTGAAAGCCTGTTTGATGTGCAGCTCTTTGCACCATGACCAAAAGGGATCATTGGCAAACTGTTTGCCATTGTCGGATACGATTGTACTTGGAATGCCAAAGCGACATATAATGTTACGCCAAACAAATTTTAGGATGTTCTGACCAGTAATGGCGGTGAGTGGCTCGGCTTCGACCCATTTAGTGAAATAGTCCACGGCGACCACAAGAAATTTAAGTCCCCCCGGAGCAACAGGAAACGGACCTACAATGCTGATACCCCACTATATGAATGGCCAGGCGCTTTGTATGCCGATGAGTTCGGTTTGCGGCAGGTGCTTTATTCGGGAGTTCCGCTGGCACTTGTCACACTTTGACACCAAATTGTGGGCATCATTGAACAAGGTGGGCCAGTAGTATCCCCGCCGAAGCACTTTCTTAGCCAACGAATGTGACCCAATGTGACTTGCGCATGCTCCCTGGTGAAATTCCCAAAGAACATAGTCGGCGTGGACCGGGCCAAGACATCGGAGGCTCGGCTGCAAGTATGACTGACGGTATAAGACCCCGTCGTGAAGCGTATATAATACGCGTTACTTATGCATGTATTTAGGTTGATAAAGGATCATATTTTATATCATTTACGTGCATATTTGACCGGCATTTATTTATATTAATAATATTTGGGTCATTTGACGTGTTTCGACTTGTTTTGAAGTTAATTAGGTAATTTTATTCCATTTGGATAAAGTTCGAAGAAGAAACAAGCCAAATAGGGTCAAAATGGATGAAAATGGAGTTAAAGGAGTAAAAGGGCCAACACGGCCTCATCAAATATGACACGGCCGTGTCAAAAGTGGCCTAGAACATGGAAAAACGCACAGCCAACCAACACGGCCACGTCAGAAGTGAGCCAAAACTATAGTTTTCTGTCAGCTTGACACACCTCTAGTATTTTGGCCATATCTTCAGATGTACAACTCCGATTGAGGTGAAATTGGTGGCGTTAGAAAGTTGATTCAAAGGGCTACAGCTTTTTCTGAAATAGATAAATCCCAAATATGATCGGAAGACCCTAAAAAATGGCTTGGAAGTCAGACTTGAAAATCTGCCTGAGCGAAACCGACGCAGCCGCGTCACAAGGCCAACACGGCCGTGTCAGAAAGGCTTTCCTACGAGAATTTCCTAATTTTAATAGGATTTTGATCCTATCTTCCCAAAGATTCATCCCCAACTCTATAAAAAGGACCCCAAGCTCTAGAAATCGGGGGAATGAGATAGAAAACATCAAGAACATCAATTACATCATCATTCTACCTAGAAGAAAACTTGGAGGACAAAGAAGACGAAGATCATCGAGACGGATTCATCCGGGTTTAGTCGTTCTTTCCTAGTTTAATATTTTACAATGTTTTCCATAGACTTTTGTATTGGATTATTGCTAGGCATGAGTAGCTAAGCTATTCGTGTCCTAGGGTTAGAAAGTAGGGATTATTAGGACAATGTTTTGATTTATGGTTTGATCTATTGATTCCATTCTTCACGTGTTTATCTCTATGTTTGTGCTTATAACTAGATTTAGCTTGATCACCTAGATTTAGTAATTTAGTTTAACAGTTCCGCTTCGCGAGGAGGGAATCGTTATCAGACTTATAACATAGAGTGCAGTTGTCTATGACTGTGTAGGCCGTGGCTTAGGATCGTTTGAGAGTTATTAGGTTTAATTGACTCGAGAGGGTAATTAACTTAATTAATCAACAATTTAATCGCTTCGAGAGAAGGGTTAGATTATTGTCGTGCCGCCTAATAAACATTAGAATTGGTAAATCTATAGGTTAATTATATTCAACATTGAAATAATATCCTGAAATCGAAGCCCTAGGATACCCTTTCTCATTGATTGTTAGTTCTTTTTGTTTGCCAAGTCATAAGTAACATAGTTATTCGTTAAATTCCTCAGTTTTTGTTAAAATCAACCTTTTGCAATTTAGTATCTAGTTAGGACAATCCTAGAGTATTGAGGTATCGAACTACCTAAAACTATTCATTGTGGGATCGACCTTGATTATCGTTACTACACCTAAATCCGTACACTTGCAGAACACTAGGTTAGAAACCGACGTGTCAGTATACTTCGGTGCTTTTAAAAGTATCTGTCAAGCAAGAAATTTATCTTCGGGCAGGATGCCATTCCGGAGATACTGGAGGATCGGAGTCATCCAATTGGGATCGAAATAAGTCAACACAGAGACCACCTGTTCATTAATTGAAGGCTGGGTAGCTTCTTCAAAAATTATGTCCGGAGACACATTCGACGGGACCGCGGAGGCTATTTTACTTAGAGTATCGGCCTTAGTATTTTCTTCGCGGGGGATCTGCTGGACATCAATCGAGGTAAAAGTTAACAAAAGTTTACGAGTTAAAGCGAGATACCTTTTCAATGTATCATCTTTTGTCACATATGTGCCCTTGATTTGACTAGAGACCACTTCAAAATCAGTGTATAACCGGATATGCGAAGCTCCAAAGGTTTGAGCGAGCCGGAGCCCAGCAATGACGACCTCATATTCAGCCTCGTTGTTCGTCACTTTAAACTTGAAATGCAGGACATATTTGACTTCGATGTCATTGGGACCAGTGAGAAGGACCCCGGCACCACTGCCTCGGGTAGCGGAAGCGCCGTCTACGTATACATACCACTTGTTGGCTTCGGCTTCAGCTTCAGGGTCAATTTGGGGTGTAGTCTCAGTACGTGTGACTGCCTCGGGGTCATTGAATGGGACCTCAACCAGAAAATCCGCGAGAGCTTGACCCTTGATGGCTCGGCGGGGTAGAAATTTTATATCATGTTCCCCGAACTCAATTGCCCACTTGGCCAAACGTCCCGATACATCAGGCTTGGTAAGAATCTGACGAATAGGTTGATTTGTGAGGACCCGAATAGTATGCCCCTAAAAGTAAGGACGCAGGTGGCGAGCCGCCATGACTAGGGACAAAACTGTTTTTTCCACCACAGAGTAGCGGGTTTCTGCCCCTTGGAGGGCTCGACTAACGAAGTACATGGGTTCTTGACTGCCATGGTCCTCGTGGACGAGGGCCGCACTAATGGCTTCGTCGGCGGAGGCCAAGCATATATAGAGGGGCTCTCTGGGGAGAGGCGCTGACATAGTAGGTAACTGGCTGATATGTCGTTTCAGAGCTTCAAAGGCTTCGTCGCACTGCGAAGTCCACTCGAATTTCTTTGCTTGGCACAAAATTTTGAAAAGGGAAGCTGGCGCTCCGCTGCCTTGGATAAAAAAACGATTCAGAACGGCGAGGCCTCCAGTCAGACGTTGGACGTCTTTCACGGTCTTCGGCGTCTGAAGATCCAGCTCATTCCTGATCTTCGTTGGGTTGGCCTGGAGACCATGATGCGATACCATGTACCCAAGGAATTTTCCTGACCCGACGCCAAAGGTACACTTAGCTGGATTGAGTCGGAGATTATGGCGACGCAGTGTGCTTAATGTCTCGGTGATGTCCTGCACACATGATGTAGGAGAATGACTTTTAATTACGAGGTCATCGACATATACCTCAACGTTGCGGCCTATCTGATCCCGGAAGACGTGGTTCATAAGACGCTGATAGGTGGCTCCGGAATTTTTTAGTCCGAAGGGCATTTTCTTGAAAGCGAAGCATCCGAAATCAGTGATGAAGGTTGTTTTGATAGCATCTCGGCGGTCCATATGGACTTGGTGATACCCCTTATACAAATCCAAAAAGCAAAGCACCTTATACCCTGTAATGGCCTCGGCTTTTTGGTCAATAGGCGGTAGAGGATAGCAGTCCTTTGGGCAGTGTTTGTTGAGATCAGAAAAATCAACACACATCCTCCAAGCCCCACTGGACTTTGTCACCATTACTGGATTAGAGAGCCAAGATGGATAGTGAACTTCGAATAGGATGTCGGCATCCACGAGCTGTTGAACCTCAGTTCGGATAGCTGCATTTCTCTTCAGAGCAAATTGTCGTCGCTTCTGTTGTATTGGCTTCACATTAGGGTCAATGTTTAGCTTGTGAGTGATAAGGTCGGGAGAGACTCCCGGCATATCTAGGGGAGACCAAGCAAAGACTTCGGGGTACTCCCTTAATGTCTGGATGATGGCATTGTGCAACATAGGCATACCCACTGCGCCTATTTTGACAGTTTGCTCTGGTTTAGCAGGATCAAGGGGCACTTCGGCGGTGTCATTTCCAAGTGGCTCGGAAACACCCGGAGTGGGTTCCGAGATGGCTATTTGAAATTGAGGCATGGGAGGAGCCATGGTTGTCTTCTCGAGTGCGACATACATGCACTCTTTGGAAATTCTCTGGTTGCCACGGATGGCGACCTCTCCATGGGGTGTAGGAAACTTCAATGTTAAGTGATATGTGGAACAAATGGCCTTGGCTGGGGTGAGCCAGTCCCGACCAAGGATCATGTTGTATGGCGACGAGGAAGATACCACATAAAAATCCACAAAAATAGTTTTTATCGCTGGATATGTACCAAGCGACGCAGGGAGGTTGATAATTCCCTCAGGTTAGACCTCTCCCTGAGTGAAGGTCTGTAGAGGCCCGGGAGAAGGCTGGAGCTGCTCGCGGGGTATACCCATCTTCTGGAAACAGTCAGTGAATATGACACTTACAGCGGCACCGTTGTCGACAAAAACTCGCTTAATAGTGACATTGGTCACGGCCATGACAATGACGATGGCATCAGTGTGAGGGGTAAGCTCGGGAACAGGATCGTCCTCGGTAAAGCTCACTATTTCAGATCTATGGAAACGCTTGTGACGTGGCTCCTCGGGAGAAGGCCTACGCGCGCTTCGGCTGGCACTTCAGGATGTCCATGTTGGCATGGCACCATAGATCACATTTATTATCCCGTGGACAACATGATTTGGTGGGTTGTCCCCGGGACCTCCATGTGGTGGCGGAGGTGGCAACAATTGAGGTTGTTGTGGTTGATTTTGTTGACGATTACCCTGGTCTTGCCTTGGGTAATTGTTATACCCCGACCTGTTGTTTTGCTATTGGGGTCTGTTCTATCTTGAGCCTCTGCCATTGTAACCTCCCCGACCTTGTTGTGTACCTCCATTTTGGGTCGGCTGAGACCTGTCCTCAGTCCGAACAATGTATTGTCGAGAAAACCTCGTTTCAAACAGTCCTCGATTTCTTTACAAAGTTCGCGACATTCCTCGGTGTCGTGTCCATGATCGTGATGATATGCACACCACTTCTCACGATTATGCTTCTCTGCCGGAGCAGTCATCCGTGGGCATGGTCGCAAATCATTAAATTTATGAATAGAAAATATTTCTGTCCTTGATCGCATAAGGGGTGTGAGTTGAGGGGGATCGCTGCGAGGCTCCAACCTGCCTTTACCCAAACGACTAAAGGCACTAGGCCGGGTACTAGTCCCGGCTTGCGTTTTGTCTAATTGTTTCTTGGTAGTATACTTCTCCCGCTTGCGCCGGGTTTGCTCTTTAGCTTTGGAAAACCTGCTGACTAGGCCAAATAGAGCCCGGGTAGTGGTCGGAGGATGTCGCGCGAGCTCGGTGTAAAGTGGTCCGGCTCGGAGGCCGTTCATGAAAGCAGTGATGATAACATCATCGGATCGGCTACCTACTTTTAGGCTTTCCGCAGTAAACCGTTCAAGAAACTGGGAAACGGTTTCCCCATCTCGCTGCTCCAGGTTCATGAGATCGGCCAAAGTGGCCATAGGCTTTGCTCGTGTATGGAAACGAGCCCAGAACTGTTCGGCAAGATCCCGCAAAGAAGTAATGCTGCCGTGTGGCAAAGAGTCAAACCAAATTCTGGCCTCGTCTTGAAGGTATTCGGGGAACACTTTTCACAAGTGATGCGGCGTGCAGCTCCGATTGAACATGGCATATTTGAACGCGCTCAACAAGTTACCTGGATCCCCGATGCCATTGTAGACGGGTACTGGTGAAAGTTTAAACCCCTCGGGGAGTGGGGTGGAGAGAATCTCCGCAGAGAACGGGGTGATTATCTCCCCATCAGCATCAAGGCCCAATACCTTGTCAAGCTCGACATCAAATTGAGCCTGCTCTTGTTCTAGGGGATCAAGTAAACGTGTCCTCTTTAAGCGAGCCCGCTTTGCCGTATCTATAGGTCGGCGTCGGTCTGCGTCATCGTGATCAGCATAGCGAGGTCTCGAACCATTAGAACTTCGATTCTCCCCGGGTGACACTGACCGGTGACGGCAGCGATCATGCTTGGTTCTGTGGGGCGGATCTTTATTGAATGCACGAGATCGATCTTGGTGGGAATGTCTTGCCACCTGATCAGCGCCATTATCGGCGCGCATATCGGAGTCGGCGCGCCGATGATTCCATTCTTGGAATAAGGCAGCGTGTTCCCGTAGGAACGCTTGTTGCGCCTGCAATAGTTCAGGGGTGGGTTGAGGGTCACCCTGTGCTGGCGCATTGGCAGGCGCGAGATGTTGTGCATCTATTTGACCCGCGGGTGGATCCTAGACTTGTTGACGTGGCAACGGGGGATTTTGATCGATGAGAGGATTCCGACGAGATCGAGTTGGATTAGCCGACTGGCGAGTATTCACCATGGCTGACGTAATTCGGCTATGGATGATGCTAGGGTTTGCTTCTTTTCGAGTTCCCACAGACGGCCACAATTGATAATGCCGTGACCAGGATATCAAACGAATCACAATCAAAACGTTTAACCAAAATAATTGAACATGCAAGAATATGAATAACACAAGAATTTACGTGGTTCGATCCAGAGATCTACGTCCACGGATGAAGACAATCACCTTCCGAGATGTTTCACTATTTTTCTTTGAATACCGGAGTACAACTTTACAAGTATTGATTCTAGAATTGAGAGTTGGAACCCTAATCTTAACGATCATTCTCCTATTTATACTATACAATAACAACCCTAACAAAAATCCCTACAAATCCGCCAATCATATCTGCATGGCCGTTGAAAAGGATCATGGGGATCTTTTCCCAACTTCCCAAAGATGCCGCGTATGGGCTTGCGCTCTTGAGCCCAATTTGACCGGTCTGGCGGGCTAGACCGACCCGGGGAGATTGGGCCATACCTATCAGTGGGTTTTACTCCCATTCGCTCTCGCAACTTGACCAACTGATCTTGGTTTAAACCTTTGGTCAACTGATTCGCTAAGTTAGCCTTAGACTTTATATAGTTTATTGTGATAACCCCACTAGAGATCAATTGTCTCACGGTGTTATGTCTATGGCGTATATGCCTAGACTTACCGTTATACATATTGTTTAGTGCTCTTCCTATTGTGACTTGACAGTCACAATGAACCATAATAGCCGGTACTGGCTTACTCCAGCATGGAATATCCTCTAAAAAGTTGCGAAGCCATTCTGCTTCCTCACCAGTTTTATCCAAAGCGATGAATTCTGATTTCATGGTGGATCTGGCTATATACGTTTGTTTTGTTGATTTCCATGACACTGCTCCACCTCCAATAGTGAAAATGTATCCACTTGTGGAAAATGAGTCTTTAGTGTCCGAAATCCAATTTGCATCACTGTATCCTTCAATAACTGGAGGATATCTCGTGTAATGTAGCCCATGATTCAGAGTATACTTTAAGTATCTCAGAATCCTTGTCAAAGCTTTCCAATGTTCTTGACTTGGGTTGCTTGTAAACCTGCTCATTTCATTAACAGAACATGCAAGATCCGGTCTAGTACAATTTGTTATGTAAATAAGACTCCCTATTACTTTTGCATATTCCACTTGAGCTACAGGCTTACCAATGTTCTTCTTCAGATGAACATTAAGTTCTAATGGAGTTTTGGCAGGTGGATCATCAAAGGCATTGAATTTTCTGAGCACTTTCTCTACATAGTGAGATTGAATCACATAAGCCAATCCCATATCTTTCATGTCGAAATTTGTTTTCAACATCCTCTTAGTATCCATGATAATTTCATGGCTACGTATAAACATACTATGACATATGCTTCTGATGTGCCTTTTATGTACACACATTTGTCACATTCATTGTTTCTAAAACCATTTGACAACATGGTTTCAAATTTCAAGTGCCAATTGTTTTGGCGCTTGTTTGAGACCATATAAAGACCTTACTAGTTTGCATACCTTCTTCTCTTGTCCAGGTACTACAAACCCTTCTGGTTGATTCTTATAGATCTCCTCTTCTAATTCTCCAATTTAAGAATGCAGTCTTCACATCCATTTGATGAATCTCAAGATTGTGTATTGCAGCAATCGAGAGAAGCACTCGTATTGATGTGATCCTGGTTACAGTGGAGTAGATATCAACGAAGTCATCACCTTCTTTCTATTTGAAGCCTTTGGCTACCAAACGAGCTTTATATTTATCTATTTAACCATCAGCTTTGTACTTCCTCTTTAGGATCCATTTGCATCCTAAAGGTTTACAACCTGGTGGAAGGTCAGTTGGCTCCCACGTATGGTTCTGCATGATAGATTCAGTTTCACTGTTGATTACTTCCTTCCAGAATGGAGCATCTGGACTCGACAGAGCTTCTTTGATTGACTTCGGTTCATCATCTAACATATATATGATAAAATCAGGACCGAATGACTTAGCAGTCTTAGCTCTTTTGCTACGTCTCGTTTCTTCCTCTTCTAAGGACCGAGAACTACTAGTAGCTTCAACAGTTTTTTTAAATTTGAACTACTTCCTTTCTCAAAAGTAATTCCTTTATTTGAACTTTCTAACACTATTTCTCTACATGGAAAGATATTTTCAAAGAACACCGCGTTCCTTGACTCAATAATAGTATCTACAGTCATTTCTGAAATTTCAGATTTATGAATCTGAAATCAATAAGCACTGCTGTTGAGAGCATACCCAACAAATATACAATCAACCATTTTATGGCCAATTCTAACTTGTTTAGGTAATGGCACCTCAACTTTAGCCAAACACCCCCACACTTTGAGGTATTTGTATGACGGCTTGCGTCATTTTCACAACTCGTAAGGAGTTTTGTCTACTCTTTTTAGTGAAATCTTATTCAATATATAGTTAGCTGTAAGTACAGCTTCCCCCCATATGTTCTGGGGTAATCCTGAACTAATCAACAAGGCATTCATCATCTCCTTAAGAGTACGATTCTTACGTTCTGCAACGCCGTTTGATTGAGGAGAATAAGGAGCTATAGTTTGATGAGTTATGCCACTTTGAGAGCACAACTCTTCAAACGGAGCTACATACTCACCACCTCGATCACTTCAGATTGTTTTAATCCGGGTACCTAGTTGATTTTCAGCTTCAGCTTTGTAGTTTTTAAATGCTTCTATGGCTTCATCTTTACTTCTTAGAAGATAAAGATAGCAATATCTTGTGCAATCATCTATAAAAGTTATAAAAAACTTTTTCCCACCTCTAGATTGCACAAATTTTAAGTCACACACATCAGTGTGTATTAATTCTAGAGGTATTGTGCTCCTTTCTTCTGAATGAAAAGGTAATTTTGTTATTTTAGCTTCAACACATACTTCACATTTTTTCATGTGATTTTACTTCTTTCAGTGTTAGCAAATCTAAATTTACTAAACGTTTTATAGCATTAAGATTTACATGTCCTAATCTAGAATGCCATAAAGAGGAATACTCAAGCAAGTAAGAAGAAGTAGATGTTTTTTCATTCATAGTGGAAGTTACATTATTCACTTGGCGTTTAGCCATTACATTCATCTTGAATAAACCATTAACTACAAAGTCCTTCCCTATGGAAACTCCTTGCTTGCTCAGAGTGAAATTGTCAGCTTCGAAGACTAGTCGAAACCCATGCTTCACTAGCAAATATCAAGAAACCAAATTTTTTCGGATGTCTGGGACATGCAGCACATCCTTCAGAGTGAGATCTTTGCCAGAAGTTAGTTTGAAAATCACATTCCCCACTCCAGCTACCTCAGACGAGGCTTGGTTTCCCATGGCAGCTTCTTCCCAGAAGAAGCCTTATAGTCGGAGAACATCTCCCTTTCAGAGCATACATGACAAGAAGCTCCTATGTCAACAAACCATTCTCTTGGATTGTCCACTACATTGGCCTCGAAGATCACAGCAGTGAGGTCCAAATCATTTTGCTCAATAACATTGGCATTCATTTTCTTTTCCTTCTGCTTAGGCAGACGATAATTCTTTGCCATGTGGTTTGGTCTACCATAATTATAACAAATTCCTGCAAATTTTGTAGCATTTGTAGGTTGCTTACCCTTGTCATTGTTGTTCAGCTCACTGTTTCCCCGATTGTTGTTATCGGTTGGGCGTTTCTTCTTATTACTAGAAGATCCCCTTTCCAACAGATTCGCCTTTGCCTCAGTTTGAGCTCTATACCTGAACTCGTTTTTCCCGTTGTCTTTCTTAATTCGTAGCTTAAGGATTAAATCTTCAACTGTCATTTCCTTTCGCTTGTGCTTCAAGTAATTCTTGAAGTCACCCCAACCTGGAGGCAGCTTTTATATTAAGCTAGCCACCACGAATGGCACCGGAAGTTTCATATCTTCGGCTGAAGCATCATGAACAACAAGCTGAAACTCTTGAGCTTGTTCCACAATCGAACTGTTGTCCACCATCTTGAAATCAAGAAATCGAGCAACCACAAATTTCTTTGTGCCTGCATCACCTGTCTTGTATTTCTTCTCCAGTGCTTCCCAAAGATCCTTTGTCGACTTGATGTCGGCATAAACATTGTACAACAGATCAGCTAGTCCGTTCAGACATAGTTGCGACACAAATAGTCACCATGTGTCCACGAGTCAAAAGCAATACGCCTTTGCTCATCAGAATCATCCTCAGCTGGGGTAGCAGGAGGATCTTCTTTCAGAAAAGAAGCAAATCCAAGGGTGGTAATGTAGAACAGCATCTTGTGCTGCCACCCCTTAAAGTTCTCACCGAAGAACTTTTTAGGCTTCTCCATAGAATTGGCATGAGGAGTCGGGATAGTCCTTGTTGGAGCATTAACATGAGAAAAAGTTGGGTTGTTCGTCTGATTGGCCATTTTCCAGAAATACATAAATTATTTTGTCATAAGATTGTTATTACAATGCTTCTGGAAAATACAAGCAGAACAAGAAAAGAAAAGAAGTAAGCTGGAATAGTAGTAAATCGAGTCGTGGGAAGCCCACTGTCCTTAGGACAAAATACTTCCCGGCTAGTGCTCTCGGAATGAAGTATATGACCCCAAAGATAAAACGATTTTCGTCCTTTTCTGTAGTAGCACCACTAACAGAAAAGGCACCGGCGAACTAAGGATGTTCATCTGAAAACTGGAGCTGGAATGCTTGAATTGTGCATAGAATGAGAGTGATAATTCAGGTGAAAATTTGATTTTGTATGCATGCAAGAGACAACCTATTTATAGGCCTCCTTGGGGAATATCTGAATTAATTCTGTCGGGCTTCGTAACATCCCAATTAATCCCTCTTTAATCAGCCCTTATTGTGGATGTTACAGGTTTGAATTTTTAAATTCAAACCCATCCACTGTTGGGCTCATCCAACAAGCCCAATTATTTTGGGCTGCCAAAAAATAACTAAGCCTCAGCCGAGGCATTCCCAAAGCCAAAGCCAAAGCCCGAGGCGTGGCCGTGGCCGTGCCGTGCCGTGCGAGCGAGCGAGCGCACATGTGGGCTTCCTATTGGACTCCCTCACATGTATACTTGATATACCTTAATGATGAGCTTTCATATATATATATTCATTTAAGGAGCTCTCAAATCAATATGGGATAATAACTTTTCTTAGTTATTAATCCTACATTTAATACATAACTAAGTGACTATTTTATGTATTAATTTCTCACCCACCAAAAGTCGGTTTTGAGAAATTAAAAATTCTATGATTATCTACTCCTTGTGTAGATTAATCGTGTGAAGTTTAATTCCTATAAAATTAAATTTCCGACCACTTAATTATTGCATTAAAGTGCCTTATCCACACTTTAATTAATTCATTAATTCTAACACTATTTGGGTGTATATATGTGCGTATTTGATAGTATATATACCAAGGTTGTAGAAGTCGCTAGATGCTTGTTAGACGGTGGATTGGGGTCTAGCGACTAGTGGGGTTAATCAGGGCATATGCATGGTTTGATGGGGAGGAATCGAAAAATGAATATAGGCGGCTTATGGAAGTCTAACGCCTAGATGGGGATTATATAAATCTAACAGTTTTTTTAAATGTATTAACTATTCTTTTAAGTAAATATCAATAAATATACAAAAACCATTAATTTATTTTCAAAGAAATTTGAGGGGGAGCTACACTACAAGAAAATTGTCAAATTCCAACGGCATAAAAACTGTTGAAATTTTAAAAAATTCCAACGGTAATTCCAACAGCAAATCAGCCGTTGGAATTTTGGAAAAAATTCCTTTTGCCAAAATTCCAACGGCAAAAGGCCGTTGGAATTGCTGTTGGCAAAAAATTCCAACGGCAGAAGCCGTTGGAATAGCTGTTGGAAAAAAAATTCCAACGGTAAGAGGCTCCGTTGGAATTGTTGTTGGAATCATTTTTCCATTGGAATTTAATTGTTGGAACAAAAGAAATTCCAACAGCCACTTTTCCAACGGCATAAAAACCATTGGGATTGCCGTTGGAATTAAAATTCCAACGGTAATTTACCAAAAACCGTTGGAATATGGTAAATTTCCGTTGGAATTTTAATTTCAACGGTTTTTATGCCGTTGGAAAAGTGGTTGTTGGAATTTTTTTGTTCCAACAATTAAATTCCAACGGAAAAATGATTCCAACGGCAATTCCAACGGACTTTTTACCGTTGGAATTTTTTTCCAACGGCCTTTTGCCGTTGGAATTTTGGAAAAAATTCCAACGGCTTTTATGCCATTGGAAATTTTTCGTTACAATTTGGCAGTTTTCTTGTAGTGCTAAGGACCCCCTTGGCCCCCCTCTACCTCCGTCTTTGAATATTTTACTTGAAAGTTGAAAGTATTACTGATTCAATAATATTAATTATACAGTGTTACATAATTAAAAGTGTTACTAAAAATGTTATGTGTAAGTGTTACAAATGTTGGTTTATAGGCCCAATTTCGGGCAGCCCAATTTACCCCAGCCCAAACCCAATGGCAGCCCCAACCTTTTATATTCCCCACCAGATACATTCCCCCCACTTTTGTGTCTCTTTGATTTACGTACTTTCAGCCATGGTTTTCTGCTCCATTCTTCTCTATAAGAATGGAGCCCCTTCTCTTTGTGAGGTGTGTAGCAGAATACATAGAGTGATACACTTAGTGTGTGCAAGGGCTTCTGCCACCATTAACGACCCTTTTCTTCGTCTCCTTCTTCCTTGTTCCCTTTGTGGGATTGGGTGGGTTGAGTGTGACAGGAGAGTGTGGGTGTTACCGGGGTTTGGGTTGGGATATCTACTTTGTGTGGATATCACCCATTGGTGCCTAATTTGTTGATGTCACTTTAATCGATCGAAAACGGGCTCAAGGTTTTTCTGAGCGAAACTCGAACCCGACCATGGTTCGATTCACAACAGTGGTATCAGAGTCACGGTTGTCAAAACCGTGGTCTCTTCGGTGTGCGAAAATCCCGTCGTGGGATTGAAGGTTTTTTCCGGCGAAACAGGGTCTGTTCATCTTCTCGGAAATTCTGTCGCTGCAAAATCTCGGCCGAGACTCACACTCTTCTCGGCCGAGACGATTGTCCAGCAGTTTTCTGTTCTTGTAACGCATTCAGAATCTCGACCGAGACTCACTCCCTTCTCGGCCGAGACGGGCCTGCGTGCCAGCTTACTGTTCCTGCTGTTAAAGAATCTCGGCTGAGATTGGTGGTCCGAAGTACAGTGACCAGAATCCAGCTACCTCAGCCCCCTAGGCTGTCCTCCCGTCGCGCCTTTGCCCAACGTGAGTTGATCTCCTTCCAGTTTAGGTAAGTCGGGTTCTCCTCCCGGTGAGGACCCACTTGGGTAAATTGGCTTAATCCTTTATTGCTTTTGTAGCTGCCGTTTGGGAACGGATAGGATTTTACTGTTCTTATAGCTAACGTTTGGGAACGGATAGGTTTGGCTGTACGTGCTGGTAGTTTAGGATAATCTGTGTGATTGTCTATTTGTTGCTTCCACTTTCGTTCTGATCTTTGCGATTTTTTGTCTTTGCATTCTGTGTGTTTGCATTCATGTTTTCTTCTTGGAGATTGTCAAGTGACCCCCTACTCCACTGATAAATCAGTGTTGAGAACTGGGATATCCTTTATTGTTATATTCTCCATAAAAACCGTGTGTTTTTGTGATGGGTTCTATGTCTGGGTATAGTCTGGCTCCGTTTGACGGACGTTCAGACTTTGGCATTTGGCAACAGAAAATGAAGGGTATTCTTGTACAACAGCGTGTGTACAAGTGTATCAATTTACAATTTTCTGAGTCTGCATCTGACGAGAAAAAGGCTGAAATGGATGAGCTTGTGTACTCATCCATTATCCTTAACCTTTCTGACTCGGTGTTAAGAAAAGTGGATGATCAGAATACTGCCAAAGGGTTGTGGGAAAAATTGCAAGAATTATATACTGAGACTCCATTGCCTAGTAAGATGTTTTTGCTTGAAAAAAATTTCTGGTTCAAACTTGATTTGAATAAAGACATAGAAGAAAATCTTGATGTTTTTACAAAACTGGTTCAAGACATTAAGAAAACGGGTGATAAAAACATTGATGACTACACTCCGATTCTGCTCTTAAATGTCATCCCTGACACATATAATGATGTAAAATTTGCTATTAAATATGGTAGAGATCAGGTGAGCCTTGAAACTGTAATAAGTGGTTTAAAAAGCAAAGAGGTGGATTTAAGAACCAATCCGAGTAAGAAAAATCATGGTGAGGTTATGTTTGTGAGAGGGAGGGCTAAAAACAGGAGTAGTCAACCAAACAATAACCAGAACAACCATGATAAGACGAAGAAAGATAACCGCAGTAGGTCTAAATCTAGGCCCAGACCTAAAAAATGCTATAACTGTGGTGAAGTTGGTCATTTTATTAAAGAATGTCCTAAGAAACAAAAAGAACAAGCTAATAAGGCTTCTGGAGATGAGAAAACCGGTGATGTCTTTATGGTAACTGGGTCATGTGATGTGTCTTATGTGAATTCTGTGCATTCTGACACTTTGTGTGAAAATGAATGGCTTATTGATTCTGGATGTACTTTCCACATGTCACCATTTAAAGACTCGTTTTGCTCATATAGAGAAGTCAGTAATGGGTTTGTGTCTTTGGCTAATGAGAAAAAATGTAAAATCTTTGGGATTGGGGAAATTACATTAGCATGTGAATCTGGTTTTGGTCTGACACTTAAAAATGTTAGATATGTGCCTGAATTGTGCAATAATCTGATTTCTTGTGCTACATTAGAAGATGATGGGTTAGAAGGAAAATGGGGAAGGGGCATGATGAAAATCATGAGGGGATCTTTAGTGGTCCTAAAAGCTGAAAAACGAAATAACTTGTATGTTTGCATTGCTAAGTCTATGCCTGGTTCTGTGAATTTTGTCAAGGAGGACAAAACTGAACTGTGGCACCGTAGACTTGGTCACATGAGTGGTAAAGGGTTGGAAATTCTGCACAAAGCTGGATCATTTGGAAATGATAAGCTCTCTTGCATGCCCTTCTGTAAATCTTCTATGAAAGGAAAACAGCATAGAGTAAGCTTCCCTGTTTCCCCCACTCCCAATAGGTCTAAATGTACTGGCATACTTGATTATTTGCATGCTGATGTGTGGGGACCTACCAGTGTTCCCACACATGGCGGAAAGATGTATTTTCTTTCGATTGTGGATGATTTCTCAAGAAAAGTATGGGTTTTGTTGTTAAAATAAAAATCTGATGTCTTTGAGAACTTTAAAAATTGGAAAGTTTTAATTGAAAATCAAACCGGAAGAAAGATTAGAAATCTTAGGACTGATAATCGTCTAGAGTTTTGCAATAATTCATTGAATGAGTTATGTGTAAAATCTAGAATTCGGAGGCATAAAACGGTTCCATACACACCTCAGCAAAATGGTGTGGCTGAAAGGATGAACCGAACTCTACTTGAAAGGGTGAGGAGCATGTTGGCTTCCTCTGGACTTTCAAAAGAGTTCTGGGGTGAAGCAGTCTGTACTGCTGCCTATCTAATCAATAGGTCCCCGTCTGTGCCTTTAGATGGTAAATGTCCTGAATCTGTTTGGTCTGGAAAATCAATTGACATTTCTAATTTGCGAACTTTTGGTTGTGCTGCTTTTGCTCACCAGAAAGGTGATTAACTTGAACCTAGGTCTAGGAAATGTGTTTTTCTAGGATGCCCCGATGGTGTGAAGGGTTATAGGTTATGGCTAAAAGATGAACCTGGTTTTAAGGTAATAATAAGTAGAGATGTCGTGTTTAACGAATCTGACTTTCCATGTTTATCTGCCTCTGTGGTTTTGCCTGCTTCTGACGCTGCTCCTTCTGAGGTGGAGCAATCAGACTTATTTGTTTCTGATGTGCATGTTGACTTACCTGTTGAAAATGAGAATGTGGAAGATGTGTCTGATGTGCCTGATAATGTTAATTACCAACTTGCTAGGGATAGACCTAGAAGAAACATTAGGCCACCTGCTAGATTTGATGACTTCCATATTGATACTCATGCTTTCAGTGTGTTTGAATCTATTGATGATTGTGAACCTAAGATATATGAGGAAGCTTTGAAATCTGAAAACTCTAAAAATTGGTTAAATGCTATGAAAGAAGAAATGAACTCGTTGCATGTTAACCAAACCTAGACCCTTGTGCCTAAACCGGAACATTGTTCTGTTGTTGACTGTAAATGGCTTTATAAAATCAAGGATGAGGGTGAGAGAGTTAGATTTAAAGCTAGACTTGTGGCTAAAGGTTTTACTCAAAAAGAGGGGATAGATTATACGGAAATCTTTGCTCCTGTTGTTAAGTTTGTCACTGTGCGCATTATGCTTGCATTAGTTGCTCATTTTGATTGGGAATTGAAATAATTGGATGTTAAAACTGCTTTCTTGCATGGTGACCTTGACAAAAATCTGATCATGTATGCTTGTTGAATAAATCCTTGTATGGTTTGAAACAATCACCAAGACAGTGGAATAAGAAATTTGATGAATGCATGATGTCTTTGAAGTTTAAGAAAAGCCTTTATGATCATTGCTTGTACTTTAAAGATAATGCATCCATACCTATCTTCTTGCTTATTTATGTCGATGATATGCTCTTGGTGAGTCCTTGTCTAAAATCGATTCAACATGTTCAGAAATGCCTTAGTAAGAATTTTGAAATGAAGTATCTTGGTGATGCTAAAAGAATCCTGGGGATGAACATAGAAAGAGATAGGAAGAATCGAACTTTACTTCTAAATCAGATTTCCTATGTGGAGAAGGTTTTGAGTAAATTTGCTATGTCTAGTGCTAAGCCTGCTTCTGTGCCTCTTGCTGCCCATTGTGTGTTAAGTAAGGATCAGTCCCCAAAGACTGATTCTAAAATTGCTGAAATGGCTAAGGTGCCCTATTCTAATGCGATTGGTTTTGTGATGTATTTGATGATTAGTACTAGACCAGACATTGCATACACTGTTAGTTGCTTGAGTATGTACATGTCTAACCCTGGTATGCCTCATTGGGATGCTGTGAAAGGGTTACTCAGATACCTTAGAGGGTCTTCTAATGTTAGCCTAAAATTTGCTAGATCTGCTAATGGTGTAAATTTGATTGGCTATGTTGATTCCAATTATGCGAATGATAGAGATAATAGGAAGTCCACCACCTCCTATGTGTTCACTTTGTGTGGGTCTTGCATAAGTTGGAAATCTCAGTTACAGCATGTTGTTGCATTGTCAACTACTGAATCAGAGTATATTGCTATTACTGAAGCCATGAAAGAGGCCGCCTGGCTGAAAGGTCTATTGTCTGAAATTGGTTTTCTAGACGATAAAGTAGTAGTATATTCTGATAGTCAGTCAGGGATTCAGTTGTGTAAAAATCCTGTGTTTCATGACAGAACTAAGCATATTGATGTTAGGTTTCACTTTATTCGTGACATTGTTGAGAAGGAAATTGTGTGCCTTGAGAAAATTCCATCTCAATTTAATCCTGCTGATATGGGAACTAAACGCTTATCTGTTGAGAAATTTCATTCATGCATGAGAACTTTGAACTTGGATCCTAATGATTAGATCGTTTGTTTATGTTGTTCTTAAGCTAGACTTTGTGTCTGTTATATGCTTTGTGCATTTGACTTTGTGTCTACTTCTTGCTTTGTGCTTTATACGTGACTTTGTGTCATATTCGACTTTGTGTCGATTGACTGTGTGTCTTTTCCTTGGTGAAAAATAACTTGCTTTGTGCTTGTTATCTCCTGTACTTTGTGTACGGGAGTTTGGCAATGATGATTCATCCGTTTCCGTGATCGATCGACAACATATGTGAATTGGGCCCAAGGTGGAGATTGTTGGTTTATAGGCCCAATTTCGGGCAGCCCAATTTACCCCAGCCCAAACCTAATGGCAGCCCCAACCTTTTATATTCCCCACCAGATACATTCCCCCCACTTTTGTGTCTCTTTGATTTACGTACTTGCAGCCATGGTTTTCTGCTCCATTCTTCTCTATAAGAATGGAGCCCCTTCTCTTTGTGAGGTGTGTAGCAGAATACATAGAGTGATACACTTAGTGTGTGCAAGGGCTTCTGCCACCATTAACAACCTTTTTCTTCATCTCTATCTTCCTTGTTCCCTTTGTGGGATTGGGTGGGTTGAGTGTGAGAGGAGAGTGTGGGTGTTACCGGGGTTTGGGTTGGGATATCTACTTTGTGTGGATATCACCCATTGGTGCCTAATTTGCTGCTGTCACTTTAATTGATCAAAAACGGACTCAAAGTTTTTCTGAGCCAAACTCGAACCCGACCACGATTCGATTCCCAACAACAAATTTAAAAAATATTGCAAGAGTGTAACAAGAATATTAAATTTTCTAAAGTGTTACAAAGTGTGTAATGTAAGGTACATTATATTGTAGTAAAAAGAATCTACGTAAAGTACTAATACTTTTTTGATAAAATGTGCGCGGTGGGTGTCATGCACAACACCAGATCTAAATCTATATCTAGAGTAAGTAGGAAGATAAACATCGTTTGATCATTGCAAAACATTCTTTGGGCTTGTACCTCTGGAGCTATATGTCCAGCACCCTGCACAAAATTTAAATGTAACATATTAAATATTCTTTCAAGTTATTTGTTAGATTTTGCAATAATAGTATTTTTCTTGCCTTCACTTTGGCAAAGGTGATATAAGATTGTTTGTTGGTGTATCTGCAAAGAATGAATTGCATAAATAATTCATTTTTCTTCGTATTTGTTGCATTAATGGTAATTAGAATCGATAACTTACCCTGCATCTTGACCATCAAGAGTCCAAGCTCTCCAGCTATCATCGATTGTCAGATTGAGTTCACGTATCCATTTTAAGGTGCTCATGTAAGGAACTTCCATGTCACTGATCACCACTATAATGAAATTAAAAGCGTCCATTATTGGAGAAATTATTAATTAATCGCTAAAAATTTTATTCAATAGAGATATTGTAGTATGATCTTAGCAGCAGGCCCGGTCCTCATGTGAGGCCGGCCACCGAAAAAACTAAAATTTTTGGGGCCCCAAATTTCTATAATGTTAGTGTTAGGTATTTCCGATTTCATTTTATGTGCGCACCAAAATAATAAATCGAGAATAACGATCTAGATTTATATGCAGAAGTTCGAATTACTTAATTATTGCGTAATTTAACCGGAAGGAATAGGGCGGCTGAATTCACCACTTCAGGTATCCACGCGTATGTCGTCCGTCGCAGGAACTATCCTCCGTACAATTGTTCAATAAGTGATTGCTAGGAAATCACTTATTGATTCTACGGTGCCTCTAATTTTTTTTATCTGATAAAAACCATTAATTCTCTACTATAGAGAATATATATATATATATATAGTACCATATAACCCTAGGTTTATGGGGCCCAATATTCATGTTTGCTTAATTAATTAATTAGTCTAACTTATTAATTAATAAAGCCCAATTATTCTAATCTAATTCATATATTTCAATCTCCCACTTGGACTAGCATTAGATATAATTCGAAGCATGAACCTTATACCCTTAAGCGGAACATCAATACACATAAAGTGTAACCCTTCAGGCCCCCATTATCGATGATAATCTAATTAAAGTATGCACAAACTCCTAGACTGTGTTGAGCAGTGAACTCGATATATGATGGACGTTTACGTGAATTCGTAAAACAACCTTTATATGAGTTTATGTAATATCTCTTCATTCACGAACCACCTGATTGAGTCTTGTGTATATTCAAATCGCTCAATCACTTTTCTCATCTTTATTATATGACACATTCAATCATATTCAATTACTTTAATTGAATATATTTTTTGCATTGACCAATGACTTTATTGTTAAATAATATAGAGAAATATCAGTGTTCTCTCGAATTTCAATCTAGGAATGAATCTCAATCTTGGCTCAACTATCATTTCCATTTGCCTCATGATGAACCCAACATAAGACGTGTCTTATCCTCCTTTGGGAGACAAGCATTGTACTTGGTCAAAGTTCATCACTTAACAAATAAAATGGGTATTGACCTCAGGTCAAATGATCATTACATCCACACACTAATAAACCGTAGACACCGAAACAAACGGTTTAATAGTAGGGTATACCAATACTCTCCAAAGTATCTATGTGTCCATCACGGATATCTAATATCTCGTAGTCGTGAGACCTACTACATTCTCTGAGAATGTGATGCAGACCACTTGTTGACCTATCGAGTGTCATCAATATCACATTCTTGATGACCATCGGTTATGACAATTTTAGAATCATACTGTATCATTTATGTCGCACACCATAAATGACAGTCATGATTCAGGGGAACAATTATAAGAATAATAACAAATCATCAAAATAATTATTCTAATAAATGCATAAACCAACTCCTATTTTCGGAGTAATATACTTTCTTTCGGTGTGAATTTGATTGAACATGTGTACTAGTCTCTAGAACTTGCCTTGAGTCTTTACTAAGAATGTGTCAAGTATGTGTTGTGATTTAGGAAATGATCTTAGGCAGTTTTCATTTTTAGCCTATTTTCGAGCCTTAAAAAGTTGCCCTTTGTACCAAAAAATTCATTATTTATCCTTAGTTAGCCCATTTGAGTTTAATAGCCTGTTATTTCGTAGCCTGGCAATACAAACCAAAAACCTTTCGATTTAAGCCTTTGGCCTTAACTGGATTAATCAAGTAAGAGGGAGGAGGATTGGAAGGTAGTTGGAAAAAAAATTGGGAAGAAAAGGAAAAACTAGTGGATATTCACAAGATGAAGGGAAGAACAAAACGATAGGTGAAAATCCGAGAAAAATAGCCTCTCCTAGTGCGAAAGTCTAAAAAAAATAATAAATAAAAAAAATAAAGAGATTGTTGTTGTAAGTATTCTTGAGGAGAGGCTAGGACATAAATGCTTAATTGTGAATTTGAATAGAAAAGCCGGGTAGTCCCAAGATGTGGTACCCACACAAATGAAAAGCACTTAAGTTGTACGGACTTTTGAAGGTGAAGAAGTCACTTTGCGGGGTGATTTGCTGAGATTTAGGGAGTGAGGTTGAGTGATTATAATGAGGGGTAGTCGGATAGACGTAACTTGATTAGTCTAATGAATAGTCACTTATATTCAAATGTATCCCACCTTACCTTAAGCCCACATTACAACCAAAAGAAAGACCTTTTTTATCCTTTGTCACACTTATCGAGTACGAGGTCTAGTTTAGACGATTGACAAGCTTATGGTAGATTGTGCTTATAGTTCAATTTGAGTGAAATATGTTTAACCTAAACACTTGAGAGATGAAAAACACTTACTGGTGAGGATTGAATAAATTTGAAAGTTCAACATCTTGAAAGTAGTTGAATTTTGCGTTATCGCATATGCTCAATTATACTGTGTAGCTTAGTTTTTTGAGAAAATCAAACTGAAACTTGATTCATCGTCTAATCGCCCTAAATACATGTGGTCTTGGTTTACTTATTTTATATGTTGTTCGGGATGAACAACAGTGTAAGTTTGGGGGATTTTGATACACGTTGTGTATACATGCATTTAGGTCAATTTTAAGTGTATATTTATAGCATTTGCATGTGTATATGGTTGATAATTGCTTATATTGTATATTTTGGATCATTTAACGTGTTTGATTTATTTTAAGGTATTTTTGAGCGTTTTTTAGGATTAAAAGCCGTAATTTATGATTAAGGATCAAAAGAACAAGTCGAAGGGAAGGCTAAACCGGACAAAACAGATCAAAACTGGTCCGAACCAGCCAAAACCAGCCCAGACCAGTCTAAACCAATCAAGAAAGCCTAAACGAACAGAAGGAACCGACGTGGTCGTGTCAAAGAAGTAACGCGGTCATGTTGAAGGGTTAAAAACAGCGAGTTCAGAATGCATTGACGCGGTCGCGTCAAGTGACGACGCGATCGCGTCAACAAGCCAACTCGGTCGCGTTAGAAGTCCTATTATATGAAGATTTCCTAATTTTAGTAGGATTTGGATCCTATACTCCCAAAGACTCGTCCCCAACTCTATAAAAAGGACCCCAAGCTCGAGTTTTAAGGAGGAGAATCATATTACAACATATTTTCTCATATTTTTACGTCGGAGTGGAAGCGTGAGAGCGAGAAGACGAAGATCGACAAGACGATTCATTCGGGTTTAGTAATTCTTTCTAGTTTTATTCTTTATAATGTTTTTCATGGAATATTGTATTGAATTTCCGCTAGGCATGAGTAGCTAAGCTATTCGTGTCCTAGGATTTAGAAAGTAGGGATTTTTACGACAATGTTTTGAATTATGTTTTGATTTATAGACTCCATTTTATGTGTTTATCTTCATGTTTGTTTTTCCAACTGAATTTAGTTTGAACACTTAGATTTAGTTATCTCATTTAACAATTCCACTTCGAGAGGAGGGAATTGTTATTAGACGTATGACATAAAGCGCAGTTGTCTATGACTGTGTAGGCATTGGTTTATGAGCTTTTGGGAGTTATTAGGATTAATTGACTCAAGAGGGTAATTATCTTAATTAATCTACGATTTAGTCGCTTCGAGAGAAGGGTTAGGTTATTGGAGCGCCGCTTAATAAACACTAGAATCTGGTTTAAAGGTCTATAAGTTGAGCATATTCATCATTGAAGTAAGCCCTGAAATTGAATCTCTAGGATACATTCTTGTTGATTAGAATTTCTCTTTATCTGATAAGTTATAGTTAGTTAATCAATTAGTTTAAGTTCTTTAATTTAGTTAAACACAACCTTGAAATCTTAGTCTCTAGTTAGGATAATCCTAAAAAATCGATGTATCAAACTACCTAATCTATTCCTTGTGGGATCGACCTTGACTGCCATTACTAGACCTACACCCGTACACTTGCGGTAATTTAGGGGTTGAAAATAGTCCTGTCAAGACCTCCTGCTTCGTTCCTCGTGAAAAGAGTGTGTTGCATAACCTTAGCCATGTATTGGAATGTTGGATTTCGAATTTCAGTTGGCTTCAATCTGCTAGCACTATAAGTAGGATGAGACGGTGTAGCATCTAGTTGATAACTGATTCTTGGCCAGAAGTCTTGGGAATTGAAATCATCATGTTGAGTGAAGTAGCCAGTGGACCAAAATCGAAAGATACTTCTCAATTTTCCGAGAGTTCAGCTCTCGGGGCCGGTTTCCCAGCTGAAACGTCATGCTCAGAGCTTCTTCATGGTGTATGACAACATCAAGTGTGGAGAAAAACTCCAGGTGCAATTCCTTATAAGTTGGCCAATATCCATAGAGGAAGTAATTCCAATCCATTCATCGGATTAGAGTTTCCACATCTTCCCTAATACCCAACTCATCCATAGTTGGTGGGTCTAGATATAGAGTTGGAATGATTCTTCTCTTGACAAGTTTGTTCCAGCACCCCCGAACTATTTCGAATTCCTACATCTGTCCAAAGTCGATGCCATACTCATCAAGCGAATTAATCTATTCGGGTTCGACTTGCTAATTATGTGCTTGTATGCCCTGTGAACTTGATTCTCCGACTCTTACAACTTTTTTTTTTGGGCCCCATGTTTGGTATGAGAAGATTTAACCGATGTTTACTCAATAAAACGTAAGACAATTTCACATTAAACACCCCTCAAACTAGAATTGAGGCATATGTTCAAAAATAATGCATTCCTAATTACATATGTCCTCATATCTAGTTTGATCACATATCAACACTAACAACACAAATAACACACATAACACATAATTCCCACAATAATGCTTTTCATTATTGAGCAATTAAACCACATTTCAGCTTCCCTCAAACTAATTTGTAGTATGTGTTGGAGATAAGAACATGCACAATATATCATACTACAAATTAGTTTGACTCGATTGCAATCAACAAACCCAAGCAATTAACACGTGCCCTCAAACTAGTTTGGTGTTGTGTGCTTGAGATAAAACAAGTTTTGATGCTCTACAATCCCAACTAGTTTGAACCATAAGACTTTAATTCTAATGACCATTAAGATGAGTGAATGATAACACATGAAGTGCAAAATGGGTAAAATGTCATCAAAAGCATCAACAATATAACCTATCTTGCACCTACACATTATATACACCTCTATGATCACAAGTTCATTCATCACTACAATTAATTGAGCTTATAATTGGAATAGAATACAAAGATAGGCACCAATTGGCCTTCATAAACAAAATAAGCACAAAAATAATTGCTCACAAAGTGTTCGATGAAATGCTCCTAAGAATTTCTAAGTCTGAATTGAACGATTTCAAGTTCTACATACTCCTTATGCTCAACAATCAACAATGTATACTCATCAAACAAATTTATCCACAAAACTTCAAGTAATTTGAACTTATATGGGAGATAGGTAATAGGTAATTAAGCCCTAATTTGATAATATTGCCCAAAAATTCGAATTTAATTCAAAGTTAGTGAACATACCTTGTGATTTTTAGGGAGATTAGGCCTCGAGGGTTGATGCTCTAAGAGTTTTGAGTGAATTTGTGTCGAATTTGTGTGTTTGTGTGTGTTTTTCGCGAGTTGGGAGAGAGAGGAATGAAAATAATGTGTTTTTCGTATTCAAAACTGGTTTTGCCTAGGTCGTGCACGGGTCGTGCAAGGCTGCACAATCATTACCGTGCATGACCCCAAAAACGGGCTACTTACTGGCCTGTTGCATAGACCGTGCAACCGTGCATGGTCATGGCCGTGCACGACCCCAAAATTGGGGGTTTTACTGTTTCGTTGCACGGACCGCGCAATGTTGCACGACTAAGAACTTGAAATTTACCCTTTTTTAGGCTCTTCTCATCCATTTTGCAAAATTGGGGGTTTTACTGTTTCGTTGCACGGACCGCGCAATGTTGCACGACTAAGAACTTGAAATTTGCCCTTTTTTAGGCTCTTCTCATCCATTTTGCATCCCAATCACTTTTTTCTACCATTTCTTGCATTCACATCCCATTATTTAACAACCAAGAGTTTAAAAACACATTAATTAAAGTATCTAACTAATCAAAACACGAAATTAAAGAAATGAACCGCCGTGTTGCCTCCCGACAAGCGCTAAGTTTAACGTCTTCAGCCAGATGCCTGTTTATCTAGAATCAATTTGGTTCAACAAAAGATAATTGGTGAATCTCTCTCTCTTGTTCGTGGCCAAAGTACTTCTTCACCCTTTGTTCATTTACCATAAACGTGCTCCCATCGGTATTAAGTAGCTCGACGATTCCACTTAGTAGCACTCTATTGACTGTGAAGGGTCCCGACCATTTCGATCTCAACTTCCCAGGAAAGAGTTGGAGACGAGAATTGAACAAAAAGACTTGATCCCCATGACAAAACTCTCTTTTGATGATCAGTTTGTCATGAAACCTCTTGACTCGTTCCTTGTACACTCTTGAATTCTCAAATGCTAGATTTCGTAACTCGTCAAGTCCATTCAATTGCAACACTCTATTTGGCTCAGCCGATTGAAAGTCGAAATTCAACTTCTTTATCACCCAATATGCACAATGTTCAAGCTCCACGGGCAAATGACATGATTTCCCAAAGACTAGTTGATAAGGTGACATGCCAAGGGGTGTCTTGTAGGCCGTTATGTACGCTCAAAATGCATCATCCAACTTCAAAGCCCAATCTTTTCGATTTTCGCTTACTAACTTCTCGAGGACTTGTTTGATTTCCCGGTTGGCTAGTTCGACTTGTCCATTCGCTTTAGGATTATATGGTGTAGTCACCTTGTGCTTCACACTGTATCGGGCCAACAAACCATTTAGCCATTTGTTGCAGAAATGCAACCTCCCATCACTATCCACCGGCAACTTTGGCCCTTCATACTCGGCTTCGCTCCTTAGCCGAATTACTTGGCGTTGTTCCTTGGGATTCTTCACCGTGTCACACGAAAACTGTCCTTTGTGGTGTTGGGGGATAATTACTTGGGCTAACTGGCTCATTTGCAATTGCAAACTTTTGATGTCAGTCCCGTTCGTCACTATACTCTTGTTTACATCAACTTGAAACTTTGCGAGAGAATTGTCCATCTGTGACATTCTTTCGTCCATTCTTACAATGAAAGATGTCAAGAGTTCCTTCAAGCTTGGCTCCCTACCTTCGTTTATTACCCCATTGGTAACAGAGAATTCGGGTGGTGGTTGAATTGAATTGTTAGAATTGATATAAGAAAGGTTTTGATGACCCTTTGATCCTGGTTGGTAGTGACCCGATTGGTGTTGGTTGTGATTATAGTTCGAATGTTGGCCTTGCCCCGGATGTGGATATTGGTGTCCCCTTTGGTTTCCATAACCCCTTTGATGAATAAAGTTACAATCCTCGGGGTCGTCTTGTGAAACAATAGTTTTCACACTTTGTTCTACTTGAACCGAAGTGGCGGCTTTAGTTAGTGACTCAAATTGTTTTGACAAAGTCGCTACTTGAGTCGATAGTGAATAGCTTGCCTCTTTTTCCACTATGCTTGCAACCACCTTTTGGTTTGTTCCTTTCGTTTGGCAATTGATACGAACTTGTGGCCATGTCCTCAATAATTGTTGTTGCATCTCTCGCCGTTCTTGCAAACAATGAACCACCGGCGGCTGCATCTATGATTTCCCTTGTAGGCCCGAATAACCCGTCATAGAAGTAGCAAATTTGTTTCTTATCTTGCAACCTGTGTTGGGGGCACTTCCGGAGTAAGTCTTTGAAATGCTCCCACGCCTCCCATAATGGTTCAGCATCGAACTGACGGAATTGCGTAATTTCTCCTCTCAGTCTAATGGTCTTACAAGACGAAAAGTACTTCTGAAGGAACCTCAGATAGAGATCGTCCCATGTTCGTATTTTTTTGTTGACAAGGGAGTTGTACCAAAGCTTTGCCCTATCTCTCAACGAAAAAGAAAAAAAGCGGATCTTAATCTGATCATGAGGGACTTGCTTGATTTGAATCGTCCCGCATACTTCCAAGAACATAGACAAATGCAAATTTGGGTCTTCACTTGTGTGGCCCCCAAATTGATTATGTTGGATAATGTTAATGAGCGGCGGCTTTAGTTCGAAACTCACTGCATTCACGGGCGCTTTACCCATCCCACCGTAATTCCGATTTACTACCGGCCATAGAATGTCTTTAATAGTGTCTTGGGGTGGTGGGTTAAGCACTTCTTCTCTCTAATTTCGAAGAGCATTCACCTCTTCTTGTTGTTTCTTTATCATCTCTATCATTTGATGATAGATGCTTGCTTGATCGGGCGGAATTAAAGGTGCATTCAACCCAACTTTGATTGAAGACTCTTGGGTCGTTATCTCCGGCTTCCATGCTTCTTTCTCTATTCTTTCTCACTTGATTGTGTCTACAAGTTGCCTCGATTTCCGAGTCAATAGGTAGCAACCCTTCCAACCCTTGCGACCTCAAGTGCATCAACACCTTGCACAACAATCACAAGAGATCCCGTAAGCTCAATTGATAACTAATCAACAAATAAAATAACTAAACTTAAAAAGAAGAAGAAAATGTCTAGAGTATCACAAAATGCCTAGAACAACACTTTCCGGCCATCGTTACCGAATCCCCGGCAATGGCGTCAAAACTTAACACACGCTGGATTTATTACTAATGCGACAACCGCAAGTGAACGGTGCTGCTATAGTACTAGGTGAGTAGAAGGTCGATCCCACGAGGATTGGTATCGATATAGAATAAGTGAATTGCACTAAAGATTTTAATGGCTAACTAGACGATCGAATAAGTGATTTTTGGTATTTTAAGAACTAATTGAAATAAACAAGTAATTAAAGCTAATAAGATGAACTAGAGGAATAAAATCTAAGGATCAAATAATCAATTAAGGGTAATCTAGGCTTAGATTTCAATTATGGGCATCTCACTATTAATTCAATTAATCCAACTTTTAACAGAATGTTATGTATCAAAGAACAATCACGAATATATGCAAGACCCCCTCTCGGAGCGAATTACGTGTTGATTGTATAGGATTAATCGTCATCTCCAGTCGACTAATCAGATACAACTCCTAATCGATCCTAAGACCAAAGTTCCCACAACTAACTCAAACCTCTCGGTTCTATTGCTTAATCATGTCAATTAATGTGATTTCAGATCAAATTTCCTCTCTTGGTTCCAATTTAACCCTCAATAAATGTTAAACAAGTGATCAAATCATTCAACAAACATTTTAAATAATTCATCAATCAATAGCATAATACGGAGTAGCATTAATCGGCTTTTAATCACTAATCACCCATAATCTACTTTCTAAACCTAGATTAAGCAAATTTAGTCAACCATAATCATAATAAAGGATAAACACAAATATATAAATATAACCATGTTCATACAAATATTAAAAGAGAATAGAAAGATAAAACCTATTTAAATGATAATGTTGATCTCCAAGCTCAATCCCCACATTTTGCTCTCCAAATTCTCTCTCTCTAAAAACTAACAATGAAAAGTGTGCTAGAGAAAACTGAAAATTAGGACATCTACACCGTATTTGGGGCTTTCCTAGGGCTCATGGGTCAAAACTAGAGTTTTGGGGCTAAAAAGCCCACATTTCCGGCATTTGTGCATGGTCCGTGCAAGCTTGCACGGTTGTGACCGTGCACGACCTTGAAATTCCCCAACTTTTTGTTCTCCTGCACGATCCGTGCAGGACTGCACGGTCATGACCGTGCGCTATGCTCTGGGCACTTTTTCACCTTCTGCACGCACGAGCCGTGCACGATCTTAAGGGCTTACACGGTTTGCGACCGTGCACAGTCCAGAATTAGCCCATTTCTTCAATCTCCGGATTTTTTCTTTTTTTCTTTGACTCTCTTCTACTCGTCGTCTCTTTTTACACTTGTTTTACCTACAAAATGCTGAAAATGCAATTTTTTTCCGACGAGAGAAACAAAATACGAATTATATGACAGACGAGAGTTTATAATATGCAAATATATGATAAAATCTCTATTCTAAGCGTGTTTTCGTGACCGAAAACCCCGCTTGTCAAACTATTGTGCCAAAGACTATACAATGCAACATGGTGGTGGCTATGTCACCTATTCCAAGCATCTTATCACGAAACACCCCGACAAAATGGGGGTGGAAACTTCCCAAACCTAAAATTTGAGGACATATGGGTTCCGGGTTCTTGCAAGGTACAGATTCTAACTCTTTTTTTCATTATAGTGAAGCAAACCCACGATGCTATTTGACAAAATTTATTTGTGTAAAACATCTCCCATTTAACTTTGCCGACGATGAATTTATGAAGATTTCACTAGATTAAGTTCCAATCCTCAATCTCCAAAAAATTCACAAAGCATACTAACACGTGATATTGCAAAAATAGTTGGGTACAAAACTATTTTGCAAAATGTGTTTGCTTCACTAACACAAAAATGTTTCAATGACATTTGGGGTGGTCATTAGCAATATCATCCTTACATGGGAATTACTTGTCATTGGATTGATGATTCGTGGAGAATGTAAAAACGTTTAATTGGATATAGAGAATTTGATACCGAGCACAATGCCCAAAACATTTTTAAAAAAATTATCACAATTCTTCAAGAATATGGTTTGGTAAAAAAATATTTTCCATTTATTTTTTTAATGCTAGTGCTAACAAATAATCTTTACCCTCCTTTTACTAAAAAGTGGGTAAAATTTTGCAAACAAAAGGAGATTCATCCCAATTTCTTTTTGTTATGGTGTGCGTCGTTGGAACTTCTTACAAAATGCTAAATGAATCTTATTCATCTAGAGAGCCTTTATGTGAATTTTATCAACACCACCCAATGAACAACATTCTTTTATTTCCTCAGCAATGAGATGCATGTGCTAATTTGATTTCACTTCTAAAAATTTTTTAAGATGCAACAAAGGACCACTCTGGTTGCTAATACCCTACTTCACCAAATGCTATTGATCATTGTTACAAAATTGTTGTCTTTTTCCATGATTTTCAAAATGACCCGGTTTTAAAAGATTCAATTGCTTCTATGAGGATAAAGTGTGTGAAATATTTTATGCAAATCCCCAACTTATTTTTTTATTTTTAAAATGCTAGATTCTAAGATTAAGAAAGATAACCTAATTGAGTTGTTAAAGCTGTATTATGGAGCATTGTATCCCAATAGCGATGATCCCCCAAATGCCACATTAATTGTAGTTAATGTTAAAGATATTTTATTTGATGTATTTCAGGAGTATAGAATTTAATATGGAGGTGATAACACTAGTGAATCTAGTGATTTTGATACTTCTAACGATGCTAGTTCTTCTCAAAGTGTTTCAAATCCTAGTCTTGCACGTCTTCAAAGTTTTTGTGAAGATTGAAGAGAGATCACAAAAATATTCAAGGGGTTCTTTGGCGAGCAACCCCTACGGGGAGGTTGAAAAATATTTCAACGCCGTTTTTTAGGAACTCGATCTCACTCATTCTAACTCTCTCTTGATGTGGTGGTCAAGAAGATCAAAACGCTTTCCTATTCTTTCAATAATTGCAAAAAAAGGTTTTTGCTTGCCCTGCTTCAACCATTTCCATTGAGCAAGCTTTTAGTGTAGGTGGCTACACATTGGACGATTGAAGGTCTAGATTACCGTAGAAAATTTAGAAAACCAACTTTGCTTGAAGGTTGGTCAAATACCGACAAAAGAGAACAACAACCCGATTTTGATGAAGACGAAGAGGGTGATTTTTTTAGCTATGATTGTTCAACCTCCTCTGCTTTCGGAGCCGGCACACTCGCTTCTCAAGGAAGCAATTGATCACCAATCGAAAAGAACCGGCCACAATTCTGAAAGGTAAGCAAGGTAAGATAACTACGTGGACTTTGATTTATTCACCTTAATCTGTAAGGTGAATAATCCGTAGGCACTGTTTTCTAAGTTAAAAATTAGGATAATAAAATTTTAAGGCCTTTATTTTTTTCCTTTTTCCTTTTCAAACTACCAATTACATTTTCATAGATTTTATTAATTAAATTATTTGAATGTAAGATTTAATGAAGCTGAATATTTTAAGTAAAATTATAAATACAAACTTGAAATTTGATTCATATTTCTCTGTATTATTTTTCCAGTGCATTTTATAGGTTGTAATAATTATATATTCGTATAAGGACAAAACAATGTCATATATTTTGAATAAATATCATTTGAAAGCCACGTATATTGAATAATATAATATCAATATAAGAAGCCACAAAAATATTAGTTACTTAAGTATATGAGTGGTAAACTATATTCTCATGTCATATTCAAATAAAAAATAATTAGCTTGTTATTTTTGTAGTTAACATATTTTTTTTTAAAAAAAAAAAAAAAGACAAACTATTTTAATCAACAAACCAATTTAGCAAATATATCTAACATTTTTCTATTGTAAAGTGTAAACTTAACAAATTTGTGTTTCGTTATTAATTTATGACAAATGTTCTAAAATCAAAATATATCATAATCGACCTAAGAAATATTTTAAATTAGTATATATGCATCATGGATGTCAACTCGAAGATCGTGAGAAGAGGATTAATTTGGTATTTTTTTTTTTTTTTATCAAAAATCGAGTTGAGATGAAAAAGTTATAAGACCTTGAAATTTCGAAGATACAAAATAGAAAAACAAAAGAAAAAAGAGAAGAAAAAAATTAATTGGGGGAGAGATAAAAAAAAAAAAAAGGAATACACGCAAATATATAGAAAAAAGTTGAGAAGAATAAGGGCAAGAGCAGGTTTCACACTCCAACCCTAAAGGAGAATAGCCCACGCCTTTACCACCTTGACCAGTGCCTCTTATGTGCCATTAAACATGTCTTAATATATATATATTAATATATATATATATATACTATTTATTTTACATAATGAAAAAAAAATAAAAAATAAAAGTTGTGCGCGTGCGAGCCTCACACAGCGTGCAACAGGGCTTTTTCACTGCATCACCAACCATTTTGTTATTCAAACACAACCCTTATTATATATCTAATTTCAAAATTAAATTGAGAAGTGCACAATAAACTTATTATATATATAATTCCAAAATTAAATTAGGGAGTGCATGATAAACTTATTGTGTGTTGGATGCACCAAAGACCTAATCTTTTTTAAATTAAAAACTGTTAAAAAAAATTAAGGAACCGCGGCAGTTTTTATCCAATTCCAAACTGTAATCGTGGGGTAGTATTAGTAACCGTCGATTTCGAACCGGTCAGCGTAACCATTCGGCCAAGTAATCTAATTGGGATGCTCTAAGATAAAATAAAATAAAATATAAAAATGCAGTAGTGGTCCCGTATATAGTTGTCAAATGGGCTGAATTGGCCCGGCCCAATTCGGGACCAGCCCGTCAAAACCCGGCCCGGACCAGCCCGTGAACAGTAATGGCCTAAATGGTCGGAATTATATGGGCTATCTGGCCACAGTGGGCTCAAATTTTCATCAAGCCCAGCCCGGCCCAAGCCTGTCAAAAGCCCAGGCCCATCCCAAACCCAGCTCAGGGCCGACCAAGCCCAGGCCCACTAGCAGTATAGGTATAGACCTGTTGATGTGAAATTGTGAATCACATCAATTTAATTTTTTTAGCGTTGGGCTTTTCCATATGCAGCTGCAGGCCCTTATCCTATTTAATAGGTTCCCTGCTATTAGCCCAACTTACACCAAACAAATTCCCAATTCACATCAGAAGCCCAATTATACAAGGATCAATTCCCTGTCTCATTTTACATAAGGGAAATCAGTTCCATGTTTCAACATTTGGCGAGGTTACGCTGTTACGTCTTCGTCTTCGTCTTCCCCTCCAAGGCTCCAACTCAATTCTCAGACACAATTTTTTTGGACATCTGATTTGTGCTGGGAGAAGGCTCTAGATTTTCTGATCTTCTTCCTCTCATATATATTGCGGTATTTTGACTTCTTCTTTTTTTCATTGTTTATTTTGTTGATTACTTGTGCTTGACTTACTGATCTGTGATTGTGTTGAAGATTGTCTTGTTGCACCATTATTTGTTATCTTGCTGATTTTTTTAATTTAGTTCTTGAATTTGTTCAAAATGAAAAGGGTTTCAAGAAATTCTCCTTCTCATGCATCTACTAGTACAACTCCTTTAAGAGATCCTCCTCTTTATCCAACCACCCGTCAATCCCAAATTACTGATGATGATGATGATGATGATGATGAAACCTTTGCTGATTTTTCTCAACTTCCACCAGATAGTCAACAATCAGAAACTCCAAATGAAGAACCTATTCCCCCTTCAACTAATAACCCTGCTGCTAGAAATAAAACAAGTATAGTTTGGAAATTTTTTAAAGCTGAAAATGAAAAAGCTGCTTGTGTATTGTGCCAAAAAACAATACAGTTTCAAAGTTGGTAGTGGTACTAGTACTTTAACTAGACATTTAGATCTAACTCATCATGGTTGGAGAGAGGATGATTTTGATTATCAAGGTAGACAACAAAATCTGCATATTTCATCTTCTGGTTCAATTGCTAATTATGTTTATAAACAAGAGAAAATGAGAGAAAAAATGGCAAAGATGGTTGTAGGAGCAGAACTTCCATTCAATTTTGTTCAAAACCATTATTTTACAGATTATATGAAGATGGTTCAACCACTATTTAAGAAAGTTTCAAGAAATACATGTTACAAAGATGGTTATAAACTCTATGAATTTGAGATTATTGCATTGAAACATTTATTTTCTACTTTATCTTCTAAAATTTCTTTGACTACTGATCTATGGTTAGGGAGGGGATCATTACACTACTTATGTGTAACGGCACACTAGATTAATGATAATTTTATGTTTGAGAAAAGAATTATTGATTTTAGTTGTCTTGAACATCCACACACGAGATTCCATATTTACCAAGCTGTACTAAACTGTTTGAATTTTTGGGATATAAATGAAAAGATCATGTCTATTACATTAGATAATGCGTCTAACAATACCAATGCAATGGGTCATTTGAAAGGTTGTATGAAACCAATGTTTGATTCAAAAAAATTTCATATTCGTTGTATGTGTCATATCTTGCATCTATGTGTTATTGATGGATTAGAAACTGTTAAACCTTACATAGAAAAATTAGATCGTCATTGTCATATATTGTTAGTTCCTCTGTTAGACTTCAAAAATATAGAAAATGGTAACAAGTGCAAAATTGGTTTTCAAAATTCCTTACTTGGATTTAAAAACTAGATGGTCTTCAACATATAGGATGTTAACGGAAGCACGTCCTTATGCTTCACTTATCACACGTTTAATTAATGAAGATAAGTATTATATAGGATCATCAACTCAAAGAATTAGTGAGAGTGATTGGGATATTGTTAATGTATTAGCTCCTCTTTAAGAAGTGTTTAGTAAAGTGACAACTATTATGTCTGGTTGTTTTTACCCTACATCTAATCTTATGTTAACAAACATGCTTAAAGTTGTGAAACTATTTGAGGCTCATGGGGATAATACTAATGTTGTAGATATTATAGCAAAAATGAAACTTAAATGGAAAAAATATTATGCAAAAATCCCTTATTGTGCTATTTTTGCTTGTATTTTTTATCCAAGGTGCAAACTTGAGGGCTGTTTGTATATGGCAGAAGAATATTATAAATGTCTTGCTTTGGAAGATTTGGGAGATTACAAAACTGAGATTACTGTTATGTTGAACCAATTGGTGGATATATATTCTTCTTCTGAAACTTCACTTACATCTATATCATCTAGTCAACCTAGTGGTTCCACATTTGGATTTATATTACCACTGAAGAAAATAAGAGTACTTCAAGTAGTAGGTCTACTTATGAGTTAACACATTATATACACCTTCCATATGAAGTTGATACAAAGGATTTTGATATTTTAAAATGGTGGAAAGACGAGCAAAAGAATTTCCCCATTCTTTATGTGATAGCACGTGATCTACTAACATCTCAAATGTCTAGTGTAGCATCAGAAAGTGCTTTTAGTGCAGGTGCAAGAACAATTACGGATAGAAGAACTCGTCTAAGCCTGAAGACCATCAAATTCTGCATGCTTTGGAAGGATTGGCTCGATCAAGAGTATCGAATGAAAGATCTAGAAAGATTAGGGAAATACAAAGTGCCGGAGATGGATGATAACGACTCCAATGATGACGATGAGACAACGTTTGAAGCATCAACAATTGCAACTGAACAAGATCAAGATCAAGACTTTGGAGCCCTTTTTTTCCCAAGATCGGAATATCAATATACCGAAAGTCAAAGTTTTATGTATGAATGACAAATGATTCCTGATTAAATAAGATCAGAATGATGAGCCTTGAAGTTTCATTTTTAATCTTTCCTCGCTTCATTGTAATGCTGATTTTATTTGAGTTATAAACTGCTATCTGTTGTAATTTTTTTAGTTCCACTTGGATTTATAATATTTTTTTTCTATTCAATCTGTTCTTTTATTAAACGGGAGTTGAAGGGTGTGTGTATGTTTGACTAGCTTCCAACATTTAATTAGTCAATTAGCTAAATTTCGGAAAAAAGAAAAAAAGAAAAAAATATAAAAAAAATTGAAAACCAGCCCACCAACCCACCAACCCAGCCCACAAGCCCAACCCGTAAAGCCCGGGCCCAGCCCGGGACCAGCCCATTATACATAGCCCGTGTGCCGGGCTGGGTTGAGGTATTTTATAAAAAGCCCAGCCCGGCCCGGCCCACTTCCAAGGCAGGCCTGGGCCGAATTGACTAGGGATGGCAAAAACCCCGCGGGGACCCGTCCCCGTTGAGACCCAAAAATATTGGGTCGGGGATTCCCCGAAAAAAATGGGGACGGGAATTCCCGGAAATTCTATGAGTAGGGATGAGAATCATACTCCCCATCCCGACCCCGAACCCGACTCCGTATAGGCAAAGCGGGGATTCCCCATTCCCCGTTATTATTTATATATATATATAATATCCCTTAAGTAGATTTAAATAATATTATATATATACACTAAACACACGCTCACACTTACTGCATTACTTCATCTTTAGTTAAAAAATATTATACATATATAATTATATATATTCCATATGTAATTTTTTATTTTAGATTTATTGACTTTTGACATGTTTTGGGTTTGGTTGTTGTATATTATAACTTTATTATTTGTTGTCTAAAAGATTTGGAAAAAAAAAAATACGGGGAACCCAAATCTCCGTGGGGACACTTTTCCTCGAATGGGGATTCCCCATCCCCGACCCAAGATTTCCAAGCGGGAAATTTAGTGGGGATGGGAATCGGGTCAGGAGTTGGGAACGAGAATGGGGAGTCCAATATCAGCCCCGATTTCATCCATCGCCACTCCTAGAATTGACCCACAAGTAGGCGGGTTTAGGTGGACCCGGCCCGTTTGACAACTATACCCGGGCCCAGCCCGGGACCAGCCCATTATACATAGCCCGTGTGCCGGGCTGGGTTGAGGTATTTTATAAAAAGCCCAGCCCGGCCCGGCCCACTTCCAAGGCAGTATCATTTTCACGGTATATAAATATCGCCCTTTAGAAACCGAGCAGCACCACAGAATCACGCAACAATCAACACGCAGTGGACACACAGCGTACGTGAGATGGTGGAGGAGAAGAGATGTAGATAACGACAAACGCCTAAAAATCTAGACTCACACACAGTCAACGTCCATGGGAATGGCTTCGCTGGCAAAACTTTCGCTAACGTCTCTGTATACAGTCGACATGTCGGAGCTCCGACAGCCGGAACTCTATGCCGGCAGCACCAGACGATGTTTTTTCGGAACTAAAAAGTCCTCCTGTAAAGGTACTGGCAGGATGAGCTTCAGTATCAGTTACAGTAATGGAAGAATAGCATGTAAACCGGCGTCGTTGGAGCCGCAAACGGTGATTGAAGGGCTCAACATTGCTGAAGATATAAGCCAGGTGAGATTGTCATTTTTCTCTGTAATTTAGTACTAGGAACATATTGAAGTAGTTAAAAGTTGAAATTGAAATACGTGAAATGATTCGTCAAACTGTGAGGTTTTTTCTGTTTCCTCTCAAAATTTTGAAAATTTGCCAAAATTTGTTGATCACTCCTTTTTAAATTCGCGTAGTAAAATCAGCATTACTTTAATTTGGTATTTGGTGTCATTATATATTTGTCTATAATGGCAATCTAATTTAGTATGGCTACAAGTTGTCGACGTCATCAGTTTGTTCACTTTGTTCAAATTTGATGCTCTGCACAGCTTATTGGAAGGACACCAATGGTTTACTTGAATAATGTTGTAAAAGGTTGTGTTGCGAATATCGCTGCTAAGCTCGAGACTATGGAGCCATGCTGCAGTGTAAAGGATAGGTTAGCAACTTAGATTTTCAGTTTCACATTTATGTCTTTGTTTGTGGCCTGAAAATAATCAGTTTTTCATTGAGCTAAAAGTCTTGGTTCTTTCTTTTCTGACCGTCTCCCTATTGTAACATCAGAAAAGAAATTTATTGAGAATTTCTCCTTGCAGTTAGGTAACTTATATCCATAGTGTTTATAGAATTTATCTTGCTTTCAGGATAGGATATAGTATGATAGCTGATGCTGAGGAAAAAGGCCTTATTACTCCGGGAAAGGTAAAATGTGAAATTGTGAATCATGTTTCTGATTCTGGCCCTGTACGTACTTTGTTCTCATGATGCGAATGGCTATCTGCTAGACTGTTTTGGTTGAAGTTACAAGTGGAAATACTGGAATCGCTCTTGCATTTATAGCTGCCTCTAAGGGATACAAGATTATCTTGACGATGCCTGCATCCATGAGCCTTGAGAGAAGAGTTCTCTTGAAAGCTTTTGGAGCCGAACTTGTTTTGACTGATGCAGAGGAAGGTGCGATAGGAGCTATTAAAAAAGCTGAAGAAATATTTAATAGAACCCCAAATGCTTATATGCTTCGACAATTCGAGAACCCTGTAAATCCAAAGGTATTTGCTTGCATATCCTTCTAACTTGATCCATGTTTAATCCGTCATTTTACACTGGGTCGGTTTATTGATGTTAGTTGGGCTCAATCATTTGAAGGTATAAATACTGGTATATGCTTTACTCTTTATGATGGTGGATTCTTGAAACACTATATATTGTTCAATTTTTTATTATGGGTTTGCATTCTGAGTCTAGTAACACTGCTTTTTCTTCAGCTTAGTCATTGGTGCTTTGTAGTGACGTCACATCGTGTCCTTTGATTTTCTCTTTTGTTAGACTCACTATGAAACTACTGGCCCGGAGATTTGGGAAGATACAAGAGGCAAGGTGGACATACTTGTTGCAGGGATTGGCACTGGTGGAACTGTTTCAGGAGTAGGTCGATATCTTACAAAACAAAATCCAGATATCAAGGTAGTTTTTCATTCTTCTTTTTTTCAACTTACAAATGATCTCTACTTGTAGATAATTGATCATTTAACATTTGTTTGTTTCTTCATTGGAGTAACAGTTCATTGCTTGCCTCCTACTAAATTAGGTTATTGGTGTGGAACCCACAGAAAGCAACGTACTATCTGGTGGAAATCCTGGTAAGTTCACAATCTTTACACTTAGAATTGCAAGTTCTCAAGGTTAAAATACTGGTTTTTCTGGCATCTGAAACTTTAAACTGCAGGTCCTCACAAAATTCAAGGGATTGGAGCAGGTTTTATTCCTAAGAATGTAGATCTAGAAGTGCTGGATGAAGTTATTGAGGTCTGCTTCTAACTATAAACATTTGTAATCATTGCACTTTCGCCTGGTTATAAATATCGTCCTTTGGGTTCATTAATTGATTTTAGATGCATAAGCATAATAAGAGGTTGTTTACAAACTCAAGTGCAACACTAAAATCGCTTTTGAAAATCAATTTTAATTTAAAGGGGGTGTTTGCAATCTCATATTTGGGGTCTCAAACACTTCCCAAAAGTGCTTTTGAGAATTCCCAAAACCATAGATTTTGGTAGTTTTTAGCTTTTTACAAATAAATGGCACTATTGTTTATTTTATTTATTCTTTTTTATTTGTTTAGAATCACTTTTTTCTCAAACACTACCAAATTCTAATTTTATCACAAAATCAATTTAATCACTTCTCTAAAAGCACTATTGTTTGCAAACACCCCCTAAGCTGTTTATATAGATTAAGACTTCCTAAATATTTGCAAATGGTACTAAATATTTCAAAATAGGAGCTTGTACTGAGTCCAGTACATGGAATGGCCTCTTTTATCTTCATATTAAATTTGTAACTGTTATGTGCTTACTGATTGTTTGTGTTACATTCTAGATATCAAGTGATGAAGCGGTAGAAACTGCAAAACAATTGGCTCTTCAAGAGGGCCTACTGGTTAGTGCTTCTCGTTATATTATATGACTTAGCCTAAGTTTACCTCTATGCTGCGAAGAGCTCCTATGTTTGGTGCAGTTAATTGAAGTGGAATTACAAAGTTCAGACTAACTACATATGATTTTGAAAGCTCTTTGCTGGAACTCCTGAAATACTTAGGCTGGGATTTACGTTTCGTACACATCTCCTTGGAATTTCCAGTTTGTTAAACTTGTTTACCAAATTATATACCACCATCTTCGCTATTTCATTTTGCCCCCTTCTCTTTTTCCCCCGTGCCAAACTTTTTATCGCCTTATAGAGCTAACTCAGTTATTTTCTCGCCTTAAGTGAACTAACTTTGAAAACATCTTGTTTAAGTATTACAGATGAATGTTCCAGGACATTTTATTCGGATGAAGAGTTCTATTTAGTCAGGTTCTTTGCTTGGAACTTTATTAACTAGAATTGTCTCGCCAGGGCCCAGGATCCGTGTCATCATTAATTAATAGATTTACTGCTTTTCCTCCTATAGAACTACTGTAAATAATACTTGATGCGGTTTCTTATATGAATTTCTTACTGAAACTTTTCTGTCTATATTCCAGGTGGGTATTTCTTCAGGAGCAGCAGCAGCTGCTGCTATTAAGGTTGGAAAGAGACCTGAAAATGCCGGGAAACTTATCACGGTATGTTGTCTTTACCTGTGGATTTCAATTTGCCTAAAATAAAACGTGGTTTTCTATGATCTACTTGAGCATTTTGTGTTTCCACAAGCACAATTTATGAACTTGAAGATGTGCTCAGTCGTGGATCGATCAAGTTCGGTAATATGTGGCAGAAAGAATACATTTACTAACTCAATGTATCAGACTTCTTGAGATTTTAACATTTTGGTCAATTTTGTTAAATTTCCTAACTTACATGATGTTGTCTGTCAGTTGAGTACAATGTCAGCCAACTTATGAATGAAATAAGTGCAACATCATGACGTGCATTGACATGAATAAACAAAAGTACCGCACATCAACCTAGATTATTGGGGAACATCTCCACTGTTCTTTTTCTCTTCATTATAATAATAATTTGGTGAAATAAACAAATGTAGAGTACCTGCTTATATAGTGGCGGGCAACTGAATAATTGAACAAGCCAATGGCAAGCGCCAGATAGCTAATGACTCGGAAAGCACAAAGGGAGATAGGGGTTGTATTTCTCAAAACAAAATGCCATTCTTACACAGTAAAGGAACTTGAAATAAAAACTTGGGACCAAAACTAATCTAAAGAGATTCCCCGGAGCTGCTGTTTTCTTCACCGTTGATTGTCAAATCTATAGCTACCTAATTTTTCCATCATCACACAAGTTGGTCACAATTGTGCCAAATTGACAACACCACGGCTAGATAACTGTTTTAGAAGAATTAGCCAACATAAACAATAATCTCACAGAAGTGTTCTTTTTTTAGTGATTGGGGTGCGGGTAATTAGGCCTTCTGATTCTGGTGACACAATTGACAGGTATCTAAATTATTTCCATGTTACAAATGCATGTGCTTCTAACTGTCCAGTAGTAGTTGTAGTTAAGGGTTGGCAATCCTTCCACGATGAGATAGCACGACAGGATATGTAACCTGGACAACAGAGACAAACGACACGATGAGTCACGACATGATAACAAATTGTTCAAATTAAATTGAAATAATACTTATTTTTATGTTTATAATAAAATACACACCACAACAGCCCAAAGATATAACTTGTGAATGATTCTGCACTCTTGCAGGTTGTGTTTCCTAGCTTTGGAGAAAGATACTTGTCAACCGTTCTTTTTCAGTCCATAAGGGAAGAGTGTGAGAAGATGCAACCCGAATTGTGAATGATTATCATTTTGCAGAGTCTACTCGAACCATATTGGTTAGTTATCCTACTTAAACAATATTCCAGTTATTTGAGTTTCTAATATGCTATTCTTTCTCAAATTGTTGTTATGAAGAGTTCTTTCAATCTGAGAGCTCTAGCTATCCTTGACCTCCTTTTGTTCTTGGTAATATTTAACCCCAACAAAATTCTGGGTAGTTGTTAAGTACGTGTAGGGATCGCAAGTTGGACCCAACCAATGGGTAGGTCTGGCCCAGTTCTTAGGGAAGGTCCACCACAACGTGTGTACTGGGTTTTAGTCAAAGCCTGCGCCCGCCTTTTCCACCCCGCTGATAACTGCAAACGTTTTGAATATATGATTTCTGATAGAATACCCTATTTTTGGGACAACTCACATGTGAACCATTTATCAATATTCCAACAGTATACATGGAGGAAAAGGAAAAAATGAAAAGGTCAAATCAGAAGAAATCATTATCAATCTTATATTATGTTCAACCAATAAAATTATTTTCACAACATTGATTTTGTTTTGAATATAATTAAAGGAATCCTTCCTGAGACCTTCGAAATCTTGGTATCTCTCGTGTGAACTGCACCGTCTCATCATTAAACGTACAAATCTAACACTTAAATTGTAAATTATTTATTCAAATTTAATTGGATACTGAATCTACTTCGTTTCTCACTTACAGTAATCTCCTTCCTTATTCCCTGATCTTTCCCTTATGTTATTTTTAATAGATTATCAATAATTACATAATTATATTCTGATATGTTGATGGTTGATGTGTTGAACTCGAAAGTGTGTTCATTAGCTATGTTTTAGAAAATTGAATGATTGTATGTTCTGTGAAAGGGCTTTGAGACTTGGATTCAATACTGAAGTATCAAAAAATTTCAAGATAAATTTTCATTTAAGTAGAATTAATTATATTTCGTTTTGTACTACTCTTTGTCAATAAAGTAAAACTGTGTTATTTGAACAAATTTTCCTGTCTTCCACTATTTTATTTATTTGTTTGTTTTCAATAGGTAACTAGGAATATCTCATAATTGGAAATCGTTATCACAGATTTTCAGGTTAAAGTGTAAGAGAGATCAACTTCTTTATTGCCAATTGTATAGGTACTAATTCTTCTTTCCGCCCTATGATGTAATGTTATAATGTATCTTTTGTTTGCTCTTTCTATATTGTTTGTTTGTGTGTTTGTGTTTTATTGAATACACTACTTTCATCATTGTAGATATTATTTTATGTTTAATCAATAAAATTATTTTCATAACGTTGATTTTATTAAAGTACCTTTTTTTTTGGCACCGGAACCTTCAAAATATGTGACTTCCTCTAGTTTCTAGCATGAACTACATCATTTTTTCACTTAATCCAAACAAATGATTTAACTCATAATTTAATTCTTCTAGAGTTTTGAACTCAGGAAAATACATATACAAAACGATGATTCATTCCCTTGAAATTGACTAATGAAGAACTAGTTAGTTGAGAGGATGGATTAATTAGCTGAAAGGGTGATTAAGTCGGTTAAGCTTGTAAATAACCTATCCACGTGTCACTACATCATTTGGTGGATTGCTCTATAAAAAGGAGCTCAGTTGCATCATGTACTCTTGATTTTTCAGATTAAAAAATAGTAATTTCTTCTCTCCTCTCTAGCTATGAATACCTAGATAACTTTGTTATATTTCAGCTCAATTTGAGTTGAACTTCTACGTGGCATCAGAGCGTAGGCAATATCCAAGGATGTCGCAATGTACAATCAGTGAAATATAGCGTGGCCGGCGCAATCAACGGCCGAAAATAAAACTACGGCTGTCAGAAACACTGCTTTCGGTAGAGTTCAAATTACGGTATGATTCAACATATAGGTCCAATATCTTTTTCCTTCTTCAGATCAACCTGGTATGATCTTGGTGATTCATCCACTTACTGGTCAGAGTTACACTTCATGGTGTAGGTCTATAATGTTAGCCTTGAGTTCTATTAGACTAGCCGGAGAATTCCTAAAGAACAGAAGACATATAAGAATAGAATGAGAGAAAGAATGTGAGAGAAATTTTCCCTTTGATTTAAACCGTTTAACTCAGAGCACATCAGCATGTATACATAGATTACATATCATCAGCTAATGACAATTATTTGATCCTAACTAACTCCTAGTTGATTAGTAACAAATTGCTAACAAACTCCTGCTACTGAAGCTTCTAAAATGATGTTGCGGACTTAACTATCTAACAGCCCCCCTCAAACTCAACATCCTTGCATCAAGGATCTTGAGTTTGCTACACACAGTGCCAAATGTAGAGCTGGAGATAGCTTTGGTATACAAATCTGCTAGTTGGTCTTTGAATGGAACATGTCTGATATCTAATAGATTTTGTTGGACTCTCTCTCGGACAAAATACAAATCAAGCGCCATATCCTTGGTTCTGGCATGCAAGACAGGATTAGCAGCCAAATGAATGGTGCAAAGGTTGTCAACTCAAATCGTTGGTTTCTGTAATGACTTAATTTGCAATTCGTGTAGCAGACCTTGAAGCCAGGTTATCTCAACCACTATGCTCGCTAAACTTCTATACTCAACCTCTGTTGATGAACGAGATACAATGTGTTATTGTTTCTTGGATTGCCAAGAAACTAGATTTCCTCCAAAGAACAAACAGTACCCCGTTGTGGGTCTTCTATCTTCAATATCTGAAACCCAATATGCATCAGAAAATCTTTCCAAGTGAATAGTAAGATGCAAACCATGATTTATAGTGTTATGAAATATCATAGTATACGTTTCATATCTTTCTAGTGAGCTTCATGTGGTGATTGCATAAACTGGCTGACTCTATTCACTGAGAAAGACAGTTCTGGCTTGGTAATGGTGATATACTGCAGAGCTCCAGTTGTGGTCCTATAGAAATAAACATCCTTGACAGAATAACTTCCATAAGAATTAAGTTTAGTTCCAGTAGTCATAGGAGTTGTGACTGCCTTAGCAAACTGCGTTTATGCAAATCATTTGTTGTTTTCTTCGCTTGTATCCCCAATAAATAGTCTAGCTCACCCATATCTTTAAGTGAAAAATGTTGGTTGAGCTGACGTATCTCAAGTTAACTACTCCCTATGAGCAATGCCATCCACATACACAAGAATGTAGATAGCGCTCCCACCTATAATTCTAATGAACAAAGACTTGTCTGACCTGGTAGAGCAAAACCCTAAGGAAACCAATGTCATCTTGAGCTTAATAAACCAAGCTCTAGATGCCTGTTTTAGGTCATACAAGGATCTTCCCAGTTTACACACATAATCTGGATGATTAGGATCTTGAAGCCAAATCGTCGTTCCATGTAAACTTCTTCAATCAAAGTGTCATTGAGAAATGCATTATTAACATCAATTTGCCTTATTTTCCAGTTTTTGTTAAGTGCAATAGTGAGCATAATTCTGATAGTAGTGGGGTTGACTACTGAACTAAAGGTTGCATTAAAGTCAAAACCAACCCTTTGATGAGATCTTTTGGCCACTAGCTTAGCCTTGTATTTGTTTATACTACCATCAGGATGCCCCTTGAGTTTGTATACCCATTTGCACCCAATAGGTTGCTTTCCAGCTGAAGGATATACATGAGGTTGGTTGAACATCTGTTATACCTTAATCTAACCAGAGCTGACATACATATGTTGTATAACAATTGTGCCAATTCATCTAGCAACCTCACACTGAACATTGGCATGCAACTTTACACTTGCTTAGAAATACTCCTCAACTTAGTCCGTTTTATAGTTCTGTAAGTGATTTTACAATTCAAAGTTTTAGTGACTATGATTGGGGGTCTTGCCCAGATTCAAGAAAATCCTTAACATGATATTGTGTCTTAGGCATTTGCCTTGTCTCATGGAAGACAAAAAAGCAAATCACAATTTCCCGCAGTTCAGTTGAAGCCGAATATAGAGCTCTAGCAAGCACCACATGTGTGCTTATTTGGATAGGTTACATCTCTCAAGATTTTTGAGTTAGTATTGCAAAGCCTATCATGTTATCTTGTGATAATCAAGCAACCTTTCATATTGTTCAAAACATGGTTTTCCATGAAAGAACAAAACACTCAGAATAGATTGTCATATTGTTGGGAACAAATTTAAGGACGGAGCAGGTGGAACATGTCTCCACAAAGCTGCAATAGGCTGATATCCTCACCAAGCAACTAGGAGTGTCTCAATTTCGCCCCTTATTGTCCAGTTAAGCTATAATATATATATATTTTTTTCCTCCTAACCTAAGAACAAAGAAAAAACCCTCCTCTCCCCCCGCGGTGACTCGAATCCAGATCAAAAGCCTGGGTAGTAGATGCTCTACCGCTTGAGCTAATATATTAGAATTGCTATTAGTTGGTTACTTTGTTATGAAGCGTATTTATCATAGTTAGAAAACTGAGTTGGAACACTTTAATATAAATACTCTTTCACTTGTAATTTTTCATTAAGACAAATGAAAAAACTTTTAGCAGTTATACATTTCCACAACTGTTTCTCTCTTCTTCGATTGCTCATATGAGCTACTACAATTCATCTTCACAAAAATTATAATATACTTTGTACTTAATATTCTATATATCGGATACCGTTTTCTATTTTTAAAACGTAATCCTTAATTAAGAATAAAATTTAAAATTTAAGTCCTAATTTATTTTAAAAAAAAAAATCAAAATTAAAACCTGAGTTAAGAACTTTTAAAATTTAGGCCTACATAAAAACATTTTCCGAATTCAAGCATTCCCTTCAAATTTACCCGATCCTGGAATATTTGTGGATCACATGGTGGAAAATACATTTAGACTTGGCCATGTGATATAAAGCTTCCATGTGCATCTAAAGAACTTTCCATTTGTTTACAGATGTTTCCCTAAAATATTAGCCATGTACTTTGTTTAATTGACACGAAAGCCTGCTACTTTGACAAGTATTATGTCTTAATTTACAATTCTTAATCTAAACGTGTATCTAAACGTTACCTATGTAAATCAAATAACATATATACTTATATACATTTGTACATATATATGTGCATATTTAAAAATTAAGAGTAAGATGATGTGTGATTAAATAACTTACTGACTCCAAATTATGGTCCAACTTCTAACTTCATTTATATGCGCCACATGCGTGGACAGAGGGAGAGGGAGCTTCTTGGGCCCCTCAAACTTTTTTATATTTTAGAAATATTTTCATAATTCAAAAATACTTATTTTAATCAAATAAAAATTAGAAAAGTTCATTTCTAAAAAAATAACTAGCTTTTAATTCATTATCTTAACTACCTGTATCAGTTTATATTAATATATCGGATTTGAATTTAACTACATTAATATTTAAATATAACTTGCACAAATATCAAATCATACACATATATAGCTTCTACACACTGAAATTAATTATTCATAAGTAATTGTTTAGGAGCATTTTTATGCAAAAACACTAATTATTAATATATTAAACTTAGGGGAAAAGTCTATCAAGCTTAAAAAAAATTAGAAAAAGTTCTATGCTAAATATTTCAATAATTAACTTTTCATATTGGTTTTCTTATATCGTCTTTGACTATTACTAGTCATATTTTAAATTATGGAGTAAATATTTCTTATTTTTTACTACTAGATGTAACAGTTATTCATTTTAATGTTCTACTATACAATTGATTATCTAGTTACGTGAACTTAGTAAAATATATTTGATTATTTGACTTTATGGAAATATTATCACTTTCTATGTGTGTGATTTGATAATTAATAATTTCTTTTCTTTCCAAAATAAAGTGCTACAACTTTGAAACTTTTTTCCTTCTAAACTCCGCAAACACTGGCCTAAGAGACGAAAGTTAGAGAGCAATGGGAATTTTTCTCAAGTCCTAATTACAAAATTCAAAGGAAACTACTCAGGTTGGATTTGGATAAAAGGATTTGAGGATTGATTTAAAATTCATAGTCTCAAATTCATTGATGATGTTTGAATTATCATGGATTTGAGAATTCATAATTTCATTTTGAGCTATTTTTTTAAGGATTTGAGTGAATTTCAAATCTCTTCTATCTTCACTACATTTTAAATCTATTCATTTTAAATTCTTCGATCCGAGCACAACTTCAGACTTTCTTAATTTGACTTGTCACGTTGCTGACTTCCACATCAGTATATAATGATGAATTTTGGAAATTAGAAGGCATAGTTGGATAAAATCAACATTCACGGACATTTATAAACTTATCAACTGTAGCCCGAAAAAGAGAAAAAGTATTAAAAAAAAAAAAAATTGATAACTTTTGTCATTGATAAATGGAGTTTTCGGTTATAAAAACACGCTTAGAATGGAGATTTTATCATATAATTTGTGTATTCTAAGATCGAGTTTTGAGTGTTTTGTAGGTAAAACAAGTGTAAAAAGAGACGACGAGTAGAAGAGGGTCGAAGAAAACAAAAAAAAAAAAGCCTGAAGGCTGAAGAAACGGATCAATTCTGAGCCGTGCACGGTCACAACCGTGCAAGCCTTTAAGACCATGCACGGCCTGTGCGCGCGATAGACGAAAAATGCTAAGAGCTCGGTGCACGGTTACAACCGTGCAGCCCTGTACGGACCATGCGAGAGAACAAGAAGTTGGGGAATTTCAAGAATGTCGGAAATGTGGGCTTTTAAGCCCCAAAACTCTATTTTTGGCCCATGAGGCTTAGAAAAACCCAAAAAATTGTATAGATAACCTACTTTTCAGTTTTCTTGAGGAGCACACTTTCATTTTTAAATTTTTAGAGAGAGAAGCTAGAGAGCAAATGACGGAGATTGAGCTTGGAGATCAAGATCAACATTAAAATAAGTTTTATCTTTTCATTTTCATTTAATATTTGTATGAACATGATTATATTTATATATTTGTGTTTATCCTTTATTATGATTATGATTGGATAAATTTGCTTAATCTAGGTTTAGAATGTAGATTATGGGTGATGAGTGATTATTAGTTGATTAATTTAACTCCGTGTTATGCTATTGATTGATTGATTAATTTTTTAAAATTGCATGTTGAATGGTTGATCACTTGTTTAACATTTATTGAGGATTAAATTGGAACCGAGAGGGGAGATTTGATCTGAGATCATACTAATTGACATGATTAAACAATAGAATCGAGATGAATGAGTTAATTGTGGGAACTTTGGTCTTAGGATGAATTAGGAGTTGTATTTGATTAATCGACCGGAGACGGTGATTAATCATATACAATCAACACGTAATTCGCTTTGAGAGGGGGTCTTGCATATATTCGTGATTGTTCCTTGATACATAACATTCGGTTTAAAAGTTGGATTAATTGAATTAGTAGTGCTTAAGAACCATAGTTGAAATCTAAGCCTAGATTACTCTTAATCGATTATTTGATCCCTAGATTTTGTTCCTTTAGAAATATTGCTAGTTTAATTCCTAGTTTAATCTACTTTTAGTTACAAATTACCAAAACCACTTACTCGATCGTCTAGTTAGCAATTTGATGTTTATTGCAATTCACTTATCTGATATTGATATCAATCCTCGTAGAATTGACCTTGCACTCACCTAGTACTATAGCAACACCGTATACTTGCGGTTGTCGCAGTAGTATCTAATCTAGTGTCTGTCAGTCTCTTTTGATAAATTATTTATTTATTTTTTTAAAAAAATACAAATAAGTTTTTCATTTATAAACCATATTTTATACATAAATACAAAATTGCTCATCTTTTCACGATCTTTCACATATATTATAATAAGATATTTGATTTGAAAAATAGATTGTATGTTGGTTAATTATTTATGTTAGATTAGTATTTATGTTAAATGAATTATAGTATTTTTATTTTTTTTTGAGTTGCAACAAAAATGAGTAAAATGCAACTAAAAATTAGTAAAATAATTCCCTTATAAAAATATTAATTAAGTGTTTTTTTTATAAAAATACAACTGACTTTTATTTTATAATTTCCAAATATTTTTTTTTATTTTAGTTATGTACGACAGAAAATTCATTGTTTAAATAATGAGATTCCTAACTTATTAAATCAAATGCAAAAAAATTAATGTCTATTTTATAATTAGTTTATTAAATCATCAAATCTGCTAATATGTTTTACATAATAACAATGTTTGTTTGATTAGTCACAAAAATACGCTATTTTTGAATGTATGTATCATTATGTGTTTAATTTTTTTTATTGAAATTACTATTAATTAATTACTTATTCATATTCTTTTATAATATAAAATTTTTGAAATTGTTTTTTTAAGAAAACTTACTTTTTGCAACCTAATTGCAAAAATTGTTAGAGTGTGGAATTTTATTTTATCTTTTTATATTATTTAACCTCAACAAAATATATGTTTCTTACACTTTGCAACTTAAGTAATACTTTATCGATTAACTAACCTCAACTATGTTTTTTTCCTCTTATCAACTTAAGTAACTTTGTCCGTATTGATCAATTTTTTTTATCTTTAAACAAATGAACTATTTGTAAGAAGATATAAAATTTATTTAAATAAATTACAATACCAAATAAATTATTCAAAAATTCAAATATTTTGGAGAACTCGTAGACTTTAATTTGTTATTTGAATTATTAAATAAATTTTAAACTATTTTCTAATGTAATGATTTTTTTAAAAATAATAAGTATTTAAGTATATTAGAGATCTCAAGTAAATTGTTAAAAAATCCAAATAAGAATCTAATTTTAGAAAGAAAATAGTTTTTTTTAATAATTAAAACTTGAAAAAATTTTATTTAGTTAATTTAGAAAATATAAAATAAAAGTAGGAGCATAAAAAAAAGTGTGAAACTTGACATTTCATTATGGAATATCCAAACAAAATATTGTCTTTGTTTTATTATATATTTCATGATTCTTTTTAATTATTTATAGTTATAATTTAAATATTATTTTGTTAAAATTATATATATATATATATATATATATATATAAGTAACAGTAGAGACAATTATGAAATTAATACTTTCCCGCCTAAAAATTTAGGCTATGATTGGTAAGTTATTGTCGCATTTGGTAAGAATCAAACTTTATTTTACTTTTTAAAGTTTCAAATAGGTTTTTTTTTTCATTTCTAATATGTTTTTATGTATAATATATCAATTTTTTTTTTTTTTTTTTTTTTTTTTTTTTTTTACAATGTTTAATTTGACATTCATAACACATGTATTAAAATGAGATATTCTATTGGAAATATCATATATATTATTAGTCAGTTGATTATTTGAGTTGGATTTGACGGTTTATTGTGGATTGTACCATATATTATTGGTTCGGAATAGAACTAAAAATTAGTCCAATAATTCTCTTAAAAAATTATATATTTTACTTGATTATTTTATTTATATCCAATATGAATTTTCTCAAGTTCTCTTCATTTATTATGTCGAAAGAAAAATAATTACATAAATAATTGAGCACGTATATTAAACTAAAGGGAAAAGTTGATATTTAATTTATAATCAGCTTATTAAATTATAAAATTAATTTGCAAATATTTATTTTTTATAATAATAACTTTTTTGTGTTTTGATTAATCACGGGACTATGACTTTCACTCACATGTATAAATTTATATATGATGATTAATCTTAAAATTATTTTCTATTACTTATTCATATTTTGTATTTAACATTTATTAATATTATTCTTATTAAGAATTACGCGTTGCAACCTAAACAATGATTATATACGAGTTACAATATAAGCATTTTTTTATTAAAAAAAGTAAAGTTAATCAACTTAAACTACAGTAAAACCTCTATAAATTAATAATGTTGGGATCGGAAGAATTTATTATCTTAGAGAGGTATTAATTTATCTATAAATTAATAATTTAAAGAGCTTTTTCAGTACAACGAGTGAATTTTATTTTTCATAAAGGTGAGTGCATCTGATTATTATATATTCATTGAACTAATGTAACAAATATATTCATCATAATAATCAAATACATAATACCATAACTTTAACTGCAAATAAAATCCAACGTATAAAGTGAATGTGATTCATTTGCAACCATCATCGACAATAATGTGGAGGATGACGATGAGAATGATACAGTACCGTTGAAACCAGTTACGAGGAAGGAAACACTTGTAGCATCAAGAACGCTTCACAACTTTTTGATGCAATTTGAAAACATAACACCAGAACTACTGGATGAGATATATATATATATATATATATATATATATATATATATATATATATATATATATATTAGAGATGAGCTCCAAGTAGATTTGAGTTTTACCAAGAAGTAATCAACTATAGAGTCTTATTTTAATAAATTGTCATAGTTATTTTAGTAATTTGAAGAAATTGTTAATTTATGATATCAATGGGACCACTAATTTATATAGAGGTTTTTAAAAAAATTATTATCTTATTATCTTATCAAAATTGGTCGATTTTTTAACTGGCCTGAGTTGGGACCGGAGAAAATTATTATTTTAGAGAGTTTATTAATTTATAGAGTATTAATTTATAGAGGTTTTTCTGTATATGTTTGTTTAGATTTTATAACCTAAACAATACTTTGTCACATTAAACAATATCAATTAATTTTTTTTTTACATTTTGCAATCTGAGCAATTTTTTTCTTTTTATATCAATGAATATGTAGATATAAACAAATATACTATAAATGTATAATATATTTGAAATTTCTTAATATATATACGAAAAATATTAAGAAATATTGAAGAACTCATATTTTTGTTTTATTATTCATAACTTTTTGATATAATTTTATTATTTTGTTAATTTAGTATATTTTAATAACCAAGTAAAATATATATCTTGCAATTGATTTTTTATAAACTTAAATAGTTATAGTTAGAATTATAAATTTTATTTAGATAAATTAAAATATTTAAAATAAATTAGGAAAAATGAAATAAAAACTAATTGTTATAAAATTATTCAACTTATTTTATTTAATATATTTTGATGAGTTGATATTTGGATATTTCTGCTTGTTTGAACATTCATAATTAGTTAAGTTATTTGTGGGTACGCATATAGATAAAAATGATACAGAATCACTAAATGTGTGTTCGAGTTTTAAAAATAAGAAAGAGATTTTAAAAATAGATGTATTTTAATTTTTTTATATTTATTATTATTATATCTTATGTTGATCTATAAAACAATATATACATATATATATATAGTAAGTTATATTAAATTCATTTATCATATTGGAGAAACCTATTTTTACATTACTTATAATTTTTTCTATGTTTAATCTAAAACTTTAAGAATATTTATTTTATTAGAATACAACGGTCTTATTTTTAAATATTAGATCATATCATATTTAATTTATTAAAAATTATTACCTTTTAAATAAACTCACATGCGATACTAGTTGTTTAGAAAAGAAGTAAATTATCCATCTTTGAAGAAGCGAGGTTTCAGCATGTGGATAGAAAATTGATCATTGCTCAACTGGCCGAGTAACTTGTTATCCTGACCAGTGGCTAGATCTAGGGATATAATGAAACTAAAATCTTCACAAACTATTCGGGTTTTGTTTTGAAAAAATATTCGTTGAAAATCATTCATTGGCCTAAACGAACCGAACCCGAGCCTGATTTCGAGATCAGCAAAATTTTCGAGGTGAACTCAAGCATGTGGGTCGTGATAAACTCGCGAGCTGGTTCACGAACCTAGGCTCGTGAGCCGAGCTCGAGTATATATATTAGTTCAAAAAAATATATACTTGTGTTTGGCGTGATTAGAACACTATACTAACATTTTCGAACCGAGCTCAAACTATTTGTGAGCTTAGTAATTACTGTTGGAAAATGACCAATTTAGGCAGCCCGATTTAGGCATATTTCGGGTACGACACGGTAACGAAACGTAAAATTTTAAGTTGGTATCATGCTCTCCTCAAGACGATATTTTATTGCTCAAATCGGAGTTTGGGTGAATGAGAAATTGAAGCTCAAAGTAGAGCACTTGAAGTTGGTTTTGGGGCTTTGTCCCACATTGAAAAATTGAAAAAATTTGGCTAGTATATATATAATTCTCCTTCTAAGGAGTATATGAATGTGTACCATAAAGGCTCTCTCTAGTGCACTCAGGCGCAGGGGTGGGGGGAGGAGCAAATCAAGGGTCGATTCGAGCTCAGACCAAGGGACTTGTGTGTGAGCAGCACCCATGAACACGAATGCCGATCCGACCAAGGGGTAGCCCCGCGAGCCATTTTTTGCTATTCTTTTCCAATTCTGCATGGCTTTTCAACTTCATGGTTGTTAAACACGCCACGTTTTTTACCTTAACTAGCCTTAATCTTTGTAACTTCTGAAGTTAATTAGAATATTAATTCAGAAGTAGTGGCTCAACCAACAGTCAGTTTGAGCTTATTTGTAATTGCTATTTCCAGTCCATTTGATACAGCTTAGAAAATACCTTCTGCAAATGCTATTCCTCTCTAGTAAACTTCATTTGGCCCTTTGTTGTTTGGTGATACAGTTTAGGCATCTATTTCAATTCATTAAAGAGCTGAAATTGTGTGCTACTATTTCTGCTAACTGGTTGTATCCTGGGAAACTATCATCTTGTTGTTCTCTTAGCACCAGTGAAGAGATGACGAATTAGTTTTAAGGAAACTATGTTAATCACAGGCCTCGGTTTGTTACATATTATAACCATAAGCTTATTTTCGTCCTACAAGCTTACAACTAATTCCTACGATGGCTTCAAACAATTCTATTGATGCTACCAACACCGCCCTCATTGTCGGTAATCTGCCTCCACCAATCATTACCCCTCCCACTGTCCCTCCTACCCACGTGCCTCCTACTGTGAATGTTCCAGTTAATCATCTGGATAAAACGAAGAAGGTCAATGGTATGAACTTCAAGAGGTGACAGCAAAAGATGTTATTTTACCTCACCACCTTGAACCTTGCGAGGTTCTTGACTAAAGATCCACTCAAGTTAGGTGAGGATGTTGATGTTCAAGTTGTCAATGCACTTGATGCATGGAGGGATTCCGATTTCTTTTGTCGAAAAACGTGATGAATAACTTAGCTGATTCGCTATACAATGTGTATAGCTCATGAAATCGGCTAAGGAACTTTGAGACTCCCTTGATAAAAAATATAAGACGGAGGATGCGGGGGCCAAAAAGTTTATTTTTGGTCAGTTCCTCGACTACAAGATGGTCGATGCAAAAACCGTCATAAGTCAAGTGCAAGAGATTCAAGTTATCTTGCATGAAATTCATTCGGAAGGACTGGAGTTGAGCAAAACTTTCCAAGTGGCTGTCATAATCGAGAAGTTACCACCTGCTTAGAAATATTTCAAGAATTACTTGAAACACAAATGGAAGAAGATGGACATTGACGAACTAGGTGTTTGGCTTCTTACCGAAGAGGACGATAGAGATTCGGAGAAGAGGTTCACTCCGGAGGTGGCTAGGGCCAATGTTGTTGAGCATGGTGAGGCTCAAGGAAAAACTTCAAGAAGAAATCTGATCCGGTTGGCAAGGGTGCTATAGGACAGAAGAAAGAAAATTTTAAGAAGAAATTTACAGGCAACTGCTTTAATTGTGACAAACCGGGTCACCGTGTCGTCGAGTGTAGAAAACCAAAGAAGCAACTAGAGGCTAATATGGTGGATAGGATCACCAAAGGTGATGATGAAATGCATCTTGCAGCAGTGGTCTCGGAGGTGAATTTGGTGGGTTCAAACCCACGTGAATGGTGGATAGACAGGGGTGCAACCCATTATGTTTGCTCGAACAAGGAACTCTTTAGCTTCCTTGATGAAAGTGTTAATGATGAAAAGCTCTACATGAACAATTCTGCCACTTCGGATGTGAAAGGTCAAGGCAATGTGGTTTTGAAGATGACTTCGGGGAAGGAGCTGACTCTTAACAATGTGCTATATATGACGGAGATTCACAAAAATTTGGTGTCCGGCTCATTGTTGAACATGCATGGCTTTCGCATTATTTTTTAGTCCGATAAGGTTATTTTGTCTAAGAATGGGATGTTTGTAGGAAAGGTTTATGTAAGTGATGGCTTGTTTAAGCTAAATGTAATGGCCATTAAGCCAAAAGTGAATGAAAAAGGTAACTCTTCCGTTTATTTGCTTGAGTCTTCCATTGTGTGGCATGGTAGACTAGGACATGTCAATTTTGATAGCCAGCGCAGGTTGATGAACTTAAAACGCATACCTACATTTCATATTGATACGAAATACAAGTGTGAAACTTGTGTTGAGATAAAATTAACCCGATTATCTTTCCAAACTATTGAAAGAAATAGTGAACCACTAGGCATAATTCATATTGATGTGTGAGATTTAAAAGCCATGCAAACTTGTGGTGGAAATAAATATTTCATTACTTTTGTAGATCATTAAATATTATTATGTGTATCTTCTTAAAAGTAAATATGAAGCCCTAGAAAAGTTTATCTTATATAAGAGTGAAGCCGAAAATTAATTTAATAAAAAGATTAAGGTGCTACGAATTGATAGGAGAGGGGAGTATGAATCTCTATTTGTTGATTCTTGTGCTCAACACGGAATCAAGCATGAAACCGCTGCACCTTATTCACCTCAACAAAATGGCATTTCCGAACGAAAAAATAGGACTTTAAAGGAAATGATGAATGCATTGTTGTTGAGTTCTGGGTTATCCCAGAACATATGGGGGAAGTTGTGCTGTCAGCTAACTACCTTTTGAATAAGGTCCCTTGGAAAAAGGTGGACAAAAGCTCATATGAGCTATGGCACAAGAGACCATCATTCTACAAATACTTGAAAGTGTGGGGGTGTCTTGCTAAGGTGGCCATACATTTACCCAAGAAGGTGAAGGTTGGACCAAAAACTGTTGATGGTGTATTTATTCGATATGCACATCACATAATAGTGCTTACCGGTTTCTTGTGCATGAATCTAAGATTGATGACATAAACAAGAACACGATAATGGAGTCTCGAAATGCATCGTTCTTTGAACATGTGTTTCCTTATAAAACTCAAGTGGAAATAGTCTCCACAAGTAAGACTATGGAAACAGTGGACAAAGAGCAAGTCGAAGAGATTGAGGTTGAACCTAGACGAAGTAAAAGGGCAAGGATTGAAAAGACCTTTGGTCCAGATTTCCTTACCTATATGCTTGAAAGTGAACCTCAAAGTTTCTCAGTAGCCATAGATTTGTTAGAAAGACCTCTTTGGAAAGAGGTCATTCAAAATGAGATTGATTCCATTTTGCAAAATCATACTTGGGAGCTGGTAGATCTTCCTCCGGGAAGTAAACCATTAGGATACAAATAGATTTTCAAAAGGAAAATGAAAGCGGATGGGTCCATCGATAAGTACAAGGCGAGACTTGTGATCAAAGATTATAAGCAAAGAGAAGGTCTTGACTACTTTGACACTTATTCTCCTATGACGAGAATGACCTCCATAAGAATGGTAGCCATTGCTGCCTTGAGAATTCCTGAAGTGCATCAAATGAATGTCAAGACTGCTTTTCTTAATGGATATTTAGAGGAAGAAATTTATATGAAGTAACCTGAGGGTTTTTCAGCTCCCGGAAAAGAAAATAAAGTTTGTAAATTTATGAAGTCATTATATGGCTTGAAACATGCACCAAAATAATGGCATGAAAATTTTGATAATGACATGATGAGTTGTGGATTTAGGATCAATGAGTGTGATAAATGTGTTTACGTGAAAAGCACGGAAAATGGGTATGTTATCCTATGTCTTTACGTAGATGACATGCTAATCATTGGTAGCAATGCCAAGATGATCAAATCCACAAAAGATATGTTGAATTCGAGATTCTCCATGAAAGATATGAGTCTAGCCGATGTGATTCTTGGAATCAAAGTCCATAGATCACCTAAAGGACTTGTTTTTAGTCAATCTTATTACATTGATAAAATCCTTGAGAAGTTCAACGAGGATGCCACTTCCTACGTTAGAACCCCAATAGATACGAGTCAATATCTATCGAAAAATAGAGGAAAGAGTGTTTCTCAAGTAGATTACTCAAGGATAATTGGGAGTCTAATGTACTTAATGAGTTGTACGAGACCAGGCATAGCTTTCGTTGTGAGTAAGTTGAGGAGATACACAAGCAAACCAGGAGACGATCACTGGAAAGAAATTGTGAGAATACTCATGTACTTGAGATATACTCGTGATTACGGAATGCACTATCCTAGGTATCCGGTTGTAGTTGGAGGCTACAGTGATGCATACTGGATAGTGGATATGAAGGACTCTAAGTTGACAAGTGGATACGTGTTCACTTTAGGTGGTGCAGCAGTTTCATGGAAATCTTCTAAGCAAACGGTAATTGCAAGGTCCACAATGGAGTCGGAGTTTATTGCTCTAGAAAAGTGTGGAGAAGAAGTCGAATGGCTGCGCCAGTTCTTAGAAGATATTCCAATGTGGCCTAAGCCTGTGCTCGCAATATGTATACATTGTGATAGTCAATTGACTATTGGGAGAGCTTAGAGCAACATCTACACTGGTAAGTCTGGGCACATATGCCGTAGACATAATACTATTAGGCAACTACTCTCAACCGGCGTAATTTCTATTGATTATTTAAAATCTAAAGATAATATAGCGGATCTGTTAACCAAAGGGTTAAATAGAGAGTTAGCTGCAAAATCATCAATGAGAATGGGTCTAAAGCTTTTGAAAGAAAGAGTTGAGGCAAAGGAAATCCAACCTCATTGACTAGAGCTCCCATTATCTAGGTTCAACAGGACAACCTAATTGTTAAGACTCTGAGATCATTGTGAGGGTCAGTACCAAGCCCATTCCTAGGATGAAACAGTGATGCCTGTGTGTATAAGGTTAAGCTTGAGGCTTTTAATGATTCTTACACGTCAGTTTGAGCGGGGTAATGCGGATTACTCTTAGTTAAGAGTCACCTATGTAAGAGAGATGTGGGGCCGCTTCAGTGGAATTGTGAAAGGCTCAATTCCTAGAAATTGTTGCAGAACCAGGAAGATGTTCATGGCCAAAACGAACATAACCATGAGAACTGAAATGTGTTAGGGAGAATCTTGTGTGAAGCACATCATCATTTACATAGATGGCAGATCAGTTCAAAGACATCATGTCTGCTGTTAGCTAGTAAAGTAAATGTGTTTTCACAGGGGAAGGTTCAAACGGTAACAACTACATGTTTTATGCAAGATTCAATTGTTGATTTGTATCACCGAGCAGTTTTTAAGTCTGTGTCAATTTCCATTCATGTGGAGGATTGCTGGAAAAAGGTCTATTTAGGCAGCCCGATTGAGGCATATTTCGGATACGACCCGGTAACGGAACGTAAAATTTAAGTTGGTATTGTGCTCTCCTCCGAAAGAGATTCGAGACGATATATTATTTGCCCAAATTGAAGTTTCGGTGAATGAGAAATTGACGCTCAAAGTAGAGCTCTTGAAGTTGATTTTGGGGCTTTGTCCCATATTGGAAAACTGAAAAATTTTGGCTAGTATATATATAATTCTCCTTCTAAGGAGTATGTGAATGTGTAGCATAAAGGCTCTCTCTCGCACACCCAGGTGCAGAGGTTGCAAATCAAGGGTTGATTCTAGCCTCTATACAAGGGACTTGTGTGCGAGCGCGACCTGCGTACACGAATGCCGGTCCGGTCGAGGCGGCCTCAATTTTTTAATTTTTTTCAATTCTGCATGGCTTTTCAACTTTATGACTGTTAAATACTCCACGTTTTCACCTTAAGTAACCTAAATTTTTGTAACTTCTGAAGTTAATTTGAATATTAATTCAGAAGTAGTGGCTCAACCAACAGGCAGTTTGAGCCTATTCTTAGTGGCTCTTTCCAGTCCATTTGGCCCTCTGTTGTTTGGTGATACAGTTCAGGCATCTATTTCAGTTCGCTATAGAGTCGAAATTGTGTGCTACGATTTCTGCTAATCCCGTTGTATCCTGGGAAACTAACATCATGTTTTTCTCTTAGCACCAGTGAAGAGATGGCGAATTAGTTTTAAGAAAACTGTGTTAATCACGGGCCTCGGTTTGTTACATATTATAAACATCACCTTATTTTCGTCCTATAATTTCATTTTTAACGTACTCGAGCTCGAACTATGTTCTTTTATTACGTTATCGATTTTTTGATGAACCGAACTCGAACGATTCGCGAGCTTAGTAATTGCAAAGCGAATCAAACTCGAACATAATTTTAGAAGTTCAACCCAAAGTTGAGCCGAACTTAGAAACACTGAAAAATCAAACCAGCCGAACTCGAGCATTATACTTTTCGACTTGATTCGACTTGTTTACATTCCTAACTAGATCAATTATTCTATCAACCCTTTCCTTATCCGACTTGTGCTAAAAAAAGTTAAGAAAACGAAAGTTTTTCTAAAGGGCTAAATTTATTTTTGATCCTATAACTTTCTCCTCGTACACATTCGGTCCAAAAAATAGTTTAGAATTCATTTTAGTCTCGTAATTTAAGAAATTGCTCTTAATTGACCCTTTTTCACCATCAACATCCAAAATCAGTCGAAAAAAATACATGTATGTTGGCACCACATAATATTGTTGTCAGCCTGTCACGTGACTATTATGTGTGTTTTTCCGACTAAGTTGGTTGCTGATAGCGGAAAAAGGAACAATTGTACGTAATTTCTTATATTAAGGACTTAGTTAAATTCTTATCTATGTTCAGGACCTAAAATGAACTACAAAAAGTTATATAACCAAAATAATTTTAGCCATTTTTCTAAGGTAAATACTTTTCCAAAGGTTAACCTAAGGTAATTAAAAAGAGAATTTAAAACAGGTGCAACACATGTGATATAAGATCATCGAAACAAAAGACCCATAGAGGTCAACATATGTGGACCATATTGTCAGAATAATTGAAGCCACGAGAGTTTCACATTTAATTATTTTTTATTTTATTTTCCACAAGTCTCGTTCATCTTCTTACTATTCAGACTGGACATTCCCATGCATATATATTTTATGTCACACCTAATTACCTGCCACCTTTATGCTACATTAATTATTTTACATTACATGCTATATATGTTAATATATTTGTTGTCTCTCCTCATTCAGTTTAGTTTTTCCTCAAAAAGCTCAATTCTTGCACAATGTCCAATAAAGAGAGAGCAGAGGACACCATTGTTGTTGCTCCTTCCCACCCTATATCCAGGTACTTTTCCTGCATATCATGCTCCTTTTTGGTAATATATTATTACCAGCTGAGTTATTGAGACGGTTAATATCTTTAATAAAAAATATTATGACAAATACACATTATTTGACACCATTTTTTATTATCAATAATGATCATTTTTCTTACAAAGACATTTACATTCATTTGAGATGTAACATAAAAACACCAAATCAGAATAGAAATGTGTCGATTTCAAGTCTCATATGAGCACATGCAATAGAGGCAGCTTAAGATTTAACTTTTTCTTACAAATGAAAATGAATGTGCCACCTGCATCAACCTGTATTTCCAATATCTATCCGGGAAAAAGAAAATCATGTAATTTTATCTAATGGTTTATATTAATTCTTTAAAGTTTACCTTCCTTAAATATAACATTTCGTCCTAATTCTTTTTAATATAAAATATAGTTAACAAAATTCATCCAATTTGAAAGGAATTTCTAGATCCGTCTCTGTCTATACTGGCATAATTAATTAGCTTATAAGAAATTCGGGCAGCCTTGATCACCACAACTTAGACCAGAAAGTCACAAAAAAGGACTGTTTTCATATTTATTTACTTTTGACAAAAATAGATGGAAGTAATTTATTTATTGAGGATATCGAATGGAGTTTAATTCAGCTACGTAAATTTTGTATTATTGCTTTTTTTACTAAAACAAAGCGGTTCTTAAATGAACATGTCTCAAAACCTAAAGGATGAACACTTGTTGATTTGCAGATGGTGGTCGAAGGAGACGGTGGCGATAGTGACCGGAGCTAACAAAGGCATCGGCTACGCATTGGTGAAGCGGCTGGCGGAGTTAGGGCTCACGGTGGTTCTCACGGCCAGAGACGCTGCCAAGGGCCTGAGGGCAATTCAGTCATTGAAGAATGAAGGACTTTATGATGTTCATTTCTTCTGTCTTGATGTTTCCAACCAAAATTCCATCGACACATTTGCCTCATGGTTCAGACAAGCTTTTGGGGTGCTCGATATACTGGTTAGTATTTTCATAGTGTCGAGTTTGAGTTCAGTTTGTTTCTTCATTAACTATCGACTCAAACTTGGATTTAATATATTAATGATTCACTAGCCTAATTATGCGCAAACAAATAAACATAGCTTATCAATTTTGAGTTTGATTTGTTCACTTTAAGAAGTCGCATTAAACGAGCTCGATCAAATTTTTATCATAATTTATACGAGCAGTTTGGCTTAATTACATCTTTATGAGCGAGTATATTTACACATGCAATATGATTGTCACTATTAACTAAAAATATTTAAATTAATTTGGTGTAAGGGTCCGTTATTTGACTGAGACAAAAATAGTGGCAAGAAAATAAATTAGTTTTGTAGTTGTTTTGAACTTTATCTACCTGAAATGTTAGAAAATTAGAATCTTGACTTGGTCTGTTTCTCTTCGTCGTCAACTTTTATCAAGGTAACAAAATATTCTCTTTTAAAAAATTATCTTCAAGAGTCAATGCCATTTTCAAATTTAATCGATTATGAAATAAACCCCAACCCTCTTGATTTTTAAAGGTATAGTTTACTACAAGTAACATTGATTTTCATGTAAACCAATTACATGAATTTTAGATCCGTATAATTTGGGTTAAATGACGGATTCATAAAAACGTATCATCCTTTATACTGAAAGATAGTAATTTTTTTTTTTTCAAAACAAGTAATACTGTCCGGCGTAAACTTTAATATATTTTTCAGCATGCATTATGTCTTTAAGCATAAATATCATTACCTTTTCATGGGAAAATGCAATAACCTTAATTACACGGATCTAAGATCGTGCAATTGGTGTACAATAAAAGTGGTCATGCAATAATTATATTGATAAATCCATCCAACAAGTGTATAAGATAACTAGTCATGATTTATTTTTTCTTTGAATATAATTGAATGACGGGGTGGGGATATAAATATAATGGAGTAATTATATTGATTTATTTATTAATGATCAGATAAATAATGCTGCGGTATCGTTCAACAATTTATACGAAAACTCGGTGGCGGAGGCGGAGACGGTGATGAGAACAAACTATTACGGCCCGAAAATGCTGACGGAGGCAGTTTTTCCTTTGTTCCGGCGCTCTCCGACGCCGGCAAGAATTCTTAATATGAGTTCAAGGCTTGGACTATTAAATGTAAGTTATTGCAGCCCCATACCCCTCTTTTTTTAATTAAATTTTTACCAGTACTCATTGAAAATGAAAAATAAGTGGCGCATCCAAAACTAAATTATGAGAAATACAATTTCTTGAATGATCAAAATGGAAAAGTAATTTTACCATCAAAACTGGATCTAAAATATTCATAAGGATTCGTTAAATTTTAATGTTACTTTATTTATGTGAATATTCACTATTTCCTTCACATATTCCATATTAATTGACATTTTAAGATGTTATTTTACATATTTTTCACCAATTATATCAATTTTCTTTCTGCGCTCAACGTAAATTATCTTTATTTTTCAATCTATCAGAGATATTTTGATTTTGTCAAATCTTTAGTTGAGAGTATATCTGTCGTCAAAATATTTCATCCTTAATTCATCATAAAACGTCAATTAATATGGAATAAAGGGAGTATTAAGTAACTATTTACAATTTTACATGAGTTCTTTTTTTTTTCTTTCTATTTTACTTATATTTTGAGATTATCATTAGTGTTTGAAAAATTCTAGAGTATTATTATTACTCCATTACTACAATATTATTATTGTTATTATTATCTTCTTGAAGGTTTTGTGGTTTGGTGGGTTTGGAAATAAAATGCAATTTCTTAATTATTTTAAAGTTGTATTTTCAACCAAACCACACCAACAACTTGCTATTAGTTTATTGTTCTTTTTAGCTTTTTCCAACAAATATATATATATATGTATCCAATTAGCTAACTCTTTTTCAGTATATACCCCAAAATGTAATCGTTTATGTCATATGGAGATTATTGACTAATTACGCATTTGAACACCATTAGTGGATGTAATTAAAAAAAAAAAAGATATCTTCAAAGATATCTATAATATCGAAATAAATACTAGCTATGTCTCAAAAAAATATGTATTATACATACGGATCCATACTTAAGTCAAACAAACGATGTTTATTTTTCAGAAGCTCAAGAATCCCAAAATAAAAGAAATTCTTCTCGACGAAGCAAATCTATCAGAAGCACATATAGAGGGTATGATCAATTTATTTCTTGAAAATGTGAAGAATGGTACGTGGGAAAGCAATGGATGGCCGCACGTGTGGACCGATTACGCAGTTTCAAAGTTGGCCCTAAATGCATACTCTAGGGTTTTGGCTAAACGCTACAAAGGGCTTGGAATAAGTGTTAATTGCTTTTGCCCGGGCTTCACTCAGACCTCCATGACCCGTGGCAATGGCGTCACCACCGCCGACGCTGCCGCGGAGGTCGGTGCTCGGGTTGCCTTACTTCCGCCCGAGCAGCTGCCTGCTGGAAAGTTCTTTGTTATAGGGTCGAGTAATGCTATTTATTCCAAGTTGTGATATTAGAATAATCAAGTTTGTACTATTTTATGGTTGATGCAAACATGTGAGATACTACACCAATTAGGATCCTCAGATTAACATTTTTTTTTTAATAACTGGACAAATAGGCGTACAAGGAATCGAGAAAATAATAATCTTGTAATAGTGTGAATTCAAAAGGATAATAACTCAGTCATAAAACATTATTATGGCCATCCAAAATCAAAATTAAAATTGTAAACACCAAGCATCGTATGCTATACAGAAAACTGAATTTTATTTATTCATATTTCTTGTAGGACGTGAGGGAGAGCATTAACAAAAAAATTGAACTTTTACAGAGTCAAAATTGATTTTTTACCATTGTATATAATTAGGGCAGTGGTCCACAGGAGACATTTTTTCTTAATTTTGTAATGTTTAATCGAAATAAATGATAATTTATATATGATTAATAGGTTGACATCTGTTGCTTAATCACTTTTAGGACATTAACATTTTTCATATTTTGGTTGATATTATATTTTAAGTCAAAATAATTAAACTTAAATAGTAAGTCAATAAATGTATGCCATTAAACCCCACAACACGTTAATCTAAAGGAAAAATAAATATCTAAATTAGGTAAGGAATATTTTAGGTGCAGGACATAAATTGTTGGTATTCATCCGGCCCATGAGCCCAGCCCATAGCGACAATAAGAAAAGATCAAGGCCCACCTTCTTAATTTGCAATAGTCAGAGTAGCTAGCAATATCTAAATATACCAGTGAAATTCTTTCAAGATTTATAATAAACATTTACTAAACTTTCACATTTTCAACAGTAGTTCGCTATTTGAAGAGATGATTATCAGCTCAAAAATCAGTTGTATGCAACCGAGCTTGATGGTGATGGATGTGTCCTTCGGCCTTAGGGAAAACCCGGCCCTTTACTCGACTTGGATGACCTGCACTTCTTCGATTCATTGTTTAAAGGTATTCGTTAATTTGGGATTGTTCGCTAATCCAAACAAATCGAACTCGAGCCTTTTAGTATTTGATCTGTTAGTTTACGAGCTTGTTCGCCAACTCCGACTCAAAAGCTAGGCTCACGAGCCAGCTCGGATAATATATAATTTCTTATATTTTGGATAAACCTATTTTGCTAGTTTTAATGTTTAATATAATATAGTTTATATTTGTAGTTTTTATTATATTATGTCATTTTTTAATTGATAAATGATATATTCAGGTAATTTCTGTTACCATATTTCTGCTGCTATAGAATGAGTCAAGCTCCTGAATTTGAGCTCGGGTTCAATTGTATACATAACGAACTTAAGTTATGCTCGTTTAATATATTGTAAAATTTTCGGCGAATAAAACTGAAACTATTCGTGAACTCAGTACATTATAAGGCGAAACAAACTTGAACGTAATTATAAAAGTCCAAATCGAACTTGAATCAACTAAACACTCAAACGAGCCGAACACGGACCCTACACTACTCGGTTCGATTCGGTTCGTTAACCTTAATAAGAATAAACAATGAATGGTCATTATACAATTCTTATTCTGACTCTACTTAATTATATTACATTTAGTACCACCCAACCCAAATAGATGTTGCTGTAATGAGCAACACTTTGATTAAGGTACCAAGTGTAACTTCATCAGGTAAATACACCTGTTCAAAATGACAATTACCATCACACTTAGTTTCATCAAAGCTCATTTTTTTTCATCAAACCACAGTTGACTTAACTTGATGGAGCCAAAGGCCAATGTTCTGGTAAAAAGTGAACTTGATTCTCAAATATCCTGTTGAGAGTTAAAGAGAAGTGGAAAGTAATAATCATCGAAACACCGGAAAGATTTCCGTCCAAGCCACGACGGCCGAAAATTCAATAATTAAATCGATAATCCATAAACTGCCCTTGACTCCCTATTTAACTAACCTAGGCCCATGGGCCGACTCACAACTGGAAATAATGAAACACAAAATAAGGAATGCAATAACATAAATAACATAACGGAATAGAAATACTAATTCAGATTCGTCTTCGTCTTCTCTCTTCCCTTTCGCACATAAACAATATCCATATCAACTCCTCCCCTCTCGAAAACCGCCTTGTCCTCAAGGCGGAAGGCGGGAAACTGTACGCGAAACACATCTTCATCAACCCACGTAGCATCATCCTCCGACAAATGCACCCAAACAACCAACACCTGCGGAACCCGAAGATCACCCCTCCAAATTTCACGAAACCGCAGCACTTTCACCGGCCGAAATTCCTCCTCCTCCATAAAATAGCCCGGCGCCAACTGCCCCACAATAGCCTGGTCACCCACAGCAGCCTTCAACTGCGACACATGAAAGACAGGGTGAAGTTGCGCCCCTGCCGGCAACTCCAGTCGGTAGGCCGACTGGCCCATGGGGTGCGATAGAAAATGCCCGAAGTAGCGAGGTGCAAACTTGACATTGAGCTTGCGGAAAAGGCTCAAGTGACGATAAGGCCGGAACTTCAGAAACACACGATCCCCAACCTCAAAGTGAACATCCCGGCGATGCTTGTTAGCCGCGGTCGTCATCCGCTGTTGTGCCCGTTCCAAGTGATAACGCAAATTGCGCAAAATGAAATCTCGATCGCTCAATTCATCTGCCAAGACTTTGACCCGAATCTCCCCTGGAAGAAATTGGGACAAACTCGGAGGCTTACGGCCATACACAGCCTCGAATGGGGTGCATCCTGTGTAGAAACTAGTATTGGTACACGTGTTCGTGCACACACTTTAGGACGCTTTAAGTGTCATTTAGTGATGTTTTTGTGCAAATTTCACGTGTACTTCGTACATTTAATTCTCATTGGGAAAAACAATGTGTTTGGTTCATTTTTGTGATTAAACAGGTGCAAAGGGATCGATAAAAAGAATCAAAAGATCGATGGATCGATCGAGGCAACAAAGTACAGGGCTAAAGGAAGATCTCGGCCCAGGTTGCAAATCTCGACCGAGATGACCCTCCAGGGAAAACCTGAAGTTTTGAAGAGTTGAAGATCTCGGCCGAGACGAGCAACGCATCTCGGCCGAGATGACTCTCCAGGGAAAGTCCAGAATTTCAAGAGATCAAGATCTCGGCCGAGATGAAACCCAATCTCGGCCGAGATAAGCCAAACTCTAACAAGCCCTAAAATTCTCTTTATCACGTCTCGACCGAGACACATTTGAATCTCGGCCAAGATCAGCCCTCGATTCACCCAGTAAAAAATTCTCTTTTCACGTCTTGGTCGAGACACACTTGCATCTTGGCCGAGATCCTTTACCCTGTTTTAGAATTGTGAATGCGATTTTGCCTAAAACTCAAGTGACAACTCTTACCCTATATATATAAGGTCCATTTCGAATTTAACCTATCTTGGGACATCCAATAACACATTTTTCAGCCTCCATCATCCTCAAGAACACCATTAGGAAGAAGATTGAAGGTTTTTCATTCCTCAACCCAAGTTCTTGGTTTATTCTATAAATTTATCATATCTTCTTGTATTTCTTTCTATTTGCTGATTGTATTAGGAGTAATGGGTGGCTAGCACCCTTTATTTCAGCCCTTGATCATTAGTTGAACCTTGAATTGAGAATGTTTATGTAATTTCTACGGTTATTAACCGATTGGATTGTGTTTTTGGAATGTTCTATATTATTTGGGATTGTTGATTCACACTTATGAATTGAATTGTGGTTTGATAACCCATTTGGATATTTGTTAATGTGTTGCTAGAATTTTGCTTATAATCCGTAATTGTTATGAATCCGATTCCCGTGTAGCAAACAATAGATTTATTTTATTGGGGATAACATAGACTCGACCACTAAAACCGAACTTACGAGTTTTATGTTGAATCTACTCCCTTGTCTTGATTCTTTATGCACTTGACTATTGATTCTTAAAGAGCTTGTTTTAGGAATTGATAAGTTGAGTAGGATTAATTGAAGAGCTTGTTTTGATTAATCATACTTAAGAGACAACAAGATTAATAGAGCTTGTTATTAATCTTGGAGTAGGAGTTCTAAGGCTAATCAATTGGGTAATAACATTAATTACATAGATTATTCGAAACAAGGGGATACTTGATCAAGGGTTGAATCCTTTAATCATATTTTAAAAACCCAAAAATCAATCTACTTATCTTGTCATCTTTTGTTAATTGAATCTTAAGTTTATTTGATCATAGTTTAATAGTTGTTCTTAGTAATTACTAGTAGTTTATAGTTGGATGATCAAAACCCCTCTCTTTTATTGCTTTCGTATTTGTTCCTACCTTTATTTAAATTTCAGAATCGCTTGATCTATCGAAATAACACTAGACTACCGTTCCTCGTGGGATCGACCACTACTTTCCCCTCTATAAGTTAGAGATGTAGGCTAAGGTCAAGTGTATATTCACGTATACATAAACTAATTTGGTACGTCCGACGAATCGTTACCAAATTTTGGCGCCGTTGCCGGGGAACGGTGGTAAGTGTAGTATTATTTTGGTATGCAAGCTATTTACATAGGTAGTTGTTTGCTTGTATTATTTAGTAATCTAAATACTCACCTTGTTTTTTTTTTTTTTTTTGTTGGTTTAGTTGTAGTGGATGTTCTTGCGGTTGCAAGGGGAGAAAGGATTGTTATTTGAACCGGACATCATTGAACGTGAGCAGGTGTTGAGGACAAGAGCCCGCGGTTTGGAACATATCCGAGAAGAATTTGAGGCTTTGAATATAGAGAGTGAGGAGACCATTGAATTGGAAGAAATGACTGATGAACAGATTCAGGAAAGGACTATGAAGGAGCTTGCTAATACAAGGGTTGCACATGAACCCTTGTGTATCACATTTTCTAAGATAGATAATGATACCACCTTTGAGCTCAAGTCAGGGCTCATTCATCTCTTGCCATCATTTCATGGGCTATCTCAATAAAAGACCTGCACAAGCATTTGAAGGAGTTTCATGTGGTCTTCTCGAGCATGAAACCGACAAGAGTGACTAAGGAATAGATTAAACTGAGAGCATTCCCGTTCTCACTCAAAGACCTTGCAAGAGACTGGTTATACTATTGCCACCCGGTTACATTACCACTTAGGAGCAAATGGAAACACAGTTTCTTGATAAGTACTTTCCTGCTTCACGGGCTACCAACATCAGGAAGGAGATTAGTGGAGTTAGGCAAATGCAGGGGGAAACCTTATACGAGTACTGGGAAAGATTCAAGAAACTAGCAAGTTGCCCACCGCATCAAATCACTCTGCAGCTATTGATCCAGTATTGGTATGAGGGGCTTTGTTTAACTGACCGAAATATGATTGACTCAGCCAGTGGTGGGGCTTTGGTCGACAAGACCCCCACTGAAGCCCGAGCAATGATCTCCAAAATGGCAGCCAACACTCAACAATTCAGTTGTCGAGAGCCCGTGAGACGTGTCAAGGATGTCATCGATTCAAGTGTTGAAAGGAGGTTGGATCAGCTTACCGACCTAGTGAAGAAAGTGGTTTCGGGTAACACTCCTACTCCAAGACCTTGCAGAATCTATCAAATAACCGAACACTCCACTGATACTTGTCCTATTCTCGGAGAGGAGATGGAGGCTCATGCCAATGCAGTGCACAATTTCTATCCTAACCATGCCGGCAGAAAGTATGATCCTTATTCACAGACATACAATCCGGGATGGAGAGACCATCCCAACTTCAAGTATGGGCATCAGAATCCGAATGTGCAACAGCAGGGTGAACAAAGTGGGCACAATCGACCCCCCCTACCCTAAGGGGCTGTTCCAGCAGAGACAGCCACCGAGCCAATACCCTTTGATCCATCACTTTCCGACATAGTGAAAAGCTTGGCAACCAGTACGCTTCAGCTTCAGAAGGAATCAAGTCGAGGTTCCAAAGCATTGAGAACCAAGTTAGTCAAATAGCATCAGCGGTATCCCGTCTGGAAAATGCTCAAAGTGGGAAGCTGCTCGAAAACCAGAAATAAAGCCCTGGAATGTCAATGCAATCACCCTAAGGAGTGGGGTGATGCTTGGAGAGTCTAAAAAGCCCGGGCATCACTCTAAAGGGGATAGGAGAGTCGAAAATGAAGAAGAGATTATTGAAGACAAAATCTCGGCCGAGAAACACCAAGATCTCGACCGAGATTGTTTACTTCGACCACAAGGGGAATTCCTTGCCGACCCATCTCGGCCGAGAAGGAAGTGACTCTCAGCCGAGATTCTTCAACCCTGGCTGAAGGTGAAAAATGTTGTAAACTTGTCTCGGCCGAGACACAAGCCAATCTTGGTCGAGATCCTCAGGGGTCACAAGTCAAAGTTGCAACTCCATCACTTCCATTTCCCAGCCAGATCAAGAAGGTCCCGGATAGAAATAGAGAAAAGGGAATGCTGGAAGTGTTCAGGAAAGTTTAGATTAACATTCTGTTGATAGATGCAGTGAAGCAAATTCCCCGATATGCAAAATTCTTGAAGGACCTCTACACCAACAAGAGGAAGCTCAAGGGGAACGAAAAAGTGATCATGGGAGAGAATATATCCTCAATCTTCCAAAAGAGACTCCCACCGAAGTGCAAAGATCCTGGAATGTTCGTGATCCCGTGCAAAATAGGTAACTGTAAAATAGAACGTGCAATGCTCGACTTAGGAGCTTCAATTAATGTTATGCCACGTTCAATTTTTCATTCTTTAAATTTGGATCCACTCAAGGAAATAAGAGTCGTTATTCAACTAGCCGACCGAAGCACTTCGTATTCCGATGGGGTAGTCGAGGACGTGCTAGTTGAAGTTGACGAACTCGTGTTCCCCGCTGATTTCTATGTGATGGGCATGCAAGGCGATCCATCAATATTCACACCAATCTTGTTGGGAAGACCATTTCTAAATACTTCCCAAACCAAGATCGATGTTCGTGAGGGCACCCTCACGATGGAATTTGATGATCGAATTGTCAATTTCAATATCTTTGATCAAAATTTGGTAACGATTAGTTGGACGTACCAAATTAATTTATGTATACGTGAGTATACACTTAACCTTAGCCTACAACTCTAACTAGTAGAGCGGAAAGTAAGGGTCGATCCCGCGAGGAACAGTAGTCTAGTGTTATTTCGATAGATCAAGCGATTCTGAAATTTAAATAAAGGTAGGAACAAATACGAAAGCAATAAAAGAGGGGGGTTTTGATCATCCAACTATAAACTACTAATAATTACTAAGAACAAGTATTAAACTATGATCAAATAAACTTAAGATTCAATTTACAAAAAATGACAAGATAAGTAGATTGATTTTTTGGTTTTTAAAATATGATTGAAGGATTCAACCCTGGATCAAGTATCCCCTTGTTTCGAACAATCTATGTAATTAATGTTATTACCCAATTGATTAGCCTTAGAACTCCTACTCCAAGATTAATAACAAGCTCTATTAATCTTGTTGTCTCTTAAGTATGATTAATCAAAACAAGCTCTTCAATTAATCCTACTCAACTTATCAATTCCTAAAACAAGCTCTTTAAGAATCAATAGTCAAGTGCATTAAGAATCAAGACAATGGAGTAGATTCGACATAAAAATCGTAAGTTCAGTTTTAGCGGTCGAACTCTATGTTATCCCCAATAAAATAAATCTATTGTTTTCTACACGGGAATCAGATTCATAACAATTACGGATTATAAGCCCAATTCTAGCAACACGCCAACAAATATCCAAATGGGTGATCAAACCACAATTCAATTCATAAGTGTGAATCAACAATCCCAAATAACATAGAACATTCCAAAAACATAATCCAATCGGTTAATAACCGTAGAAATTACATAAACGCTCTCAATCCAAGGTGCAACTAATGATCAAGTGCTGAAATAAAGGGTGCTAGCCACCCATTACTCCTAATACAATCAACAAATAGAAAGAAATACAAGAAGACATGATAAATTTATAGAATACAACAAGAACTTGGGTTGAGGAATGAAAGGCCTTCAATCTTCTTCCCAATGGTGTTCTTGAGGATGATGGAGGCTGGAAAATGTGTTATTGGATGTCCCAAAATAGATTAAATTTGAAATGGAACTTATATATATAGGGGAAGAGTTGTCACTTCTCGGCCGAGACACACTTGCATCTCGGCCGAGACGTGAAAAGAGAATTTTCTGTTGGGTGAATCGAGGGCTGATCTCGGCCGAGATGCAAATGTGTCTCGGCCGAGACGTGAGAAAGAGGATTTCAGGGCTTGTTAGGGTTTGGCTTATCTCGGTCAAGATTGGGTTTCATCCCGGCCGAGATCTTGATCTCTTGAAATTCTGGACTTTCCCTGGAGAGTCATCTCGGCCGAGATGCATTGCCCGTCTCGGCCGAGATCTTCAGCTCTTCAAAACTTCAGGTTTTTCCTAGAGGGTCATCTCGGCCAAGATTTGCAACCTGTCTCGGCCGAGGTCTTCCTTTAGCCCTATCCTTTGTTGCCTGGATCGATCCATCGATCTTTTGATACTCTTTTTCGATCCCTTTGCACCTGTTTAATCATAAAAATGAACCAAACGCATTATTTTGCCCAATGAGAATTAAATGTACGAAGTACAAGTGAAATTTGCACAAAAACATCACTAAATGACACTTAAAGCGTCCTAAAGTGTGCGCACGAACACGTGTACCAAATCCTCCCAAACTTGAACTTTTATTCGTCCCGAACAAATAAAGAAAAAGAAGAAAGAACACGTCAGATTTAAGTGGCAATCGGTTTCAGATTATTTTCTTAAAAGCAAGGCAAACATGAAAGTAATGAGCATGAGTGATAGACTAAATCCACTACTTTCTACACTTTGACATTTTCGGCTTGAGATCCTCACCGGATGAGTGTATCTCTCAACTCTCGAGTGTATCAAATGGGACGTGTATACGCTCGCATTGAAGTGCATGAAACGCCTGTCATAAGCTTGTCAATCATCTAAACTCGAAAATGTACTTGACATGTGTGGCAAAGGATCAAATACGTCCTTAATGGGTTGTAATGTTGGCTTGGGGTAAGGTGGGATGGTTTTGGGTAAAAGTGACAGTAAAATGGACTAAATGAGTTAGCTACTCTCATCTACCCCTCAAACAACAATCACTCTACCTCACTCACTCACTTCCAATTCAAATCGGCTCTAAGACTCGACTTCTTCACCTTATTCCTGTCTACATCTCCCATGTCTATCAATTCTCAATTGAGATGTGTTTCTTAGGACATTTTCAAACCTTGAGAATGATAATTACAAGATGTTGTGATTTTCACCGACCTCTCCAATTCTAACACTAAAAAGTATATACCATCAACTCTTTCTTTTATTTTCTGATTTTTCAATTTTTTTCTCGGTTTTTTATTTTTCACTTTTTTTTTCTTTTTTTTTAATAACAGTGGAGAGGCTCGTGTTCTTAATTCTTAACTATTTTATGTGTTTTCCTTTCACCTTTCGACAATTTCCACTAGTCTACCCAATTTGATCCCAATTTTCCAACCCAACTACCTTCCAACTGCCTCCCTCGTACTCTTATAGTTCATTTGGGTTCAAAGGCTAAATGAAAGGGAATTGGCTTGTAAAGTTGGCTATCAAAGAAAAAATAAGCTTTAAGCTCAAGGGGCTTAACTAGAGACAATTTCATATTTGGTAAAAAGGGAATATTTTCAAGCTTTTGAAATAGGTTTTGATCAAGAATTGCCTAATATCACTTTCAATGCCACAACATGTACATATAACCCACTACAACATAAATGAGCTTATGTAACACCAAAAAAGTGTTACGTATTTACCAAAATGTGTTACAATAGACTTTTGGTAACACTTTATTAGTGTTACATTTGTCGGTGCTACCTAAAGTCTAAAATAACACTTTGGATGATCTATAGTAACACTTTTTAAGTGTTACATTAAATCTTAATTTTAGGGTTACAATAAAAAATGACATATAACTCTTTTTTTTTTTTAAATATAAAAAATGTTCAACGTTGTCGTAGCTGAGTTTCGAACCCAGATTGCAAGCCTGCAAGATCTTTAATTATAAAGGTCAAATCACTAGACTATAATAACTATTTCGTCTTATTTTGTAAGAAACATTATATATATATATATATATTATTATTTTTTTTGCCGTAACATCAATAAACTATTCTCAAATTTAAATTTCCATCAAATTACAACGTAACTTGATTTTATTTAGCTTATTCTACTATCTAATTTCATACAAATTTTTCATTCACTTTACTTTTTTCCAATTTTGTCCTCTCTCTCTCTCTCTCTCTCTCTCTCTCACACGCACACACACACACACACATATATATATACACACTTATTCTACATCATACTAGTTTATTACATCTAATAATTATATATATACATTTTAAGGCATTATCATTTAAATCAATTACAATAATTTTATATATCTACTTGTTGTAGATAACTTTAAGACACCTCAAAGTCACCTTTAAAATTAAGTAATTAATAACTTAACTTGTTTTTTTATAGAAAATAGAATTAAACAAAAGATAAACTTAGGAACATGTAAGACATGATAAAATGCTTCAAGGCCGTGTTTCTACACTTAAAAATGTATTCAAACTATTAAGCTACAAAACTCCGTTGTCGTTGTTTAGTAAAACATAATGTGTGTATGTCTATATACACAAAAAAATCACTAATAAAATTTATTTTTGATAACTAATAAGTAAATCCTTAGATGCTCTAATAAGTTTCTGTTTTGTAGGCCTAAGTCGATTATGTTTACCATCTCATGTTACGAATGTTTTATTATGATAATTATGATGTAATACATCTATAAATCCTTGCCTCAAAAAGTCATTTTACTTTTATAACCAATTGAAAGATTTTAGTTCTTCAAAATGCACATAAGAAAATAAATCTAAATATGTTTATTAGTTTAGAATAAAAGAAATATATAATCTTAATTAAGGTATTACCTGAAAAGTGTTACTTAACTAAGATATTACCTGAAAAGTGTTACTTTCTGGGCTTGTTTTCTTTTCCACTCATAGCAGTTTTTCTTTAGGTATCCTTGCTTCTTGCAATGGTGGCATTTTCTCGTCTTTTTTTCGTCGTTTGTCTTTGGCTTATTCTGAGTCTTGTTATTCTGATCAGTTGAGAATGGCTTTTTCTACTTGAAGACTCTTCAACCTTTGATATTCAATCCTTCTGCTTGAGGATCATTTCTTGATTCACTTGAATTATGCATCTCTTTGGCTCTGAGAGCAGTCTGCACCTCTGCAAGACTTATCTTGGATTCTCTGTCATATAACATGGCATCCTTCAAATGTTCATAACATTTTAGCAATGCATTCAAGAGCATTGCCAAATTTAGTGACGAAAACAAGCCTTTAGAAGTTTGAAAAGATTTCTTGCATCATTGTGTTTTCCATTCTTGCACAAACCATTAGTGAGGGTCCTATATATGACTATATTAGGCTTAACAACTTCGCTCTCAATCATACTTAGGAATGAGAATGCCTCAACAATTTGTTGATTCCTACATAGACCATCCAACAGGATATTGTAAGTATGTGAACTAGGACGTAGTTGCTGCGCTTCCATGTCCTTGAAAAGCTTCCACCCCTCATCATATTTTCCTTCAAGAAAAACACAATGTATCATGTTGTTGTATGAAATTGTGTCATGCTTTAGACCTGTACGACGAATCTCATGAAACAAGCACCAAGCTTCATCCATATTTTAGCTTTTGCTACATCCATCAATCAATGTGTTGAAGCTAGTGATAGAAGGCTTAAGGCCTGCTTTTGCAATAGAATCAAATACTGCTTTCGCTTTTTTTTTTTTTTTTTTTTTCCCTTTTCTACAATTTCCATCTAACAAAGTATTATAACTGATAATGCTTGGAGAAATACTTACCCCTATCATAATTTCCAAAATGTCCTCAACTTCCTTCATCTTTCCTTTCTTACAAAATGCATCCACCAATATATTAGAACCAATGACATTAATATGTACCTTATGATCAATCATTTCAACTAATAATAAATATTTGACCTTGTTCCATCTATCAAGAGCACACAACATGAATGATCAAACCATATATGATAACATCAGGAGAAATTCCCTTGTCCGTCATTTTGGATAGGAGCTGCAGAGCATCCTCGACCTGTCCAACCTTGCAATATCCATCAATTACCGCACTGTAAGCTTTCACATCGACTTTGCGCCTATTTGTTTCCAACACCAAAAGAAGATCATGAGAGTACGAGTTTGCTCAGATTTGTCGAGCCCATTTATCAGTGTTAGAATCATAACATCATCAATCTCACATAGCCTGAAAGTCGAAACCTTTTCCAACATATGTGTGCTTCAGTGACTTTACCAACTAAATAAAGCCCTTTTATGAGTGTGCTGAAAGTGGTGACGTGGTTTGAGATCCTGTTTGAAGAGGCTGCCCAACATAGCAAAACCTAAGTCTACGCGGTTTAGAAGGCAACAACAATTAATCATGATATTGAATGTGTACTCGTTTACAGGAAGACCCAGTTGTTGACGCATTTCGTCAAACAAAGAAAGGGCAACAGAGTATTCCTCCATCTTCACAAGAACACTAAATAATTTATTGTATACCTTAACAGAAGGCTTATATCCATTGTTGCAATTTGTTGACATACTAACCATTTGACCGAACAAGTGAATAGAATCATTAACATTGCAAATAGAGCTGAAATCTACTGGGAGCCTACGTGAAGTGCGCTGTTTTCCACCATCGATATGATGGGATGTTGACGATTTGACAACAAATCCTCTTCGAATCAGAAGACTTGCAATGTTGACGATTTGACAACAAATCCTTTTTCCGCCATTAAAATTGTGAGAGGTTGATGAGATGGCCGCAAATCCTCTTCGAATCAGCGGTCTTTCGCCTCATCTTCGTTGAGAGTGTTTGTGAAATCAGAAAATTCAGTGAAGTAATTTTTCAGTTCGACTGTATGACGATGCTAAACCCTCCTTGGGAAAGAAACATCGTCGTCTGGCGATTCCTAATAAATATTTGACGGGAAAATGTATAAATAGGCCTCCAACTTTTAGCACAGACGCAAATCAACACCTGACACTTTAACTTTTTAATTCAGACAGATCAACACCTTAACGTTTTATGTAGTACAAATAGGCACTTCCATAAAAAAAAAAGTTAACGCCTGTTAATTTTTTAACATGGACGTAAAGATTGATGAAGTATCTGCAGACAGCCCGAGCCCAAAAGAAGACAGATGGTAGAAGACAAACGATGATCCGGTGGAAGAGGCTCTGCGGGAGTCTGCTTCACTTTTCTTTTCTTTTTTTGTGTGTGTGTGTGAAGTGGTTCACAAACTTATTGTTGAAATTGTAAATTATAGAAAGAAAAAAAATGTTCTAAAAGAATTGAATGTTTTGGTACTGCCAGAAATGTAAGAATTTTATTCAAGTTTGGAGATAATGAAAGCAATAGTATTGTCTTTTTTTCTGCTATTGTGGCTTGATGAAAGAACTTAAGCAGGTCGTTTTGTTCTCTTGTTTATCTACATTAGGAACATCTCTAGAAAAAGGTTGTTGCCCCTGTCTTTTTGTGTTCTGTTTGAAGCATCTGTAGGCTATGTAGTATTTTTTCTTTAAGCATTATAAGAGCCCATATCTTGGTTACAATTAAAAGGACAATAAAAGAATAAAAGTGAGTAAACTTCTATATAACTTAAACAACTATAAGAGAACTACCCATAATATTCCTCGTATTCAAGTGAGTACTATTCAATAAAAAATTCAATGTCATAAGTTTAAATCATGCATTGGCAGTATTTTAGTAAACAGGAAGAAAGGCATTGACCAAGATTGTTCAAATTCGATTAGGCAATGAAGGAAAATTAACTACACTCATCTAAAAGGATGTTGACTGTGTAAATGGTGGCCCCACAGTGCCACGTCAAAAAAATTTGACCAGCGTAACTTAAATTTTTAATGGAAGTGCCTATTTGTACTACACAAAATGATTTGTCCAAATTAAAAAATTCGAGTGCCTTATTGAACAAAAAAATAGTTTAGGTGTTGATTTGAGTCTGGACTAAAAAAATAGTTTAGGTGTTGATTTGAGCCTGGACTAAAAGTTGAAGGATCTATTTGTACCATTTTCCATATTAGACTGTAACTAATGGGCATAAATCGTGACTAGGCCCAAATGTGCAAAATGAGTTCTTCAGCCTCTTCATAATATTGCGTGTGGTTTTAGAATTATATATAAAACATAGTTTTATTATAATTCAACACAGCTTAATCAGTTGTTAATTGCTAAAATGTTCCATGGAATAATACCTAATCGGCCGTCCTTTATTGAAACTTTACTATTAACCATATGTCAGCTGCCACATAATGAGTCGAGCTCGAGCTCAATTGTATACGTAACAAACTCGAGATCAAATTATGTTCATTGAGTTTGTTGTAAAATTTTCGGCAAACCGAGTTGAAACTATCGCAAGCTTAGCACTTAAAAGATGAAATGAACTCGAACATAACTATAAAGTTCTAACCAAACTTAAATTAACTAAAAAGTCAAACGAGTTGAAGTCGACCTCTGTATGGTTCGGTTGGATGCGATTCCGTCAAATTCCAAAATGAGTAGAAGTTAAACAACTTTTATTCGACTCTACTTAATGATATTGCATTTAGCACTATCCAAGTAGTTGCAACCGACGAAGGTACAAGTGTACTTCACCAGGTATACACATCTTCAAATTCACAATTGCCATAGACGAGCCTGATACTGGTAACAACTGAAATCAAAATTGCCTCAGAAACATCACGATCACCAAAGAACAAACCAAAACAACATTATAACTACTAGAGTTGTTCCTTATTACGATCTACTCAGTCACCCCAACGATAGAAACAAACCGGTATCTACACCCACACCCAACACAATCCTACCAGACAACAAATAGCTAGGGAACTCACAATTGTAAATGTGCCTTACCAGCACACAAAGAAGAAAGACCGGTCCCATCAGAGCTGCACCTCTCTGTCATTAACCCAACTAAACGGAATCTTGGGAGCCCGTTTCGCCCTCCCTTGAGCTCTCTCCTCCAGCTTTCTAATTCTCGGGGGCAATCCACACACATAGTCCTGAGCTTTCTGCCCTTCCCCAGATAATCCTGTTAAATTCTCCACTTTCCATCGCCCAACCAAATGTTCAAGAATGTCGGCATAGTCTTTGGCCGTATAGACGCCGAGACGCTGAGCAACAGCCGAGAAGTGATCGAAGAGGTTGTCATCACGGCCATCGTACATCAAGTGGGCAGGCATGGAGATCTTCTTCCTCATCATATCGGCAAAGGCCAACACAGTTCCATCAGGGTCAATCTCGAATAGCTTCTCGACTATCTTGGTATAGGCAGTTTCATGGCGCTTCTCGTCTGAGGCGATTGTGCCACATATTTGGGCCAGCTTCAAGTCCCCATGCTCCCTTGCTAGACGGGCTGTGTTTCCATGGGAGACGAAGGTAGCCCGTTCTTGAAATGATGTGTAGATAAATCCGAGGTATGGGCTGTTTTCGGTCCTTGGATCCTGAAAATGAATGTAAATAAGAGATAGGATGGAGGAATCCACTTCTAACTCCAATTCCCAGAAACATGAGGGTGAGAGAGAGAAAGAAAGAGATTGATTCCCATATTTTTTCACCAAAAATCGATATGTGAATGGAGGTTGCAAATTTGAGGGTCTAGCTCATGTAACAGCAACATACAGAATGAGTATTTCGATAACAGTGCAAACAGTTAGACTAGTAAAACAGGAACAGTTTCCCGGAACGTTGCTCAAATTTGTATGACTGGAAGGAGGAGCCAAAATCACAGGCTGTCTAAATTAAAATTTAGAGTTCAAGAAATGTGACAATCAACAGTAAATAAGAAATCATTATGTATTTACCAATATTACTTGCGACAATGTCTAGATAATTAATTTGAGTAAGTCTTGTGTATGGCGGTCACACGGATATCATTCCGTGTGACGGAGTCTCATTTACCCAAACCAAGGGAAAAAATGTGGAGCTCCATTTATCCATTTTCTCTTTGCTATACATAAGTTGACCCATCACACGGAATAAGATCCGTGTGACCGCCACATACAAGTTTTTGTCAATTAATTTTGGTTCACAAATCTTCAAACTTGCAGATACTTCAATAAATCGAGCACCTATATAGTAGATCAGATAACTACTGAACTAGACAATTAAAACAGTAATGATGGTTAAAAAAGACGGTTACCATTCCTGAACCGATCAGGTACTGAATAGTCTTCTCAATTTGTCTCATGTCTACCCTTCCAGATAAGTAGAGATACTTATTAAGAAGGTCACCGTGCCTATTCTCCTCAGCAGTCCAGGCCCTTGTCCAAATAGCCCACGACGTTGGGCTTGCCCCAGTTTCATCTCTCACGCCATCTAAGGTGTTAAGCATTGTTTGATAAGTTGGAAGGGCTTCTTCAGTTATCATGTCTCCAACAAGAACAACAAAATAATCGTCCGGAAGCTCCTTGGCCCTTTCCCTTAATTCCTTGACCTGATCATGAAACCCATCAGAAGAAGGATCGGGCAAGAAATCCTGTGGTTGCCAGCATTTCTCTACGGGCTTGAGGTGGACCAGTATGTTGTTCTCGGTCCACTCTTCCATAGATTTGAAGATCTCGATCTTCTGAGGTGGCATAGAGTGTGTAACTTGAACATGAACCTCACGTGGTGGAGTGAAAGGCTTCTTGGCAGTCTCGACCTCTCTGTACAAATTAGACACGTGGAGAAGTAAAATCATTGAAACTTTTTTGTGCCTATAATCATTTTCTCATCATAAAATTGCCAAATTGCAGCAAAAGCAAGTTAATCAACATCTCCAGCATAGCACAATTCATACACGAAATCACGACAATAGGATGCAAGAGTACAAATCAATGCAAATGAGCTTGTATGACTAAGATGTTCAACATCTGGAAGATGGCTTTATTCAAATAGATGATGAAGATAAGAGAATCTATTTGGTAATCTATATGAAACTACAGAAATGAGAATCAAAGTGTGCAAAGCCTAAATTTTCCCCAGAATCAGCAGAGTTCTTGCTTTGACGCATACTTGAGGTGGCCCTTTTATCTATTTTCGTACATAGAGGTGTAAACATACTGATCCCAGCTGAGCTTGCAGGTGTTTAAGCTCTATTCATTAAGATTTGGGTGTTCAAATATATTTGTACTCGAACAATTGTGCTCGTGAACAACTAATTAACTTCGTTTTCATTAAATAAACAAACATCATCTAAATCTCAGAACAAACAAACAAAATTAACCAAATGTCCTCTAGAATAACATGTAATATATTAACATTAGATCGTATTTAACATGAACATTCATTATTATTATTATTATTATTATTATTATTATTATTATTATTATTATTGTTATTATTATTGTTGTTGTTGTTGTTACTATTAATATATTATTCGAGCTTGTTCACAAGCTACAAATAAAATAATCCAACAATCTTCAAGTTCTATATGTACTAAATGAGCTAAAATCGTTGTTCGTTTAAGGCTTAGGGCTGGAGGCAGGAGGGTGTGGGCACGCATATGACAAGCTTTTCACCACTAACAATATAAAACAACCTTAAAAAGTGAAAAATCAATGGGTAATTACTAATTAAGGGGAGAAAGAGAAAAAGAACACTGAAAACTAATTTGGAAATTGAATGTCCATCTAATTGGAGAAAGACTAGGGTGGGGATCTAGGACCAACTAGCTTATAATATGTCAACCAAACCATGCTAAACTGAAAAATTCAAACCTAAGATGCAACAACTAAAACAACCTTCTTTCATTAAATGTTTTAATGATCGTATGCATTAGAGTAGCTAAGTCCTTGCAAATAGTCCATTTTTCTTGTCATCACCGAATAGGGAAAAAAAAATTTATTTTACACATTTTATGGTATTACAATCAAATAAATGTGTATGCATGTGTACTCGTGTGTTTGGGGGTTCACTGTTACAGCGATTGACAATTACAAACCAAAAAACAGTAAAAAGACACACACACACACACAGCTACCTCACCCTTCTTTATCAATTTAATCAGGAAGGAAGCGAATCACGCGGTTCTAAAACCAAAGTAAATGTAATAGAGCAATTCGTAAATATGAATTAAAAGTAATACAGCTGGAAAAAAAGAGTATCAAATCAATTTTCTTTCTGTTCCTATAAAAGGCATTTATATACGGTCAACAGAATCAAAACGCAAATTGGAATCTAAAACGAGAAACCAAAATCAAACACAACAATGACAGTAAATTTGAGGTAAATATCCAAAGTTGACAAAAATTGAAGCATATTCGGAGCGAGAGAAAAATGTAGCTTACTTTGAAGTAGAGCGAAGAGTGGAAGCCATGAAAAATTTAGGAGATCTGAGGCTGGCGACTGGAGGAAGAGCAAAGGAAGGGCATTTTGGTGATTGGAAATTAATGGCATTCAGCTTCAAAGCCATTTCTTCTCGGTAGATTGAGTTGGTTCAGTTGTTTTACCAGGTTTTGTCTCCTCCACAGAACAGGAGTGAGAGAGAAATGGTGGGGCAACAAAACTGACTGGAGAGGGAGAGGGAGAGGGGGGATACGAGTGTTATATATACGTGTGTATCTCTATCCACCAACCAAATGTAAAATACTGCCCTTATTTTCTTGCTATGACGCTTTTACCCTTCTGCTAATTCTTCGTTTTGGGCTTTCATAGAAAATTTATTATTATTATTATTATCATTTCTCGCCCGTGCTTTTGCATTTACTTTTTTAAAAAAGCGATTAAAATTAGAAATCATAAAAAAATATCTATGAATAACGTTTGATTCACTTTTAAAGCAAAGTTAAAGAAAAACATCAAATTCTCCCTTTTTTTACTGGGAATCACTTTTGTAAAATTTAAGTTGTATTTTAATTACTCCAAAATAATTTTTTTCAAGTAAAAAGTTGATAAGCCATTAAGAACTCAAAAAAATAGAGAAAAACTTATAGAAAGTAAATATGTATAGCGTATGGTGGTTGGTTTAAAATATTAATTGAAACACTATATGGAACTGATGATTTCACCCGTCTTTCCAGAAGGAATTAGAAAATATTATAATGTGTATTTAAAGGATGTTTAAATTAAGCATTTTTTTAAAGTGATTTTAATTGATTTTTTAGAAAAATAAAAAGTAAGGACTGTGTGCCAATATAGGATTTAATTAGAATGTGAATTTTAACTATGTTATTGGATGGATGGCTCATCCCTTTGTGATTCTATAAAATTGTGGTTTTTGAATTTTTCGTTGTTCTAACATAAGAAAATAAAATACTATGTTGAAGATATAAAGCCTATTTCTGTTTATGTATTGGTCTACCTGGATAGGGATAAACGATTCAATTCTAATATTATACTCCCACAATCTCGGTCTAATTGGCCAACCTTGGTCGGACACAAAAACTAAGGAAAAATAGATTCTGTGGAATATTTGACTTTTTCAAAAGTAGAGATTAAGAGTGGAGATTTTGAGGGTGGAGATTGTGAGAGAATTTGTTATTTATGGGTTAGAACAATTAGGTTGGGACAAACAATTATGACAAGTTGGTCAATTAAACCGGGACGAAGGGAGTATTATTTATATCTACTTTTTAATATATTTTGATTTGATTATTTTTAATATGGTTGGACGACATTTTATAAATGTCACTGCATTCTATTCCAAAACCAATCCTAGATTTATAATTCGTAAAAACATAATTTCCACTTCATGCGCCCTAACTAGACTAATTATTCACATATTTTATATCAATGAAACTAAAAATTTCAATACCTTGACTAATAAAACCAAATACATATCGGAACTGATTATATATATACCTACAGGTGGACCAACTTATATTATTATATATGTGACACGTCACATAAATATTGGAGTCCACCATCATTTAATTTATTTTATTAAATTGGGAATGGTGAAAAAACTAAGGAAACTAGAAAAGTTATTGAAAAAATGTGTGTTATCCGAAAGAAAAAAGAAAAAGATGATAATGAACTCCACTACTTACGTGATACATAAATAGTGAACATATAAATTAGTATTCACCAATAATATATAATCAAATCTGTAATTTTAATTTGATGAAAATATTTTTAAGATGATTGTCTTGTGTTGTAAAAAATGAAGTATAAGTTTGACTAGTCATCTCTATGAAAACAATAAAACTAAAAAAAAAAAACCAGTTAAGGAAATTCATATATATATATATGTATGCATGCACAAGTATGAAAATGAAAGGAGAAAGATATTGCATGACAAATTGACAACCATGACGTATTGACACGGACAAACCAAAACCGAAGGAAGACCAATTTAAATAATTTAGGGGATGTCAATATATTTAAAACATTTAACATCATAAAATTCGAGATTTTCTGATAAAAAGAAAATTAAAATAAAATAGTATTTGATTATGAGTTGAATTGAATTGAATAGATTTTTTTTTATTTATTTAACAAGATTTGAACTCAAATATTATATTTTATTTGTGTGGAGCATACAAAAAGCATGTTCAGGTGTTCGTTATCCTTATTATTAATTTGATTGAAACAAAGGCTATGTTTGGTTGGGGTTGGGGCGGCTGGACTGGGAGAAGTGAATGAAGTTAGTGGCTGGGGGTGTTAGAGAGTGATGTTTGGTTGGGTGACTGGGGTTGTGAATTGTGATTGGAGTGTCGAATTTAATTATTAATTGTAAAATGTGATGTGATATGTGTAAGAGGTAGTTCTTAATGATTGGAGAATGATTAAAATAGTATTAAGATTTGTGATTGATTGATTTTGTGTATAATTATTGATAGGAAGCTTGGCCAAGCCAGCTCAAACAAACATTATAAGGGGTTCCCCAAGCAAACATGGCCAAACTTTTGAGTTCTGACATACTTGTATTTTTTATGTTTCCCCTTATATTTTTTAGTAATGAAGTCGTTTAGTAAAATATTTGAAATATATAACAAACGTGGCTTAATCACATTATGTATTTAATTCTTCATTTATTCTCTCTAACGTGTAGTATCTTAGAATAATTATCATTCTACAAAATTGCACACGGAGGATAGGAGCTTCGTAGAATAACTCGTGTATTCTTATTTATATTGTCTTATTAAAATATTGTGCCTTTCTGCAGGACCGAATCTTTCTTTAGTCGGGAGAGCTCGTCATCTCGAATCTCAAAAAATTATAATATTTTAGGAACTTGAATTTATTTTTTGTTATCTATATATAATATATAGATATATTTATATGTGCTTCAGAAAATCAATTGTTATAGTTCAAATGCTCCCTCAGTCTTTTAACTTTGGCTCTGTTTGTTTATGATTGTGGGTGGTTTGAAGTACTGTAGGTTGTGAGAAATAAAGTAGAATATAAAATTGGAGTAAATAAGTGAGTGTTTGTTTAGGTTGGTTGGAGATTGAGTTGTGGGGTGATTATAATATAAAAAGTGGTAAATGTGATTTGATGTGTGTAAGAGGTAGTTAGTTAAAGATTGATTATTGATTAAAGTTGTATTGAGAATTGAGGTTGATTGATAGTGTGTGTAAAATGTAGTTAGTTAATAATTGGGGGGAATTTGATTTGATTGATGATGTGTGTAAGAGGTAGTTAGCGGATTGATGATTGATGTTTTATTGTTTGATAATTAAAATAATTTATGGGGGGCTTTAGGGTTGGACACAATATATTGACCACAACCTAGAGTCAAACACACATAGATTGAGCTAAATTCTAAATGGTTGTGCCTATCCATAAACAAACAAGCCCTTTGTCTTTCTAGCTGTGATATGAGTGTTGCAAATGCTTCAATATTTTTATATTTTTCTTTAAATTTGTACACTAGAAGAAAAATTATGGGTTCATTTAAAAAATTATTTGTTTTTAATTTCCTATGATAAAATAAATATATAGAGTGTTGCAAATGCTTCAACTTTTTTTTTTCTTTAAATTTAAACATAAGAAAAACAAATTATGGACTCATTTGTTAAACTCGACTCAAATTTAAATATTTTCAGGTACGGCCCTACCTTCCTGTATCTTACTAACAATCTATTTTCATATTCAACCTCATTTATGAGATAGAACAATTTTGAAAGATCGACAAAAATTATATTTTGAATTCTTATACTACAAGATTTTTTAATATTAGAGATGAAATTGAGTAACGGAAAATATTGGTCACTATATAAAAATAAAATAGAAATATAATAGTGGTGAAGAGTGATAAAAAATTATTAGTATCCGATTAATTATGAAATAGCAACCGAATATCAAAGACGGCCATAACCTGTCTCTATTTTGTAGGCAATTTTGTCTCTATTTTCATAAAAGAGATGAAAATTCCGTCACTAAATTGAAAGACGGAATAAATCAATCTCTAAATTTTAGAAACGAGCATTGTGGGGATCAAATATTTTGTTTCAAGCCCGCCATTATTTTAGTTTAGAAACGAATATTATGTTATTAAAGACGGAGATTTCCATCTTTATTTTGATTTTTTCTTGTAATGCTAAAATAACAAATATTTTTTGAACAAAATTATATTTTCCATTGATCTCCAAACATAAATTTTATACCTATCTCACTGGAATTACTTTCTTACTACGTTGAACATAAGTTAATGATTTCATCATGTAAAAAATTTTATTCTTAAATTTGGATAAGTAATTAGTTTCATTTTGTGAAATATTAACAGTATGAGATCACATATTTTAAATAGAGTTCCATTTTTTAGTTATGTTGATTTTTTTGCGGATACTATTTGACAGTCGTTGCGGCACATAGGGTAGCCCAAATTTTTTTTCTTCGTCGGCCAACCTGTTAATGTGAATGGATCCCGACTTTTCATATGGGTGAGGAGTGTTGTACTTGATTATTTGAATAAATTATAAAACTTCATTTATTTCAAAAAATAGAATTTCATTTTATAACATCACCATGACATCGATAATATAATGATTGTTTTTTAAAAGACCGTTTAATTCACGTCAAACTTAACATTTATGACACACGGGTGAGCTATAATCCAAGTGTTGATGGATGGCATAGAAGGGCAATAATGTAATTGGAGAAAATATAGGGGCAATGAATTAATAAACGTTGTTGGTTTCTAGTTTCTATGGTAGCAGAAATTGGCAAGCTAAAATGACCCCAAAACAAAGTGATATTTACACCTGGCACACTTGTTCCACTGCATGAATCCCACTCGGAACCCTTATCCTCTGTTTTTGGACAACTCATCACGCAACTACATACATGCTTCCACAAAATTTTCATTTTTTATTTCTTGGATTCATATGCTGCCTTTTTTTTCTTTTTTTTTTTTTTTTTTAGTTTACAACAAGTTTGAATTTTTATAGTGAAATTACTAAAACAATTAATAGGTTAATTCTAAATCTAATAATTGGACGAAACTTAAAGTGATGATATTTATTTTTTATGAGGTGATGAGCTTAGTAAAAAATGTCAAACGAATAAATAAATAAAGTAATACTTAAAATAATGTTATATGATTTTGCCCTGGTGTTGGTGTTACCATTAATATATAGCTCCTGCCCTACCTTACCCTACTCTCATTTCTTAAAAAAAAATTACACCTACTGCTTAATTCGTCACACACCTTTTTATCTCTACTAGATGTCCTCCCGTGCGATGCACGGGATAAACTATTGAACATTTTATTTAATTAATAATATGTGATTAAATTTTATTGTTGTTGTAAATGCATTATAACATACATACAATGTATACACATAACATTATTTGATGTATTTAACTTAAGTAAATATTAACATTTATTTTTTGATGCAGGGGAATATGAATCTTAAACTTAGTTTCATAAAAAGTAAATTAAATTATTTTTATTATGCATCAACTTCTATTAAAAACATATAACCCACATTTTTCACTAATATAATTTTTATGCGATTGGGCATTAATATAAATCTAACAAATTCTTGTCATTTTACGCTTTGTCATAAAAGCAAACTAATTCTGGAACTCAAATAATTATTAAAATATAAAATTGTGAAAAGAAACTAAAAATTATATGTTTCTGAAATACTCTCACACTTTTTATATGAAAATATTTAATTATCTAAATATATCATAATTAACCTTGCAAAAAGTATTTTAGATTTAAATTAATTAATTTATATATCTATATGGATATCTAATTGAAGGTCGTAAAATAAGGACTAATTTGATATATTTTTCATTAAAAATAAAATTGATACAAAAAGTTATAATTATTTAAGCTTTTAGATTAAAAATAAGAAAATGAAGAGAGAGTTTTTTTTTTTTATTATTTGTAGATAAGAACATATGATGGAATAACTTTTAATATAAAAAAAGATAAAATAGAAAATTATCTTGCTGATATAAAAAGTACAAAAAAAAAATGATCAACAAACCGCAAAAAAATAATAAATAACTGCCACATATTAAAAAGGGAAAAGAAAATGAGTGGAGATAAAACATGGAAAAAAAAAAAGAAAAAGGCCCTAGAAATATTCTGGAGATGACACATATGCAAAATATCCTGTTTTTATATTAAAGGGGGATTTTTTTATTTCACCCAATCGTCTTATAAATTTTAATAACTACTTTAATTTGTACTTAATCGTCCAATCATTACAAAAACAACTTTTAAGCACAACATTTATGGATCCTCTTATAATCAATCCTAAAACAAACTCATATTTATGATCACTCAATCTTGGATTTTCTCGGACAAATTTGCTTTGGAGGAACGTGCCCCCACATATTTTTCTGATTTTATTATTTAATTTTTAGATTTATAAATTAACTAGATTAAAAAGTAGTATTGTATCCCGTACTCAATCAATTTTTATATTATATATATTAATTATTCCCTCATCACAGCGTCATCGCCGTTAACAACCTACAAACTTATCATTTGACATTTTGTTTTGTTGAACCTTTATTTATTTTTTTCTACATATTTAGTCCATTAATCTTTTGTGACTATGATTTTTATCATGTTATAGTGAGCTCCTAAACTTATATTTTCGTTTATAATGAACTTTTAAAGATCCCCAAAGTGATCAAATAAAAGCTCAACGGGTCAATAAATTATTTAAGAAAAATGTAAATGAGCTGTAGGATATAGGAAAATGTTTTCCTATCTATTATGGATGTAAGTTAATGTCTAAATATTAATTTAAATTTATAAAATATTGACACATCAATTAATCGGTAAATCAATCTATACTCGTAGCAGGAGGGAAACGGATCTGAACTTAAAATTTTAAAGTAAAACACAGAAAAATGCATTTTGTCGTTTTCCTAATATGAAGAGTTTATTTTATTTAATATTTCCAACATTTATAGTATAATGCCAAAAATAATATAATAATATTAAAAGAAAAAGAAAGAAGAAGATTGCTTGTTTAATAGCCCACCCCTCAAAAAAAGAAAAAGACATAACAACTGGTAATGTCATTTGCTAGATTAGTTACGCGTGGTTAGGGATTTCCGCACAAAATAAGTCATTAAAGATATGTTTGGTGTGTTTAGACACCTTAAAAATAGCTTCTTCTACTTTTGACACGTGTCCTCTTAAATTATTGTTCTTCCTAGCGTAAATATTGAATTCTCTCAAATAGCATTGAATAAAATATTATTTTAATTATCTTCAATTATCTCTTCCTAATTATAAGGAGGTGTTAACCGTTTTTTCGTTGGATTCTCATCCATATGCATTGAATAAAATATTATTTTAATTATCTTCAAATATATATTCCTAATTATAAGGAAGTGTAATAACTTTTACCCTTGAATTTTAAAAGTGTAATAATTTTTTCGTCTCAACTCCATTTTCTACGAAAATTATATTAAATTAATCTTATTTTTACAATCTTCGATTTGACATCCATGATGTATATATTTAAGTGAAATATTAATTTTTTAAATGTGAAATATATTTTTATGATTATTGTAATATTAAAAGTAAAATATATAAATAAATAAATACATATATGACATGACATGAAAGGGGAAGAAAAATGATTAAATAATAATATATTGATAGGTTAATCCATTGACACGTATCCCACTTTATACTCTCAAGTGGTGTATATCACATAACTCCATTATATTTTATTAATATAACAGAATATATTAATCCCGTGCATAGCACGGGAGAACATCTAATATATATAAAAGTAAAATGGAGGGTGTTAATATCATTTTAACTTTTCCTTCAAAATTTTAGCACCATACAATTGGTAATTTTTACTTACTTTTGGTAAGTTCATAACTTTCTTTTATTTTTTTTAAACACAAATAACTTTTTCATTTTTAATCCGACTTTTATGTATAATATACAAATTATTCATTTTTTTACGATCTTCGATTTGACATTCATATCACATATATTATAATGAGATATTTAATTTGAATAAATGGATTATTTGTTGGTTAATTATTTGTGCTAGACTAATGTTTATTGTGAATTGAAGTATGCTATTTTGGTTTGAGTTGCAATTGAAATTAGTAAAATAATTTCTTTAAAAAAATATGACTATTTTTTTTAAAAATAAATACAACTAATCAATTTATTTTGTTTGACATGAATTTAATCTTTGTTATTTAAGTTATGTAGGGAGAAAGACCACTATTTAAATAATGAAAGTCCTACTTTATTAAATCAAAGGTAAAAAAAATCAATATCTATTTTATAATCAACTTATTATATCATCAAACTTTGCTAATATATATATATATATATATATATATATATATATATATATATATATTTTTTTTTTGTTTTTATCACAAAAGTACTGAAGATTTGAGCATATGTATAATTGTGTATTAAAATTGCTATTGAAATTATTTATAATTACCTATTTATATTTTTAATAATGTGTATTTTGTTAAAATTGCTATTTTAAGGAAATTCGGACAAGTAGGGAATGTTGGGGCGAACCATATTCTTTGCAACCTAAATTATGACATTTGTTACATTTTGCAATCTTTTTTAATTTTCTTTTACTAAAACTTCAGTTATATGTTTTTACACTTTGTAAGCTAAATAACACTTTATCGCACTAATCAACATCAAATGTGTTTTTTACTCTTAACAATATTAATAACTTTGTTTGCATTAATCAATTTTTATCTTCAAATAAATAAACTATTCATAATAAAAATATAACATTTATATAAATAATTTAAAATACCAAAATAAAATATGAAAATATGAAAATATTTTGAAGAACTCACAAAATTTAATTTGTTATTCGAATTATTGAATAACTTTTGAATTTATTATGCTGAAATAATAATTTATTTAAAAACATATTTAAGTATATTTGAAATCACCAAATGAAATGTTAAAAGTTGCAAATGAAAATCTAACCTTAGAAAGAGAAAATTAATTATATATAATTAGAACATGAAAGTTTAATTAGATCAATTAAATATATATATATATATATATATACATATATAAATAAAATAAAAGCAGGGACATAAAGAAAAAAGTATTAAACTTTACATTACATATGAAATATCCAAATAAAATATCATTGTTCCTTTTATTATGTAGTTCATGGTTATTTTAAATTATTTATAGTTAGAAATTAAAAATTATTTTATAAATTTAAAAATATATATATATTTATATATATAAGCCACAATATGGACATTCTATAAGTAACACTTTCCACCTTAAATTTTAAACTGTGATTGGTAAGTTGTTGTCACATTTGGTTAAAATCAAATTTTATTCTATTTTCTAAAGTTGCAAATATTTTTTTTTTTTCATTTCTAATCTATTTATTATGTATACTATGTCAAATTAATCATCTTTTGATGATGAATGATTTGACATCCATATGATATAATAATAATAATAATAATAATAATAATAATAATAATAATAATAATAATAATAATAATAATAATAATAATAATAATAAGATATTCTATTTAAAATATTATATTATTTGTTTGTTGATTATTTGAGTAAGATTCCATTGTTTATTGTGGGTTGTAGAGTAAATATAGTATTGGTTCGGAATGCGATTAAGAATCATTCAAATAATTATCTTTTACCAATTATTTTACATAATTATTTCATTAATACCACAACTAACCAGTTTCTTTTATCCGACATGAATTGTCTCAAAGTTTCTTCATTTATTACATTGAGAGAAAAGTCAATGTATATATAATTGAACATATACTTTATCGAATTAAAAGCGATAGTTAATATTTGATTTATAATCAACGTATTAAATTATTAAATTTGCTACTGTTTATTTGTTATAATAATTATTTTTGTTGATAAATCACAAAATTTTGCTCATATATAGTATATAACTTTATATATGATAATTAATCTTAATTTTTTTATTACTCTTTTATATTTTACATATATTAATGTTATTTTTTTATAAATAATTACACTTTGCAACCTAAACTATGATATTATACAAGTTACAACTATAATTTTTCTAAATAAGAAAAATTAATCAACTTGAACTATATTTTTTTTTTTAGACTTTGTAACCTAAACAATATTTGGTCACATTAACCAATCCCAATTATGTCTCTTTTTTTTTTTTTTTTTTTTTTTTTTTTTTTTTTTCATATTGTGCAACCTAATTAAGCAATTTTTTTTATATTAAGCAATTTTTTTTATATTAACCAATTTATATTAACCAATTTGCAATATAAATGAATTTAATTGAAAATTTTCAATCATATATGAAAGTATTAAGAAATATTGAAGAACTCATATGTTTTATTTTGTTATTCCAACTATTGAATAACTTTTGAATTTTATTTTGTTATTTTGTTATTCTTTATATCTCTGAAATATCAAGTAAAGTATTAAAACTTGCAAATAAATTTTTTTAAAAGTAAATAATTATAGATAGAATTTAAACCTTTATTTAAATAAATTTAAACATTTAAAGTAAAATGGGAAAAATTAAAGAAAAATAATTTTCTTATAATTATCAGTTTATTTATTTATTTAATAATATGAGTTGATATTTAGATATTTATGTTTGGTTTAACATTAATAGTCAATTAAGCTATTATGCATGTAGATGAAGAATGATATAGACACACTAAATGTGTGTTTGGATGTCAAAGATAAGAGATGATCATGTTGAAAAAGATTTTTGTATTTATCTAATACTCTCTCCGTCCCAAATGAACTTGCATAGGGGGGTGGACACAGATATTAAGAAAAGTTATTTTTTGAGGATTTTGTTGACTTTTCAAAAGTGGATTGAGGGTGGAGATTGTGTTATAACTTTCCCTATTAGGAAGTGTGCAAGTTTGCTTGGGACGGCCGAATTCAGAAAGTGTGCAAGTTCATTCGGGATGGAGGGAGTATTTATCTTGATGCTAATATATTTATATATATATATATATATATATATATATATATAAAGTTATATTAAATCCATATATAATGTGTGCTGCTAAACTTATATTTACATTACTTATAATTTTATTTATGTTTTATCCTACATTATTAAGAAAAATATTAGGATCAAACGGTCACATATTTAAATATTAGAATATATTATATTTAATTTAATTAAAATCATTAGTTTTTAAATAAACTTGCACGGAATAGTACTAGTATATATAAAAGTAGAATATAGAGCTTTTATGCCATTTTACTTTTCCCGCCTAAAAGTTTAACATTAATTTAGTAAGGTTTTGTTGATTTTGGTAAGTAATAATTTTCTTTTTATTTTGTAAAATGCAAATAACTTTTTTAATTTTTTATTGATTTTCAATACATAATATATCAAACTATTCATCTTTTCACGATCTTCAATTTGACATCCATATCACATATATTAGATTTAAAAATAAATTATTTATTGGTTAATTATTTTGGTTAGATTCAGTTGAGTTCTTTTAAACTACAAGAAAAATTATTTATTGTATAACATGAATTTCTAATATATTTTCTTTACCTGAGTTACGTCCGGGATAAAAATCATTGTTTAAATAATGAAACTCTTATTTTATTAAGTTAAAGAAAAAATTAATATTTTACAAATAATTACTTACATCTACTAATATACTCCCTCCGTTTCTTTTTAATTGATTTTTTAGAAAAAAAAATGGAAGAATTAAGAATTCAATTTGTTTTCCAAATATATTCCAAGTAATCTCCTTTCTCTCTACATCTATCTCAAATTTAGGTTGAAAAGCAAGAAATATTTTAGGATTGACAGAGGGCAAAATTGAGAGAAATTTTAAGAAATAGCTAAAAGATCAATTGATTCGAAAAATCATTAAGAAACTAAAAGATCGAATAAAAAGGAACGGAAGGAGTATACTTTTTTTTGTAATAACAATGTTTGTTTGATTAATGATGGAAGTATGGAAACTTATAGCAAATGCATATTTGTATATCATAATTATTATTCAGGTTATTCTTTTATTACTAATTCATATTTTCATAATAAGAATTTTGTTAAAATTATTTTGTTAAGTAAGTTACATTTTGCAACCTAAATTATGACATTTGTTACATCTTTCAATCTTTTTTTAGTTTGTTTTTTTACATGACCAACATCAACTATATTTTTTTTTCACACTTTTTAATCTATAAAATACTTTGTCGTACTAATTAAATTCAATTTTTTTTTCTTTTAATTTTTTGCAACCTAAGCAATAGGGTTTTCATTAATCAATTTTATATTTAGATAGATATAATATTTGCATTATATATATATATATATTACCAAATAAAATATAAACTGATTTAAGTATTTTTAGAAATTACACACTTTAAATTGTTATTCAAATTATGAATAACTTTTGAATTTCATTTTGTTAATGTTATGATTTATTTAGAAATATTTTAGGTATATCTGATATCATCAAGTAAAATATATATAATAAGCTGCAAATGAGAATCTAATTTTAGAAAGGAACAAGTAAATATTTATAGTTAGAACTTAAAAGTTTATGTAGATATATTACAAAATCTACACATATATAAAAGTTATAAGAAAATTAAGATAGTAAATTGCATTTCCCAATCATTATAATTTGTATTATTTATGGTTATTTGTACAAATGCGAACTTTTGATTTTTTTTTCCTTCTTTCTAAAGAAGTACTTTTCCCAAAATTTAAATACAAATAGTATTTTGTATCATAATCATTTTTTTACATATTATATATAAAATTCATTATCTTTTCATGATCTTTAATTTAACATACATACCATATATATAAAAGTGTGATATTTCATAAAATAAAGATAATTTTACATTGATTGGTTATTTGGATAGATCTCAGTACGTATTGTGCATGTTTATTGGTGTCAAATTTAGGTTGTAAGAATCAATTAGATATTTTTTTTATAAAAAAATCTATTTTTTTTAAATAATTTAATCTATTCATTTATTGTAAGTATCTTTCTATCTTAGTTTATTCAGTAAATTAGTCTATATATATACACACACTTATATACATATAAATTACGTTTTTGTCTAATTAAATAAAATGGAGTCAAATATGTAATAAATAAAATTATTTTCCCCTCCAATTGCAAGTTGGACATTTTCCAGTGTATTATTCATGTAATTGTCACTAAAGAGTTGTTGTTATACTATCACCATTCTATCAGTTTGTTTCTTTTTCAACCTGTTTTTTTAAAAAAAATAATAACAAGTTTTTTATTTCTAATCTATTTTTACATATAGTATATGAAATTAATAATTATTTCACCTACTTTAAGTTGGAGTAAGTTTTGACTTTTTATTGTGGATTAGACTATTTATAATGGAAATTAAATATAAAAAATGAATCAACCGACTATTTTTAACAATAACAAATATGAGATTATTTAAAAGAAAAATATAATTTTCTTATAAATTATTCAATTTATTTTTTATTGTCTTATAATTATTATTTTAATAAGTTAGCCTGTTATTATATATATGTTTATGTTTATTTTAACATATGTAATTAATGACATTATTTATGATTATTTGCATAGGTTAAGAAGGAACAGACTGCCTACAGTAACATTTGAGTTAAAAAAAAAAATTTAATATATGTATTTTAGTTGTCATATTTAATATTTATTTTAATTTTATTTCGTAATAATAATTCTTTTTATAAATAATAAGTATATATTCATTCCATAAATTTCACGGGAGAAACATATATTTATGCTATTTAAAATTTTACTATATAATAATTCAAGATTTTGAATTATTTATTTTATCGAGTGTACAAGGTTCACATTTTAAAAAATAACATTATATAGTATTTAATTTTGTTAACATATACTATAATGTTAATATACTTCCGTGCATCGCACGGGAGTAATACTAGTTCAAATAGAAGACAAATGAATTTAAAGTTAGACTATTATTTGCAGCCCATAAAATTTCTCGACAGTTCACACGATTAATAAATTAAAATATTATTAGTAAAAGACTATAATATCCTTAGTGAAAAATTAACATAATTAATTAATTATATATATATATATATATATATATATATATATATATATATATATATATATTGAAAATTTAAGAAACACCAAAAAATTATACTCCCTCCGTCCCACCTTATTTTGCACACTTTCCTTAAATGGCCGTCCCACCTTATCTTGCACAGCCTAAAAAAGGAAAGTTATAATATAATCTCCACCCTCAAAATCTCCACTTTCAATCTCTACCTTCAATTCACCTTTGAAAAGTCAACAAACAACCAAAAAGTAACTTTTCTTAATATCCGTGCCGACCCCCCCTGTGCAAGATAAGCCGGGACGGAGGGAGTAATATTTTTCTATGTATCATCTTCTTCCCACGAATCTCTTCTTTCCAGAACTCCATAAACCCTAATTTCTTAAATGTTTCATTAATGGAGGAAATAAATAACAACGGAAATTCACTTAATTAATATGAATATGTGGTTATCATTCTTTCATCATCAGATTGATAAACGAGATTGCGAGTAGAAATTGAACTTAATGATTTCTATGTTGGAAGTCAAAATGATTGCAATTTTTTTTGAATTTGGAGTGAAGAAAAAAATGGCAACACAACAAAAGAAGAATCTCATCATTCATATTCAAAACTTGAATAGGGGAAGAGGTGTGTTCCTCAAAATCAATGATTCCAAATCATCAGGAGCTTTTATATTAATAATGATTGAAATAGATTTCATGTATACACACCCAAAATAAGATGGATGAGTCTTGTGTATGACGGTCACACGTGTGACAGAATACACTTTTACAGAAAAAATTGATACTTTTACAGATAAAAGTGATACTTTTACTACATTGATACTTTTACAGATAAATGTGATACTTTTGCTACAAAAAGTGATACTTTTATAGATAAACGTGATACTTTTACCACAAATAATGATACTTTTTTCTCGTCACACTGTGTGACGGCCGTGTAACGGTCGCATATAAATTTTTGCCAAATAAGATTGATGGCGCTCTAAAGATAATTCAAGAAAACACCATTGCGTTGCTGAAATTGAAACCTCATCATATATAACACCAGATCCTCATATGGCTTGAAATCGTTAATAATGGACATGAACAATTTAATATGTGAAAAGGAACTGGTGACGGGATCTCATTTTCACGACAAACAATTCAATATATGAAAACCAACAATCTTGCTGTTTCTCTTACTTTCTTTCTAACAATCAGGCCGGCGCTTCTTTTTCTTTCTTTTTATTTTTTTATGTTTTATTAATAATATTTTAATTTAAATAATTTAATTCAAGAAATAAAGGGGTAAACTAATATTCAGTGGGATGTATTAAGAACTTTATACTAATTTTGTAATAAAAGTGAGCTGCATTGAGAAGTGGACTGCGTTGAGAAATTTAGTGGGCTGCGAATAGCCACCGCCTTACAATTATTCCTGGGTTGTAATTTAAAATTTGAATTTTCTGATACACTAAAATTCAAATTTATTAAACTTTCCTAACGTCTAGCCCCGCCCCACCCCGCGCTCATCCTCAGATCAATAATTTTCGCCTCATGCCCTATTCTCTGTAAAGGAAGGATCTGTTAGTTTTTTCTTTTCTTTTCCTTTTTTTTTTTTTTGAAAAATTATGTTTTTATGCGTACAAAAAGTAAAATTGCAAAAATATTTAAATTAAAGTATATTAATAAAAAAAGAATAGATTTAGTTTAACACTTTTGATTTTTTTTTTTTATTTAGTTATTAGAGACTACTCTCTCCATCCCAGTTAACTTGTCCTACTTTCCATTTCGATCCGTCCCACTTAACTTGTCATACCCATAAATGACAATTAAAAGCAACAATCTCCATCCTCAAAATATCCACATTCAATCTCCACTTTTAAAACAATCAAAGATTCCACAAAATCTGTTTTTTCTTAACATCCATGCCTGGTCAACTGTGACAAGTTAACCGGGACGGAGGGAGTAGAAAATAGAAAACTAAATTATATTTTTATCTAGTGTAATTAGAAGTAGTGTAACTAGGGGAAGGATAGCTCACAGAACCCGTACCCAACCAATTTCCTTCACTGATTGGGGCTTACCCGCTCGTTCTTGCACGAATCCGGTTATGCCCTGCCCCAAATGTCCTAGGACAGGGTGGGTCGGATCAATATTGACATTTCTAATTACTCAATATCCATCTCCATTTCCACCATAATTATTGCACATTTTTATAAATTCTACCATATTATATCTTAGGGCATCCACAATGTACTCTTCATTTGTATTTGACACATCACTGTCACCTCAAAAGTTAATACCCACTCAAATTGTACATATTTCTCCCCAAGTCTTCTAGGTACAAATGACACTATTTGCAGGTCCCACATGCAAACTATCATATTATTTTCATATTTATAATTTATTAAAATCTTATTTACAATTTTCACACACACAATTAATTTAATTAATATTCATAATTATTTTTTTAATTAATTTAAACTTTCGGGAAAAGAATTATTTTTTTCTTTTTAAAAAATATAATTAAATATTTTTTTTTAAATATTTTAACAAAAAAAATTTTGATTAGTTTTTTTCTTTCACATACTATTATTAGAAATGATGAAATTAAAAAAAAAGGAACGATTAATACAATTCGAAATCGGAATTACATATAATAAACGTGCTTATTTAATCCAAAAATATAACTAGTTAGTGTTGCATTGTGCCCATATGAGCTCAATCAAGCCGACTCGAAGTTGATGATGTTTTTCCTCATCCTGTGGATAGGCACCTCTTTGTATGTATCCACTGAAACCTTCGGTGGAACCTTGGAAGAATTGAGTATTTGTGTTGTTGTCAATGTTAGCTTCATCCATCCAATTGACCCCTGATTCCCCCTTGTCTTCAACTATTATGTTATGTAAAATAATGCAAGTATACATGATATCTTTCAAATTATTCTTATCCCAAAAACGTGTCGGACCTTTAATTATTGCCCAACGAGCTTGCGATACTCAAAACGCTCGCTCGACATCCTTCCTTGCGGCTTCTTGCATTTGCTTGAAATGGCTTCTTTTTGGACCAGTTGGACATTGAAAACTCTTGACGAAAGATGCCCATTCATGATATATTCCATCAGTCAGATAGTACCCTCTACTATAGGGCGTACCATTTGCTATGAAATTTATCTCCGGGGCTTGTCCTCGCAAAACATCGTTGAATAGAGGTGATTGGTTGAGCACATTGATGTGATTATTCGAACCTGCAACTCCAAAAAAAGGCATGTCATATCCACAAGTATGCAGATGCAACGGCTTCAAGCATGATCGTTGGAACTCTGATGGGTGTCAAACCGCCAAATTAAATAACCTACTTTCAAAATAAACTAGTATAATGGCAAGTGGGTCGAATCCATCTGGAATAGTTATTAAATTCTTTTGAATATGAAAGCAAATAAAAATGGGAGTTTTGAAATTTGGTTTATTAACTCTAAATTCTAGATATAACTAATTAAGCAATCAAGAAATTAATGATCAATTTAATAATCTAAGACATAATGAAAATTAGAGGAATTAACAATATGAGAAAAATCTGATCCTAGAGTCTAACATTCAATTATTTATTGATCATAGGCTGACTAATGAATTTCTTGCAATTCAAGTGTTTAATCAATGACTAATGAATTTCTTGCAATTCAAGTGTTTAATCAAAGATTTATTGGGATAGCCGTAATAAATCTTGTGTTTTCCTAATGTAATTGACCAATCCCCAGCAACCAGTCAATACGTATTATTAACGAATTGAGCACGATAATAAAAGCATATAGAATTATGAAAACGATTAAATCTAAGCTGAGATAGCTGAAACTATAAATAATTAGCATATAAACTCGATTAGGTTGAACTAATTATGATAGCACAATCAATTTAACATATCGCTACTAGTGTTCAATCGTTCTTAACAATTACGGATCAAGAACGATTGAATATCAATTAGAATTTAAATAATCAACTGAGTCGTCAATTTAATATCATAAATAAATTCTATTTAAATAAGATCAAATTCATCAGCACTTGAAATAACCAAGAACAATAAAATACAGCGCCTTTCAATAACATAACCGAAATTAAAGCCCTTGAATCAGAGTAAGAACCTTAGCCACGCATGTCGGAATTGATATTCTTCATAAAAATTCGTCTAGCAATTGTATTGAAGGAATAAGAAAAGAGAAAAGGAAAAATACTGTAAAATAGCAGGAATTGTACTGGGGAGGAGAAAGAGAGAGCACGTATTGGAATTCTGTAGTTGGACTGTGCGCCTCTCTATAAATCATGCTAGGAATTAATTCATATTCCTACTCCTAATAAAATCTTAGTAATATCCAATCTTATCTCTAAAAAGGAAATATCTAAATAATATCTAGAAGAATTACAATAAAAGAATAAGAGTTTTTTTATTAAATAAGGGGGTGTTTGCGATTGCTTATGCTTTTGAAAAAGTGATTAAAATTAGAGATTCTATAAAAATTACTTATATAAAAAGTAGGTAGTGTTTGCAAAAAAAAGTGATTTTCAAGTGAAGTAGAAGTTGGAGTGTTTACTATAAAATCACTTATGCCTTTTAAAAAATATCATATTATTTACATAATTGCCATTGAGTAGAGAAAAGCATTAAATTTCTGCTTTTAACTTTTACATTGGAAGCACTTCTATTAAAGAAAAAGTTGGTTTTGCAAACACTACAGAATAACTTTTCTCAAGTTATAAGCTGAAAATCACTTAGAAAAAGCAAATGCAAACACCCCCTAAAACTCTTGTAATATGATCTTGATATCTAGGCCCATCTGTCAATCTCTAATTCAGCTCATCTTATATCTTGGCCCGTCCAGGCCCAATTCTCCATAATTTGAGCACAAATATTCACTTAAGCCCAATTTCTCCTTAAATCCAAATATTTCTTCCTATAACCAAAGAGAATTATTTAGTCCAATTAAAATATAAAAGTAGACTGATTATTTGGGAACGTGCATATAAAATATGAAATAATAAAGACACATCAAATTTCTCCACACCTAAACCATGCTTGTCCTCAAGCATGCATAAAATCAAATAAGAACAAGATGACAAATATGAAGCTCTCTTTGTTCTCTCAACCTATTCTTTCAAATATTTTCTATGACAACCCAAGTCACCATGCAATGAAGAAATTGAGTAGATGACTTTTATAAGAGTTAGTGATCATGAATTCAAAATTTTTTTTTTTTAATGAAATTCACATGTTACATCAATATTCAACAGCTTCAATAAGCTCAAGTCTGACTATAAACAACACCTTACCAAGAATATCACTCATTCCACTCTTTAAGTGTATGATCAGGGTATGTATATATAATCGCTCAATATCAAAACATACATGCCATTACCATATGCTTGCTAATATATCAAATCTCCACCACTAGAATATGAACTATGCATCAATTAAATGGTCTTTTCCATTGGTTGTAACGGGCCTTGGTCAAAGGTAGGATAAAAGGGAAATTGAAGGCTAGCAAGTCAAGAAGTAATAGAAAATCACACGCACACTTTCTCTCATGACAAACACACCTCCTTTGAATTAGATCACAAGATCATTCATGCCCCTACTACTTGGTAATCTCACTATATCATAAGAATCATCAAAGCAAAACCAAGTAATAGCCTAGAGGTGTCACTCTCAAGTAGTAATAATATGTATTTTTGACATGGAGAGAATAATATAAAGATATTGACAACCTCACAATTTATCTACCTTTTTCAATCATCACGGCAATGTCTATTTTTCACTTCTTTTGTTTTCATCTCTTTTTTTTTTTTTTTTTCATTACCACAATGTCCTTTATACTTATTTCCCACTATTTTGTGTTCACAACAATAATCCACCTATATGTGATTTTCGTGACGGTTTTGAGTTACTCCCCATAAAACCAAAAAAAACTAATTCCTCACAATACATTAAGCTAAACACTCAAAGGCTTATCACTAATGTCAAACAATGACAAGGATAATGCAATTGATAATCACAGTTAGCGTCACCAAAATAAAAAAGGAGGAAAATATTCCCTTGACCCATTGATAGGGATAACCCGATCAGCTCGGGTCGGATCACCAACCCGATCAGCTCAGGCCGGGCTAACAGCGAGGCCCAGCATGCACAAACTTGAGCCCAGGCCCAGCAAGCGCGCCAGCAACACGCATTCTGTTTAGCGAATCAAATCTGTTCCGCGAATCAAGGCCATGATCTTGTCCCAACTGCCATGCAGATTTGATGGGCAAGATTATAGGGATTTAGTTAGGGTTTTGGTTTAGTAGTATAAATAGGTGAAAAGAACTCTGAATTAGGGTTCGCACTTTGCATTCTGTAATACGTACTGTAAACTCCGCGTTCTAGTAAAGAGAAACACCTCGGCGGTTGCCGTTTTCTGCCCGTGGACGTAGATCTCCGGATTGAACCACGTAATTCTTGTGTGTTCTTATATTTTTTACATAGATTACCGTTTAATTGTGTGGATACCGGATTGTGCATTATCAAATTGGCGCCGTCTGTGGGAACGACAAGGCAGTTTTTACGTTCGCATTGCATCCAAGAATCATGGTGACAACTCGTTTGAATCAAGCCCGCCGTGGAGACCATTCCGATCAGGATCCACCCGTGGATCAAGTTGCACCGCCGAGGCAATTGCCGGAAACGAGTGCATCCAATCATCAGGGTAATCAAAACCCTCCACCCCCTCAAGATCAGCAAGACCCTAATATTGCTGTTGCTCAGCCACCGGTGAACATTCAAATCACACCAGAACTGCTCCAAGATTTCTTACAGGAGCATGCACATGTCCTACAAGATTGGGCAGTCAATCGCCTACGACCAGCGAGGCCTGCCGCGGAACCTGTTAGCCATAATGATAATCCTGGGGTGCCTCCACCTCGCCCGCGCGGACAGCCGGCACCGGGCTATCGCGGGCGTCAGGATCGACGACGGGAACGATCTGGTTCTTCCGAGGACCTTGGGAGTTCAAACGGATCACGACCTCGTAATGAGGAACCAGCTGATGTGGATCGCCGTCGTCCACTTAGTGCGGCTAAAAAAGCTCGCTACGATAACTCTCATGCTCAGGATCTCCAAGAGTATGAGCGGGTTCAACGCAACGTTGAACTTGACAGAATCCTAGGCCTTGATGCCAACGGAGAGATTATCACGCCGTTCTCCTCCAAAATCATGGCCATTACCCTTCCCGAAGGGTTCAAACGGCCAGCTATATCACCTTACAACGGCACGGGAGACCCGGCCAATTTTCTTGGTGCTTTTAGGCACAGTATGCTTAGTCATGATAACATCACATCTCTTCAGTACTGTAGGATTTTCCCGGAGTACTTACAGGATGAAGCTCGGGTTTGGTTTGATTCTCTCCCGCGAGACAGCATATCCTCATTCAGAGAACTCGCCGAGCACTTCTGGGCAAGGTTCGAAGCTCGAGCGAAGCCCATGGCCACTCTGGCCGACATTATGAGTATGGAACAACGGGACGGCGAAACCGTTACTCAATTTCTGGACCGTTTCACAGCGGTAAGTCTCAAGGTGGGAAATTGCCCTGACGATGTAGCCATCAACGCCTTCATGAATGGACTCCGCCCTGGAGCTCTCCACACCGAATTAGCTCGGAACACCCCGGTCACAACTCGAGCACTGTTCAAAACAGTGTGCAAATTTGCTAAGGCCGAGGAACAGACACGGCAGAAACGTGAGAAGCACGCAATCAAGCGACAGGCCGACAAGGCACAAACTGGTCCTAGTACGCGAACTAGCGCATTTTCACGCTTGACACCGGGGCATTCAGAATCCCGAAGTGCAATTCCGCAATTGACTCCGCTGACGAAGTCATGGGCTGAAATTCTTTCACTCCACAAAAACGACTTCCGGCCTTGTCCGCGGATGACAGCGCCTCCTGAAAAGAGGAACCCGTGGAAAGTGGTGCGCATACCACCGAGATCACGGACATGAGACCGAGGAGTGCCGAGAACTCGGCAAAGAGATTGAGGAATGCCTCAAGAAAGGGTTTCTGCGGCAATACGTTGCGCGAACCGGAGACCAACCTCGGGCAAACCACAATGGGGGCTCGTCTCATCACCGCGGAGGTTACCATGATCGAGATAATCAACAAAATCGGCCACATTGGCAGAATAATCGGCAGGGGCCCAGTAACTACGCGCGACAAGATTCTGGCAATCGCCAGCCGTCACGTCACCCACTTCCACCTCCTCCTCCGGGAGGACCCGGGGACAATGCACCCCCCCACGTGATAAACGTGATATACGGAGCCCTACCCACCGGGTCTTCACGACATGCCTTGAAGGCAGAGGCTCGACGTCCTCCTCCCGAGGAGCCACGACACAAACGCCTCCATCAGTCCGAAACTATCAGCTTCACGGATAGGGATCCGGTTCCGGAGATAACACCCCACACTGACGCTATTGTCATTGACATGACTGTAGCCAATATAACAATACGGCGGGTCTTCGTGGACAATGGTGCTGCGGTAAGCATCATCTTTGCGGATTGTTTTGAGAGGATGGGGATCTCCCGAGAACAACTTCGACCGGTCCCCGGGCCATTACAGACATTCACCCAGGGTGAAGTCCGGCCGGAAGGTATCATTACTCTCCCAGCATCTTTGGGGACTTATCCGAAGATAAAAACTATCTTTGTGGACTTTTATGTGGTGAATTCTCCTTCACCATATAATATGATATTGGGCCGAGATTGGCTCACCCCGGCAAAAGCCATATGCTCCACGTATCACCTCGCTCTAAAGTTTCCCACTTCGCATGGTGAAGTGACCATCCGTGGCAGTCAACGGGTCTCAAAGGAGTGCATGTATGTGGCGCTCAAGAAGACCGTTAAGGTTTCTCCCAAACAGCAGCTTCAGGTAACATCACAGGTTCTGGAACCTCGGGACCGTACCCCATTGGGGGATGCCACTGCACAAATCCTGCTAGATCCGTCTAAGACGGAGCAGACAGTAACAGTAGGGGCTGTGGACGTGCCATGGCTACATCAGGCCATTATCCAGACCCTGCGAGAATATTCCGATGTTTTCGCATGGTCTCCTCTAGACATGCCCGGAGTCTCTCCCGAGGTGATTACCCACAAGCTGAATATTGATCCTAGTGTCAAGCCAATCCAACAGAAGCAGAGGAAATTCGCTCCAGAGCGAAATGAAGCCATTCGAATTGAGGTGAAGCAACTCCTAGATGCGGACATCTTGTTCGAGGTATTCTACCCCTCCTGGTTGTCCAATCCAGTAATGGTAACAAAAAGCAGTGGGGCATGGCGGATGTGTGTCGATTTTTCCGATCTTAATAAGCACTGTCCCAAGGACTGCTATCCTCTGCCCTCCATCGATCAAAAGGCCGAAGCCATTACGGGGTACATGGCACTTTGTTTTTTGGACCTGTACAAAGGCTATCATCAGATCTTTATGGATCCACAGGATGCTATCAAAACGGCGTTTATCACTGCCTTTGGATACTATGCTTTCAAGAAATTGCCCTTCGGGCTCAAGAATGCTGGGGCCACCTATCAGCGCCTAATGGACTTTGTCTTCCATGACCAGATAGGTCGCAATGTTGAGGTTTACGTCGATGACTTGGTCATTAAAAGCTCCTCCCATCCTTCATGTGTGCAGGATATCGCCGAAACATTGCGCACCCTGCGGCGTTATAACTTGCGACTCAATCCGGCAAAATGCACTTTCGGTGTGGGCTCCGGGAAATTCCTCGGATACATGGTTTCGCAAAACGGCTTGCAAGCCAATCCAGCTAAACTCCGTGATGTATTAGACTTGCAGGCCCCAAAAACATTCAGGGAAGTTCAACGCCTTACAGGTGGCCTAGCGGCTTTAAGCAGATTCTTATCGAAAGCAGCGGAGCGTCAGCTCCCATTTTTCAAGATCCTGAGGCAAGCGAAGTCCTTTGAGTGGACTCCAGAGTGCACCGAGGCTTTTGAAGCCTTGAAACTGCATATACAGCAGCTGCCTACTTTGTCAGTTCCTCTCCCTGGAGAGCCACTGTACTTATATCTGGCATCCGCCGAAGAAGCTGTCAGCGCCGCTCTTGTGCGCGAAGTGGAGGGGGTTCAACATCCCGTATATTTTGCAAGCCGGGTGCTCCATGGAGCCGAGACGCGATATTCAGAACTTGAAAAAACCGCTTTGGCTCTTGTTATGGCAGCTCGGCGTCTTCGGCCATACTTCCAGGGGCGTGAAATACGGGTCCTAACCAATCACCCTATACGCCAGATCCTTGTGAAACCCGAGGTGTCCGGGCGCCTTGCTAAGTGGGCAATTGAGTTAGGTGAGTATGATATCCAGTTCCTCCCTCGCCGAGCAATTAAAGGTCAAGCACTTGCTGACTTCCTGGCCGAAACCCCGGCAGATAATCATGAGTCCTCCGCAGACAATGATGCACCACACCGCGTCACACCCACCCCTCCACCACGGATGTGGCAACTATTTGTAGATGGAACATCCACAGTCCGAGGAAGTGGTGCTGGGCTGCTTCTCATCGACCCCGAGGGGGTCGAGGTCAAATATGTCATCCGATTCAAATTTAAGGTGACTAACAATGTAGCAGAATACGAGGCAGTCCTCGCCGGGCTCCGGCTCGCTCAATCTTTAGGTGTTCGTCACTTTGAGCTTTTTACGGACTCCGAGATCGTGTCTAAGCAAATTCAGGGAACTTATGTCGCCAAAGAAGAAACAATGGTCAGGTACCGCGCTCTAGCACTCAAATTCATATCAACTTTTGATACAGTTATTATCCGGAAAATCCCGCGTGCTCAAAATTCCAGGGCAGACACACTCAGCAAGTTGGCCTCCGCGGTCCAAACCAATATATCTCCGGATATCAAGGTTGAAGACCTTTCCCATCCAGCTATTCATGAGGCTACAGTCTCGGTACTGACCAACAGTGATCCGAACTGGATGATTCCGATCATTCAGTATCTCCAAGATGGGATTCTACCCACTGACAAGCTACGAGCTCGGCAAGTTGTGCTCAAAGCCCCCAAATACTCCCTTCATGATGGAGTTTTATACCGACAATCGTACCTACAACCGAATCTCCGGTGCCTCGCCCCTGCCGAGGCTACTCAAGTTCTGCGAGAGGTTCATGAGGGGGCCTGTGCAAGCCATATCGGTTCCCGGACTCTAGCAAAAAAAGTCCTCCGTTGGGGATACTATTGGCCTACCCTATTCAACGATGCTCACGACTTAGTGACTAGATGCAGCAAGTGTCAGCTACACTCCAGGGTGAAGCATTTGCCACAGACCGAGCTCACCGGAATCCAAGGAGCATGACCGTTCATCCAATGGGGCATTGATATTGTTGGGCCTTTCCCTGTCGCTCCGGGAGGGTTGAAATTCCTGGTTGTCGCCGTAGACTACTTCACTAAGTGGGTCGAAGCCGAACCGCTTACGGCTATCACCGGACAGAACATTTTAAAGTTTGTGTGGCGCAATATTGTTTGTCGCTTCGGCATCCCGAGCACTATCATTTCAGACAACGGTAAACAGTTTGCCAACGATCCATTCCGCTCATGGTGTGAAGAGTTCCACATCAAACAGATTTTCACTTCGGTGGCTCACCCTCAAGCAAACGGGCAGGTTGAGGTCACCAACCGGACCCTTCTCACGGGAATAAAAAAGCGCCTGGATAATGCCAAAGGTCTTTGGGCTGAAAACCTTCCACAAGTCTTATGGGCTATTCGGACAACGCCGCACACTTCCACCGGGGAGACTCCCTACAGCCTTACCTACGGATCCGAAGCCGTTATTCCTGCTGAAATCAGTGTGCCGAGTCCTCACCTACTCACATTAGTTCCAGATGATAATGACGAGGCACTTCGCGCAAATTTGGATGAGCTTGAGAATCGCCGGGAACAAGCGTTCATTCAACAGGCTAAATGCAAACAACGAGCTGCCCAGTACTACAACCTCCGGGTCCGAGGTACTCAGTTCAATGTCGGGGACTTAGTCCTCCGACTCAACTCGGCCAGCAAAGCTGCCCCCGAGGGCAAACTATATGCTTCATGGGAAGGCCCTTACCGAGTCATTGCCACGCACGACTCCGGCTCTTATCAGCTTGAACATCTCGATGGGACCCTCATCCCCCGAAGCTGGCACGTCACAAACTTGAGACGCTTCTACCTGTAAAGGTCACATCGCAAGCACTATTTTTCTTTTAATTTCTTTTGTAGTTGTTATTTTTCTTTGTACTTCTGAATTTGCCCCGGCACTTATCATTGAATGGAATTCTTTGCTGACATAACTTACTGAGTTATTCTCTATGTTACGGGGACGCCCTAACACAAACATACTATCATTATTAGTCTCCGGACAATTAAACTTTTCTCTCGGTCCGTCCGAGGAGGTTCGCACATTAGTCCCCGGACTCACACCACTTTCTCGTCTGTTTAACCGGAGAAATGTTAACTCCCGCCCGATCCGTTCGGGGAGTTTTTGCTCCCACCAGATCCGTTCGGGGAGAAGTGGATTAGTCCATACCGTGTTCCCGAACACCTACTTAAAACAATAAGAGATTTTATATCGTGTTTCCGAACACCCAATTCAGACGATTTGTAACAGGTTACTCCCATTATACCAATTTGTACACATTACAACAACTTTATTACTATTTTCCGAATATTACATATCATATGGTCTTTTACATAAAACTCCAAAATAAAAAAAAAAAAAAACAACAACAACACATAACAACAAGGCAACAGATAAACCTACTATCTATGGCCCCCGAGCCAATATTGCGCGCTCCGGCGCTGGGACCCGCTCCCCGGTCTGTGTTGAGTCCCTCGGGACCTTGAAGATCTTTGACCTCGGGCTCCGGCTCTATTACCCTCTTGGGCTCTAGCTCGGTCATCCCTTCGCGGTTCCCTTCGCCGGGGACTTTCTCTAGGCGCTGGCCTAGAAGCTTGATCTCTGGTCCGTTCTCTGCTAGTTCGTTGTGACGTGGACCTCGGGGTTTGAGCCCATTGCTCAGGGTCCCACTCCTCCGAGACCATCGCCTCAATCTCTTGACTCAGCTCCTCGACTATCTTTTCGGCGACCGCCGGGGGCTCTTCAACTGTGGTCATCGGGGCTGACTCCCGAATAACTATGCCTTTGCTCTGCACGAAGGGCTTCTTCTGGCCTTTAGTCTTCTTATCCTTCCGAGGAGCTTTCTGAGTACTTTGGTCCTGACTAGTGCTCGCAATAAACTCCTCAGCAGAAGGCCTTCGCCTGATTCGGCCCTTTAGCCCTTCATACATGCTGAGCAATAGTTCCAGAACTTCTCTTTTTCTCACCAGCTCCGCGGACTCGACCGAGCTCCTCGACATCAACGCCGAGATGTCACTCTGAATTTCAACAGTCCGCTCTTCTACTTCTTCAAAAGTTAGAAGACCGAACTCGGACAAAATCCGTTCGTATTCCTTGTGGTGAACGCGGACACGGCTCATCTCGGCAGCTGTGGTTCGATACTTCATCTCGAAGTCTTTGGCCCTCTCATTGGCCTCGACCACCTTCTCCTCTACCGAGGCTATGTGCTTCTTCAATTTCGGCACTACTTGCATCTCCAGACGGTTCTTCTCTCCGCGGAACCACTCAAGTGATTTCATTAACTTCTTTATTGTCTCGTGCAGCTCCGCAGTGTTCTAGACAGTTGGTAAGAATCAAACAGAATCATTCTCAAACATATAAGAGTTGAATACAGTTCGGCAATACACAATGGATCACTTAAATGAACAGATTGCAAGGGTCCGAAAAGAAGAAATTGTATTTCACATTGCTAGAGTACAATGGTTCAATTACATCATTCCTATCATTTCTACAAATTTACAAATTTAAATTTGCGGGGATCTACTGACCTCCCGCTCAATTGCCTCTGCTTCCTCGGGCAACTCTTCTTGCTGGCCCTCAGGCACTTCGGCATTTCCCCCTTCGGCTGCTACGACGGCCTCGGTTTCAGCGGGGACTTCGGCTTCTATCGGTGGGAGGGGCTCGGTGTTTTGGGGGGCTGGGGCCAGTTCACCGCGGCTGAACGCCAAAATTCTTCATCCTGGTCCACCACGCAGTTGGCAACTTCTGCGGCAGTCAGAAGCTGCCTCTTCCCCCCGAGCGCGTTCACCAGGGGCCACTCCGGAAGCTCCGCCAGCGCGGTGTAATAGGCCTTTTCCACCTCGGCCGCCGCCTCGGGATCATATCCGAATTCTGGACGATGGATGTCCACGTCCGGATACGCCTCCTTCACCTCTTCCAACACCATGGCCCGAGTGGCTTTGTCCCCTATTGCCACAAACCTTGTCTGGAAATCAAGGAATGTGCTGGAGTGTAACAGCTTCTCGGCGAAGGACCTCAGCAAGGCCCCCTGCCCTCCAACCACGGCTGCCTCCCTCGCCTCCATCTCTGCCCGCAGCTGCATCAGCTCGCCGCGGAGACCGTGATTCTCCGTTTCTACGCTGCGTAGACGCGCAACCTCGGACTCAACCACGGCAGCCCTCTTGCGTGCCTGGGTCAAGTCGTACGACAGCTTGTCATTTTTAGCGCGAAGCTCCCGCGCCGTCGCAGCTAGCCCTTCCTTGGCCTCTATTTCGCTCTTCAGGCCGACCTCAATTATCCCTTTGGCCAGCCGAAGAATCTTCTCGGCATCTGTGCTGTCGAACCCCAGCATACCGGGGATCACCTGCTCTCCCTGGAAAAGTTAAACACAACACGGCACACGGATTAGACCTCGGTCATACCCCTCGCGTAAGTTCGCGTACTGAACGAGTTTTTGGGTGTTACCTGCGAGCTCTCCCCAGTCCGGGGCTTCTTGGAGGGGGCCTGTGGCGTCCCCGTGGGCTCCGGCCTCTTCCTTGACAATACAGGAGACCCCGCCGGCGTCATCCTCTCCCCCGATCCCGTCGATGGACGCTCAGCCGTTGGCACTTTTCCCCGGGAAGGTACTTCCACGGTTTTCCCCTTCTTCTTGGCCGCTTCCGCCTTGGCCGGGCTTCCCGAGGTTGGTTGCTTTCCGAAGCGTCCCACTGCATATACATCCATGGTTAGTTCTCTACAAAATAACAGTTTAAGCAACAAGACAGAGAAATCCTACCCTCTTCGGCATCTCCATTTCCCGAATAATATGGGCTAAGCCCAGCCTTCTCCAGTTCCTCCTCGGAACAAAGGGTTTGGAATGTCCCCACTTGCAGGAATATGTGCCTCGTTTCGGGCCCCGGATTCTCCACGGGAGCGGAATCCTGCACCTCGTCACTCCTCCACTTCGGGAGGGCTATTTTATTCCTAACAAATATGAACCTCTCCTTCCACCCCTCTACTTTGCTCGGGTTTTGAACCTTGAACCCTCCGCGGGCTCGAGGACTAAAGGAGTACCACCCCTTAGACTTCCCGAAGTTCTTAAGCTGGTAGAAAAACCTAAAAAGTTCTACAGTTGGCTCTATCCCGGCCTGCTTACAAACTACCGTGAATCCTACCAACTGCCTCACCGCGTTCGGCGCTAATTGGCAGAGGGCAATGCCGTAGTATCTTAACAACTCTACAACTATACCCCACAGTGGCAGTCTCAACCCTACTCTGAGGGGGTCAATATATACTGTTATAAACCCCTGCGGGGGGCAACAGGCCCTATCCTCGGGGGTAGGAATTATATAATCAAGGTCGAAAGGAAGATAAAATGATGGGAGCTCCCTCTCAAGTTGCCCCCGCGACATCCGTAAACCTATGGAGGAGACCTCAAGCTCAACCGCCGGACATTCGTAAAACGATATCGTCCTGGTATTACACTCTAAACCATCGACTCTGTCTATGGTTCTTATCACATCCCTCTCCGGGAAGATATATGATATAGGGGGGATATCTAACGGATTATCCGAATCTCCCACTACTTTGACCGAGGCCGAAGAGGGGGCAGAAGATGAAGCAGATGAAGAGGATGACATACTTACTTGATTTGAATTCGAAAGGATGGATTTGAGAAATTTTTGATCTTTGATGAATCACAATCGCAGTGTTCCTCTTTTTCCCGCTTTCTATAACAGATGATGAAAATGGAGAAGATGAAAAGTTACTGTGCAGTTATTCCTTATATAAATGCAGAAACCGACGGCTCTGATGCAGCCTATTCAAATTCAGTGCTGAGGATTCATGCGTGCTCTTCACGCGCTTTACAGTTACCGAGGCGCGTGGGGAACAGCTGTCTTGGAACTCGCAGAGCGTGTCACTTCACGTCTCTCTCTCTCATTATGGCGCCGCCAATCACATCAGCCTCACCCTTCCTCAGGATGATTCAAAACTCGCTCCGGACTCCTCTTTACCTCGGCCATACTACCACACTCCGGTGTTCCTACCATTTTGGCCAAACTACTCACTCCGGTGTACCTTCCACCTCGGCCAGATTGTAATATACTTACAACGCGTTTTTCGCTTCTGGGAAATTCGATATCTCATTATAGGTCCCAAACACTTCGGCCCAACTCGGCACTACGTCCATTGACTGCTCCGCAGAGTCCCTGGGGCGCGGACCGACTCAGTCACGCATAAACACTTCGGCCTGCCAGAGACCCCGGTTTTCCTTCCTTACGGTTCCACCCCGGTGACAACCGAAGCTCCTACCTCGCTCCGGCTGGGGGGGGCATCTGATAGGGATAACCCGATCAGCTCGGGTCGGATCACCAACCCGATCAGCTCAGGCCGGGCTAACAGCGAGGCCCAGCATGCACAAACTTGAGCCCAGGCCCAGCAAGCGCGCCAGCAACACGCATTCTGTTTAGCGAATCAAATCTGTTCCGCGAATCAAGGCCATGATCTTGTCCCAACTGCCATGCAGATTTGATGGGCAAGATTATAGGGATTTAGTTAGGGTTTTGGTTTAGTAGTATAAATAGGTGAAAAGAACTCTGAATTAGGGTTCGCACTTTGCATTCTGTAATACGTACTGTAAACTCCGCGTTCTAGTAAAGAGAAACACCTCGGCGGTTGCCGTTTTCTGCCCGTGGACGTAGATCTCCGGATCGAACCACGTAATTCTTGTGTGTTCTTATATTTTTTACATAGATTACCGTTTAATTGTGTGGATACCGGATTGTGCATTATCACCCATCAATGTAAATAACATTCTAAATGCAACTAATGCAATAATCCAAATCTTATTCACAAAAGTAAAATGTGAACCTGCTTAAAACCATCATTCCATGTATAATGACTCAATTAAGTTGATGGTCTAATTGCAAAGTATTTCAATAATAATCGAAGGGGAGAATGGACGATCGGCCTGATGATCACAAGGGCAGGTTGGGCAATGTATGTCGGTTGCAGTAGGCGAAGGTCGTGACCGGAGAAGATGGTGTGACGGTCCCGATTGGACAGGCCTGCTCTGCGCGACGGAGACTGTTGTTGCGTGCAGGTCGCTGTTGGTTCGCACAGCTGGAAGGAGTGGCAGTCGACGAGGTAGTCCAGTTCGCGTAGTAGGCGGCGGCCAGAGAAAGGGGCTCGATGATGCGCGCAGATTCGCCGTGAAAGACAGCGGCTTTGCAGTCCTAAGCGATAATGGTCGCGACTGGAGATGGTGAAGCGGCGATGGTGATCGCCGGTGGGGCAGCAGTGGTGGCTCGAAGGTGTGCAGCGGAGATGAAGAATGGAGATGGTGACCTGCTGCTAGAGAGAGATAGCGATAGAGTAGGGTTTTCGATTTTTAATTTTTTTTTTTACATATTTATTTATGTATTAAACGAAAACAAGGCTGATAGCCTCTTCAAAGTTCAAATCAATTATGACAGAAAACTATTTAGAATTGGGTGTGATCACGCCAATTTAATAGTGATTCAAATTACTTGATTAGTCCGATTTTTGGTATGATCAAACGCGACTAGTTTACTGTTTCCCGACGAAAATTAATCCTACTTAAAAGGAATTTAACTTTTTTATTTGGCGTGATCACGCCAAACAAAAAGTAATCCCGAACCTGTTATTCTATTAGACACGAACGAACAACTAATAAACCTAAAAAAAATAATTGAAAATAACATTTAAAACGAAACAAAGCAAAATTAAAATTTGGGTTGCCTTCCAACAGTGCAACTTTTTAACGTCGTTATGCTCGACTTTTGTTACTCTTCTATCAACCATTCCATGAGCATTTGTCAATATTGCATTCATGTTAAAACGTGGATACGACTCAGTCTTCTCCACTTCAATATCCAATCTTGACTGCATATCAAATCTTTCAACTCAATTGACGTTCTCAAAACTCCCCTGCACAACTGAATCAGTAGCATTAATAGAGCAAACATAATGATTTTCGTTTAGGTACTTATTAGCATTGACAAGATTGAATTTCACAATCTCTCCATCAAACTCGACAGAGAGAGTACCCTCATCCATATCAATCTTTGTTCTGGCACTTTTCATGAATGACCTTCCCAACAAGATTGAAGCCGAATTAGCTATAGTATCATCATCCATCTTTAAGATAAAAAAATCAACGGGAAAGATCAATTCCTCAACCTGCACTAAAATATCCTCAACAACCCCTTCCGAGTAGACGTTAGAATGATCCGCCAACTGAATAACCACCCTAGTCTCTTTTAAAGGACCCAAATTTAAAGCACAATAAATTGAGTATGGCATGACATTAATAGAAGTACCTAAGTCTAACATGGCACGCAAAATTTTCATTTTCCCAATTACACAAGGCATAGTAAACATACCTGGATCATTGCATTTGTCTGGCAAAGTTCTCTTTATCACAGCAGATACGTTCTCTGTCATACTAACCTTCTCATTACTTCGCAGTCTCCTCTTGTTAGTGCACAGCTCCTTCAAAAATTTGGCATACTTGGGACTTTGCTTAATGACATCTAAACAAAGGAATATTGATTTGGACTTTCTGGAAGGTTTCTAGCACTTCTTCCTCATGATTATTTGTCTTAGCCTTGGTCAACCGACTAGGGAATGGTGGTACAGGCATATACGGAACACTAGGTAAGGGAACGGAAATTCTTTTCTTACTTTGCCCTTGAGATCCTCTTGTCTCGGCTTCCATCTTTTTCTTACCTTGATGCTCCTCAGACTTTCGGAAGGGCTCTAGCACTTCTTGCTCATGAGCATCTTTCTTAGCCTTAGCCAACCTACCAGGGAATGGTGCTACCGGCACATATGGAATACTAAATAAGGGAAGAGAAGAATTTTCCTTATTTCGTCTTTGAGGGCTTCCTTTATTAGCTTATTCAACCTCTTTTTCAACCTTCTCAAGCAAGGGAGATCCAACTTGTACCTCTTTTCCACTTCGTAACATAATTGCGCTCACATTTTCTCTCGAGTTGATCTTGGTTTGGGATGGAAGCTTTCCCAGTTTTGAGACTCCAACTTACTCACAGACGTAGCCAGTTGGCTAATTTGGTTTTCAAGGCTCTGAATGTTAGCTCTTGTTTCTTACTGAAACTGTTGGGTATTCACTTGCAACTGTTGTGTATTTGTTGCCAGAGTTTTCACTATTTCTTCCAATGACAAGCCAGAGCTTGAAGGTTGAATTGGAGCTGGTGGTCTCTGATAATTCTGCTGTGGAAATCCTTGTTGTGGTTCTTAATTTTTGTAGCTCAACCTTGGATGATCTCTCCAACCTGGATTGTAGCTATTAGAAAATGCATCATAACGATGTTGAGGTTGTCCAGGAAATTCTCCCATGGCATTAGCTTGTTGGACATCATCTTGGAGTGTCGGATAACTATCAGTAGCATGCCCAGTGATAGAGCAAATTCCACAAACTTGAGCAGGTGACAACTGGGCTCCTACGAATTTCTCCATTAACGTAGTCAAGGCTTCTATCCTTTGATCAGTTGAACTAGTGCTCACTTCCTTGGCTTGTTGTTGAATGACATCATTTCTCGTTCCGAACTGTTGTGCATTAGCAACCATGTTGAAAATAAGCTTATTTGCCTCATCCAGAGTCTTACTGACCAAGGCACCTCCACTAGTAGCATCTATCATATTTCTGTCGAACACTCACAGACCTTCATAGAAGTACTGGACAAGTAGCTGCTCCGAAATTTGATGCTGCGGACAACTAGCACAAGAAATTTGTATCTTTCCCAATACTCGTATAGGATTTCGCCGTGTTGCTGTCTAATCCCACATATATCCTTCTTAATATTTGTTGCTCTTGATGCTAGGAAGAATTTCTCTAGGAATTGCTTCTTCATCTCATTCCAAGTAGTGCTGGATCCGGAGGAAAGATAATAGAGCCAGTCTTTAGCTTTATGAGCTAAAGAGAAAGAGAAAGCTCATAAAGATATTTGCTCCTCCGTCACATTATGTGGTTTCATTGCAATGCACACCATGTGGAATTCCTTCAAATGTTTGTGAGGGTCTTCACCAGAAAGACCGTGGAAAGTTGGCAAAAGATGGATAAGACCGAATTTCAGTTCAAATGTTGCCTTAGCAGCAGGTATTTGGATTCACAATGGTTATTGATTCACATTAGGATTCACTAGCCCTCGAAGAGTTCGCTGATTTGCCATTTTTATCTCTTGACTTTCGCTTCCTTCTGAATAATAATCAATTTCACCTTCAGAATCAGGCAAATCGAGTATCAGATTCAAACTAGGAGAATAATTTGATGTCTATTGTGCTGGCAATCTGGTATCTTTCCTCAATGCCTTAGCTGTTTTCTCGACTTCAGGATCAAATATCAATTCACATGTACGAGAAGAACGAGGCATAAACCACAAACAAGTAAAATAAAATAGAATAACTCAAAAGAACTTAATTCGACGCTATTCCCCGGCAACGGCTCCAAAATTTGATAGGTGTCAAACCGCCAAATTAAATAACCTACTTTCAAAATAAACTAGTATAATGACAAGTATGATCGAATCCACAGGGAACAGTGATTATTCTTTTGAATATGAAAGCAAATAAAAATGGAGGTTTTGAAATTTGGTTTATTAACTCTAAATCCTAGATATAACTAATTAATCAATCAAGAAATTAAAGATCAATTTAATAATCTAAGACAAAATAAAAGTTAGAGGAATTAACAATATGAGAAAAATCTGATCCAAGGGTCTAACATTCAATTATGTATTGATCATAGGCTTACTAATGAATTTTTTGCAATTCAAGTATTTAACCAAAGATTTATTGAGATAGCCGTAATAAATCTTGTGTTTTCCTAATATGATTGACCAATCTCAACAATCACTCAATATGTATTATTAACGAATTTGGCACGATAGCATTCCATACCACGTCAATAACAACATAGAGAATTATGAAAACGGTTAAATCTAATTATTTATAGCCGAGATAGTTGCAACTATAAATAATTAGCTTATGAACTTTATTAGGTTGAACTAATTATGATAGTACAATCAATTTAACCTATAACTACTAGGATTCTCGTTCTTGACAATTACTGTAACACCCGGATTTTGTGAAAACCTGCATATCATGTTTCAATTGATTTTTCATATTTTAGATCTCTTTAATTATACGCATATATATTTTTCTAGACTTTGGTAAGCTAACATCTTAAAAAGGGGGAACAAAGTATAATGCAGGAAAAGCTACCTAAGGAGACTGAGCTTGCTCGTATTCACTTGACCGGCACAAGGAAGACGATGTTATAAGATAAGTTATGTAAGACATTACAATTATTTCATCCTAAGTGATACACCATATTAAACACCATGATCATCAATTAATATACCACCCTTATTTTTTTTACCCAACATATAACATGTAGATAATATCCAACATTAAGCGTGACAAAGCACGAGGTAATGTTTGGACGTGGCCACTTAGATTAGATAAGGCCTGGTGAATTATCATAGAAAAGTAGATAGGTACAACTAATCTATGAGCAAGCCTATAACAACCTCCCTGCTCCACGTGGTGATGAGATTTACATGTAAGACTAAATATAATTACTAAATACATGTAACCTCATCTTCAAAAATTCAAAATACATGCAACCTCACTTATATATATATATATATATATATATATATATATATATATATATATACACACACTATAAATACACGTGCATTGCACGTGATTATTATTTTTTACTATTATCTAATCATAAAAGTTAATTTGGACGTAAAATTATTGTACTTTGTGTAGTGACATTAGTCGATCATTATAATAAAACCCAATGTAATCATTTATGATCATTGTAATATTTGTACCCAACTTCTTAGATTATTCAGTGCCAAAACAAAAATAAAAAATAAAAAATGAATGATTTGATTTATTGAACAAATACAATTCAATATCAAATAAAAGTTAGGAGTCACTTAGTAATTTAGAAATTTTAAATATTTATTTATTGATTATAAATATCTATATCTATATCTATATTTTATGTTTCATACATTTTATGTTATGTTTATGTCTAATATATCCTTAATAGCATTAAAATTTAATGCTAACTAAGTAATTTAAAAGTGATTGGTCCGTGAAAGCCACGACCACAAAAGTAACTCGCTTATTAATTTCATATCTTTATTATCAAAGGGGGTTATAAGTAGGGTTGTCAATTTTACCCGTGGGCAATCCTGCCCGCCGGATAAGCGGGTAATAGAGTCGGGTATTATTCGAACCGGGTGTTTTAGCAATCGGGTAAGATAGGATACGTGTTTAGCAAATTACCCGTTAACCCTACCCGCGCACCCGATTACATACATATGTACTATAATGTATATTATATATATTATATAATTAACATTATATCTAAGATATTATGTTTATAATATAATATTTAACATATAAAATAATACACAATGTAACATTTATATATTATGTATGTGATGTATGATTTATTGTATCACATTATATATGATATATATATATATATATATACATATTACTTATTATTTTTTATTTTTTATCTATTAACCAGGTTATCCGATTATTCGCGGGTAACCCGCTTACCCAGGTATTCCGCGTACCCGTACCCGAATCAAATAGGATAGGGTACGGAAAGTATACCTTACCTTACCAGATCCATTTACATCCCTAGTTATAGTGCAATTTTGGCTCATGGGGTTGCGAGTTGCTTCACGAGAAGGTAAAAACATTTAGAGGAATAAAGATACCTCGATTTTATTTTATGTGCAACCCTTTAATTTGTTATGCGAAAAGTCAAAATCAAATATGAAGATGTGAAATTTCGTTTAGTTCTTTGTCAAATACTTCTGCTTGACTAATACCATGAGTGTGATAAGATAAACATTGAGTTTGCAATTTGAAAACCATGTTAATTTGATTTAAAGTAAAAATACTACTATAGTACAATTGTAAAATAAATAATGTTTCTTGTCATATAGGGTTGACAATATACGTAGTGTCTTATAATCTTCAACTGAGATGCTCAAATCGACATGCAAATATAATATATTTTTTTCAATATCTTAAGGGTTTTTTTTTTTTTCCTACTTCCCTATCTAATTTTAATGAAATACTCTCAATTCTTCCATATTGCACATTCATTTAAGAGCTTTATATATACATGTTTAAATCATTTTGATTTGTTTTCTCGTATTTTATTTTTATTTGGACTATAAAGCACTTTATTCCAAAGTAATTATTATTTAGTTTTATCTAATTTATGCTGGTAAGTTATTAATATTAATAATCGCATTTTACTAACTTCATTTTTCTGCATGTGTCAATTTAATTATCTGATACTGATTTACATAAACAAATATTGTTTTAAGCATTTATACAATACAAATTAGTTTGTCATTTCATTTTCATTTCTTTTTTTATTTATATATCATAGCACATATATTTCTCCAGTTATTAAGTATGCTTAAATTCTATATATAATATTTTCATCGATCTAATAATTTTATTTAATGCTAGACTTTAATCATTTAAAAGAATTAGGTGAAATTATTCTTGTTCACTAACCTTTACGTTTGTCCTTTTATTACTTCTATTATTAGTGCAATAAAAAATTCATATCTCAATCTAAACTTCAATTATTGTAAACCTTGTGATTTTTAAGTCTCTCTAATTTTCTAACATAACATTTTTTTTATTTGGTCTACTAAAATTACATGACCTATACATTAAAAGTATTACATTGGTGAGTATATTTATGTAGGTTTGTTAGATATGTAATTGAAAATAATTTTAAAAGCGCACACACACACATCCCCCCTTCCCCCTCCCCCCCCCCACACACACACATATATATATATATATATAATAAAATCGATCTATTATACAGACCAATAATATTTAAAAATGTAGGCAATATCAATATGGATGCATTTATAGTTATTAGTTATTACATCTTCATACATATCTTTTATTACTTTTATATATAAGATATTTTTATCCCATTCCCCTTCCTTTTCATTCTATAAATATTATATATATACTAAATGATTTTATCTCATATCTTTTAGTAAAAAATATTTTTATATCAATAGTTATTTTATTTTTCTCTTGTTGTAGTGTTTACAAATGTTACTTATTAAGTATATTCATTTCATTCTTCTAAATCCTTTAAAAATAAATGAAATATATAATCTCATTTCCTAGAAGCATAACAATTTGATTCATATATACTTATTAATTTTTATATAAAGAAATTTGTCATTTATCCACTTAAAGTGAAGAAGAAATTTGTGATTTAAAAATATATATTGCTTCTTTAATCTAATTTGAGCAATTAGACTAAATGTTTGCCTTGTTATAAAAGATTTTTTTTTCCTCTAATTTTTAGTATGTATAAGTTTAATACTCTATAATATGCACTATTTTTTATAATAAAGTTTTAGTTGATGTGGGGTTGTAAAGAAGAAGAAGAAGAAGAAGAAGAAGAAAGAGATGATGATGATGATGATTAGAGTTGTCAAAATGAGCCCGGCCCGATGGCCCAACCCGCCCAATCCGAATGATCCGAATTTATATTGGTCCGAAAAAATTGAGCCTATCTGGCCCGACCCCAGCAGCTCGACGGGCCAAAGGGGCTCAGCTTGATTTGGCCCAAAAATGGCTCGATTTTATTTTTTATATTATTTTTTATTTTTTAAATAGAAGGCTCAAAATTCACATTAGCACTATCTATTAATTACTTAACTTATTTGAGATAACAAAATTTTTTTTGCTCCAATTAATTTTAGAGGGTCTCTCCATAGTTTTTGAAATCTTAATATATATAAATAAAAAAAGTGAATTTTAAGAGTTTGAATAATGTAAGTCCCTTGTCTTATTTCTTTGTTATATAAGCATAATTTAGTATAAATTTGAATTTTTAATAGTTTTAATTTGTGTTTGTATTTAATTTGGTATTGAATAATTTTGTTAGGAAAAAATGCATTGGGTCGAAATTAGCCCGGGAATGGGCTGGGCTTGGCTAGGATTTCTGTAGCCCGAAAAAATCTGGTCCGTGTTCGCCTATTTTATAACAAACGATCCGCAAGTGTTCGGGGGCAAGTGTATATAACGGCAAGTGCATATCCTAAAACACTCCTAACTAGGCTCTCAATTGGATTTATTTTAGTATTAAACTAATTTTACTAAACTATTACTTAACACTTAAATTTAAGAATAAGAAAACACTTTATCAAGTAATCAAGATTGGAAGACAAATTCTAGAGAATTGATTTCCGAATTAACTAAGTATGACAATCTAATTATTCTAAACTAGCAATGATAATTATCATTATTAGACGGCACTTATATATATTAACTCTCCTTTCGAAGAAATTAACTTGTAGATTCATTATCCCTAGCCACCCTTTCAAGTCGACTAGACCTAACGAACTCCCAATCGATCTTAGACCAACGCCTACGCACTTATTTCACCTCCTTTCAGAGCGCTCAACAAATACGCTATATGTTGTCTTTCCATTCACAAATTCCTCCTTTCAAAGCCAACTTATGAATTATGTAGAAGTAGTTAAGTGATAAAGTTAACATTCATGAAAATAAATCACAACATATAGATAACGAATAACAATCATTAACTAGAATAGAAAAATTTCAATTAATCAAACATTCATTAAAACCTACTTTCAAAACCCTAGAATAATAAAGAACTACTCACTCATGTTCATATTCATAACACAAATATGTTCATAGAAAAACATGATTTGAAATAAAGAAATGAGAAAGTGAATAAGCACCCTAATCGCCGTCTTGATCTTGATCCTTTGATGTTGCTTTCCTCTTCAATATGCCATGTAATGATCTCTAAGTCCCTTTTTCAAGTTTGGGAACCTCCTTATATAGTTAAGGCTAAATTGGGCTCAAGATGGGCTCAAAATCATAAAACGCGCTTAATCAGGTTTGGACTCGGAAAGCTGCCTCGACCGAGTCAGAATCCTCCTCGACCGAGTTGGCTTCAACTCGACCGAGTCAGAATCCCTCTCGACCGAGTTGAAATTTCTGACCAACTTCACATTTTGCTCTTCATTTCTCACTCGACCGAGTTGCTAAACAACTCGATCGAGTTAGATTTTCTAACCATGCTTCAACTCCTCTTTGCTATTTCCGACTTTTCTTGCTCGTTTTTCATCCGAACCTTGCCCAAACGGACTTTTTGGCCTTTTTATACCTGAATAACACTAAAACAAGCAGAAACACGTCATCTAGCTCAAAGTATGGATTTTAATCACTTTTCGCCAAATACACATGCATATGTCACAAATTACGACCTTTAATTGACCTAAAATACATATAAAACTAGCATGTATCAAAACCCCTAAACTTAACCATTGTTCGTTCCAAACAATAAACACAAAGCATAACATCAAAATGTCCACAAAATTTTTAGGGCAATTAAATGACACTTCCGGTCTCAGAAATTCTCTTTTTTTTTTTTTTTTTTTTTTCAAAACCAACAACATAACCTTTGAGCATTAGCGACATGGCAGGTTTCAACTACTTTCGAGACATTAAACTTAAAATAACAATCCTCACCGGATAAGTGTATCGCTTATCTCTCAAGTGTATGATATGGAAAGTATTTGCGCTCACATTGAATCACATGCATCGTCTACCATGTGCTTGCCTATTGTCTAAATTAGACCTCATACTTGATATGTGTGACAAAGAATCAATAGGTCTTTATTTTTTGCTGTAATATTGGCTTATGGTTAGGTGGAATACATTGAGATATAAGTGACTATGCATTGGACTAATCAAGCTATTCTTACCCCGACTACCCCTTGACTTTGTTCACTCAATCTCAATCTTCAATTCTCAGAAAAACCAATTAATATGGCTTCTTCACCTTACCAAAGCATTTATGCATCAACTAAGATTATTTATGCCCACTTTCACTCAGGTACCACTTTGGGACTACCCGATCGAGTACCATATTTGGGACTACTCGTTCTTCTTTCAACTCAAGCACACATAGTCATATGTATATTCTCTTCATTAACCCCTCCTCCAACTTTCTCTTTTCCAAGCTTTTTTTCTTTTTTTTTTTTTTTTTTTTTTTTTTTAACTAGGAGGGAAATTTTCTCTTCTTTCTCTTTTGCCTCCCCGAATCTCTTTACCACATCATCCCAAACATCAACTCCACCTTGATACTCTTACCCCTCTACCTTCCAATACACCTCCCTCTTACTCAATTAGTCCAATTACTCGGGCCAAAGCTAAAAGAAAGGTATAAGCTTGTAATGTATGGCTTTGAAAAACAAGGCTTAAAGCTCAAAATGGCTGACTAGGGATTTTTTTACTTTTTCGGTACAAAAGATTATTTTTAAAGGCTAAAAAAATAGGGCTTTTAGCAAAAGAATGCCTAATATCATTTTCTATGTCACAAGATGTACTCGACACATTCATATAAAGACACAAGGCAAGTTCTAGAGACTAAATACTATGTGATCAATCACTTCACACCGAAAGAATGATAAAATTACTCTATAGATAAGAGTACATATAAAGCTAAAAACCTCACAGGTTAATTTGTGATTATTGTTCAAGTCTAAGCTCAATTTTGTCTCCAACTGCCTATCATGTTCAGTTATGTGTCCTACCCTCATTTACTTCCAAAAATAAATTTCATCATTGACAAATTATCATCTAATACCCTTTTTATGCTTATCAAGAACCAAGTTGACGACTCCTAATCAACGAAATTTAAAATCAACCTAAAAACACAACTAAAATGCAAAACATAAAATGACACTAACTAATACGACGGATCAATCCAATCAGCTATTTGGGCACACAGACCCGACACTACCCAATACTCAATAGGGCTCACAGGCCCTTTACCAACTAACACAAGCAAGATATAAAATACGGAACACAACCAAGAACAATCATGGCCTCAATAACACTGAATGAAATAACAACGAAAAAAAAAAACGGCCAAGACGTAACACTATCCACCCCCCCTCCCTCCCCCCTCCCAAACTTGGTTGAAACCAAGTTTTTGGGCAAAAGAGTGATACGTCTTGGTGCCTACTCACAGTGCTACTGAGGCGGAGGTGGTGGGGGTGGGTTAAAACCCCATGGCTGCCAGAACTGAGCCATTGCATCCAACTGCTGCTGTTGATAAGCTTGTCTCTGCTCATGTCGGATCCACCTCTCATCCTGTTGTAAACTCCAAGTGGTCTCCGTATTCCATCGATCATCCTGCTGAGCCCACCGTTCTTCTTGCCGTACTCGCCACTGTTTGTCTTCATCAATCCTCTGATGCTGCTGTGTCATCAAATTGTTCAAAGATGTAATCAATGTAGGGAGCACCTGAGCCATGTTCTCTTTGCCTCCTTGGCCCGATCCACTAGTTCCTTCACCTTGACTCTCAATTCGGTGCACAGCTTGATAAAGTCGAGACTCATCAGGAGTAGGGTCAACTTCTTGTGCACGATGAGCTGGGGAGTATCTTCCAATTATCTATATCCTCAAGCTCCTCAATCTTAGTTAGTTGGGCATTAGGAAGACGAAGGAACCCTCCTCGATTCTGCAACAGCAAATATTGATCCTCATATTTGCTCCAAAAATTCATCTTCAGCCTACAAACATCATCCAACGATATAACCCAGTCTCCAGGAACTATCTCAGCTGAGTCATCATCAGAAACAACTTGGAAGTGTTCAGCTACAGGAGTAATAAGACCCCCAATCGAAATATCCCCCGATTGTTTCACTGCTTGGCAATCAAACTGCTCCATCAGAATTTGGTTGAGATCAATCTTTCGTCCCGTTGCCACACACCATAAAAGAAACATCTCCTTCTGAGTCACAGTGCCCGTCTCAGGGTGAGCAAGCACCGTATAGGCAATTAAGCGATGCAAATACCGGAAGATAGGATTACGAATCCAAGACACCTTATTCCTCGATGGATCGCTCTTCATTCAAGGCACAAGTCCCGGGACTTCTACCATATGATTCCAGAATGTGTGCTCATTATATTCATCTGGCGGGGTGCAATCTCCGGTGTTTGGCAGCTTGTAGATATCATTCAGTTCAGCCCGAGTAAGTGTGTAAGTCTTGTTGCGAAGCCGGAATGACATACTGCTCGGCTTCCTATCTTGAGCAGAGGTAGGGTGTAGAACTAGAGTAGTGAGAAACTCTAAGGTATCATTCTGATATGTTACTCGACCTCTTCCCAATAAGTTCTCCCAACTGACCCTCTTTATGAGCATCTATAAATTTCTGTGAATGCCAAACCGGTCTTCCACTAAAGAGACAGTAAATTTAGTGGGGACGATCTTTCTCCCAATGATTTTCTTCCATCGCCTCTCTTCTTCAGGTGATTGTAATCTGATGCTGTAAAATAGAGGATTATCAGGCGAGAATGCCGGTGGATTAGCCGAAGATGTTTCACCTGCAACCTTCCGTTTTTTTCCTTTAGGTGGCATTATATACCCTATAAAACAACATTTTTCAATTAGTACCATAGTACACACAAGCAACACCTACACTCCTAGGCTTTATGAACTTTTAATTCATTCTCCGACTATGTTAATTGCAAATTTGCATCAAATTAGCACACAAGAGAGGTAAACATCAATATCACTATCAATACGAACTTCTCTATTATTCTTCATTAATATAGAACATAATTGAACCAATTAAAGCCTAGTTTTCACTCAAGAATCATAATGCACTCAACCTATTCGATAAAATGCCACAATGACCCTTGCATGTGAATTAAACGAATATTGCTCTAAATTCAATTCCCACAAGCATAACTACTCAACTATATATGCAATTCACTCAAGTCAACTCATGATACGTTTCCCCAACCTAACTTGCTACAAGGTTTCACTACAAGTGCAAACATCAATGTCATGCTCAAAACTTATCAATAGCAACTACAATCCCAACTAATAAACACAAGAACTATCCTTGATAAACAAACAAGTGCAAGTTAAGCATTCTTACCGGAAATTCTTAGTTGCAAGACCCTTTTCGAAATTGAGCCCTAAGTGGAGAAGAAAGTCTCAATTTGTCTCTTTCACAAAACCAAATTGGTGAACTTTGAAGATTATGAAGTGGGTTTGTGGATTTCGTGTGTTTTTGTAGAAGATTAGAGGTAATGGAGGGGAGGGGATGGAGGGTTTTCGATTTTTAGAGAGGGAGAAGAGGGAGGAAGTGAAAAAAATTGAAAGAAGAGGGAGAAAAATCGTGTTTAAACACTGGTACCTGCGACTCGACCGAGTTACCTGAGACTCGGTCGAGTTATGTCATTTCCGAAAACGGGCCCGTTTTGGCCTGTAATGCGCCTCGACCGCGTGAATATGGCCTCGGTCGAGTTATGTTTCTGACTCGGTCGAGTAGAATTGGCCTCGATCGAGTCCAACTTGCTGGAACTTCTCTGTTTTTGCCTTCAAATTCGCCTCGGACGAGTGTTCTCTTGCCCCGGGCGAGTTGAACTCGCTGAATATCCCCTGTTTTAGCCTTCTAACTCCATTTTTTTCTCCTTTTCTCGCATCTTTTCACTTCTTTCCGCGCTTCTTCGATGACGTCGTATTTCCTATGCGCACTAACAAACAAATTAAAACAATTCAAAACATAAAATTAAAAATCCGAAAATTCAAACTAAAACAAAAGTATCGGGTTGCCTCCCGACAAGCGCTACTTTTATCGTCTTTAGCTTGACGACCTTGTGAATTTTTAGTTCAGCTCGGTCAACCGTAAATCATCTACGGTTGCAACTTGACTCGGGATGTATTGTTTCTTGATCCTCTGACCATTTACAAGGAATGTGCTTCCTTGTGCATCCATCAATTCCACTATGCCCGACTTTCGGACATGCTTGATTATAAAGGTCTCATCCATCGTGACTGCAACTTTCCAGGAAACAATCGCAGCTGCGAATTGCACAAGAGAACTTGTTCACCTGGTTCAAAGTGTCGATTCTTTATCATTTGACCACGGACCCTTTTTGTGCGCTCCGGTGGCTTTTTCTCAAGATCACGGAATCCATTTCCCAAATGCTCCTGTAATGGTTTTAGCTTAGGTCCGCGTACCTTCTCCTCGGATATTTTTTCCACAACTTTATCCGTGATGTCCTCCTTCTCTACATCTTCCAGCTTCTTTTCCTGCAATTCATTCAAAGCACTAACCCCATCCACAAGATCTAATTTAGTAGCATCACTGTCTTTCACAGAAAAATTTGAATTGGTAATGCATCAGAATCACTTGGCGCAAGAATTTCTCCATGAAATGTAGTATCTAAACTATTTATAGCACTACATGTTTCAACTTGATTAGCCTCTTCATCATCATGCATTTTCATGGCCTTATAAATAGAGAATGTTATTTTTTCCTTGTTTACTCTAAGTGTGAGTTCTCCTTTTTGGACATCAATTAAAGCACTGCCCGTTGCTAAAAACGGGCGACCTAGAATTAAAGGAACATATTTATCCTCCATCATATCTAAGACCACAAAATCTGCAGGAAATATGAAATAATCTGCTTGCACAAGAACATCTTCTACTATTCCCCTAGGACAAGTCAGAGATCTATCAGCCATTTGAAGTGCAATTGTGGTAGGTTTAAACGTGCCTATTCCTAGTTTTTCAAAAATAGAAAAGGGCATAAGATTAATGCTAGCTCCTAATCACAAAGTGCTCTTTCAAATGTGTCATTACCTATTTTGCAAGCAATTGTAAAGCTACCTGGATCTTTCCGCTTCAGTGGCAACTTCCTTTGAATGACTGCGCTGCACTCCTCAGACAGGTTGACAGTCTCATAATCCTCAAGATTTCATTTCTTTGCTATCACTTCCTTGAGAAATTTTTCATAATTGGGCATTTCTTGAAGTGCATTCACGAATGGGATATTGATTTGAATCTTTTTGAAAATGTCCAAGAACTTAGCGAACTGGTCATCCACTTTCTTTCTTCTCAGTGCTTGAGGGTATGGAATGGGAGGAACATATTTTGGGCCACTTTCAAATGTAATCCCCCGCTCTATCAAGTTCTCCGCTACTTTGACTTTTTCTTCCGGCTCAGCTTGTTCTTCCAAGTGCTCTTTCTCAATGACTTCGCCTTCCACCACTGGCTTCTTCGGTCCTTCATATTCAGTGCCACTCCTCAACTGAATGGCTTGACAATGTTCCCTTGGATTAACCACTGTATCACTGGAAACTGTCCTTTCTTATGTTGAGTTGTTGTTGCTCTAATCAAGTGTTGGATGTCCGATGCCACACTTTTCAATTCTGCACCCATGCCTGCTATGTTTTTACTCAACTCATTATGCTTTCCTTCCATTTTCTTCTCCAGCTGCGCTAACTTCTCCTCAAATTGTGTTGCTTGTGCTTCTCTTAACTCTTCCGGAGTTGGGTTTCTTCCATCATGTATGATTCCATTCGTGACTTTGAACCCTGGTGGAGGAGTAAGGGTATTCTTCGAATTTCCATAAGCCAAATTAGAGTAATTTCGATTCCCTTGCGGATATTGGTTACCTTGTGAATATTGATTATATATTGGCTGATTACCTTGGTAATTATTGAAATTTCGCTGATTCACAAAGTTCACATCTTCCATCTCTTCTTGAGTTAGTTGCGGCTGTGATTGCTCAGAATGTTGTGCTAACGTCAGATTAGTTAGCAAGTTCATTTGGGCCGTCAAAGCTGAAATCTGAGAAGCCAAATTCTGATTTGATTCCACTTCAACTACACTAGCCACTCTCCTCGGCTGATTACGCTCGTTCGGCCATTGATAACTGGTTCTAGAGATAGCATCTAGAATAGCAAACGCAGAATTCACACTCTTCTCCATCAGACTCCCTCCTGCCGCAGCGTCTACGTGATCTCTAGTTGGTGCAAGTAAGTCAATGTAAAACTTACAGATTTGCTATTTCCTGGTGAACCCATGCTGAGGACAGCTTCGGAGTAAATCTCTGAATCTTTCCCATGCTTCACCCAGTGGCTCCTGATCCAACTGTCTGAACTGTGTGATTTCATTCTGCAGCTCTAGCATCTTGCTGGGTGGGAAGTACTTCAATAAAAACCTTTCACTTAATTCATCGCACTCAGTGATTTCCTCTAACGAGTTAAACCACTGCAGGGCCCTATCCTTTAAGGAAAAAGGAAAGAGCCTCATCTTCACTTGCTCATGCGGTACGTGGTTGATTTTTATCGTATCAGCCAATCTCCGAAACTTAGTTAAATGAGTGTTCGGATCTTCCAAAGCAGTACCGCCATATTGATTTTGTTGCACAATATTAATAAGCGCTGGTTTGAGCTCAAAACTGTGTGCATTGAGTGGTGGCGGTTGTACTCCTCCAGGATTCTGATTAGGCAGAGGACGAAGACAGTCACTTATTGGAGAAGTGTCCTCATCGTCATTCTCATTGTTATTCTGATTTCCTACCGGAAGTACTGGATTCTGTGGAGGTTGTTGTTGTTGGATACTTGTGACTCTGTCATCCAAATTGGCCAGTGCCAACAGAATGCGGTTCATAACCTCTTCTTGGTTCGGTGGATTTTCCATCTCAACCGGTTGATTTCTCCTTGCTCTGTGTCTTCGGGCTGTAGCTTCAATTTCCGGATCACACGGAAGAAGATGTTCTTTTCCCTTAGACCTGGTATGCATGCACAATCCCTGAAAACACTAACAAGAAAATACCCACGTAAAATCAAAATAGATAAAAATAAAAATAAAAGAAAATTAAATGTGCAAAAATAAATTGTTGCCTAGTGGTAGCGTCGTTTTCGACTACCAAATTAAATCGTGTATGAGAATACACTTAAACCTTACCGACTATCCTACTTAGTAGAATGGTAAATAAGGGTCGATCCCACAGGGAACGGCCGAACAGTTTTGATTATGATGTCAAGCGGTTTATGATTAGGAATGCAAGAAATAAATACTTAAGAAAGCAATAAAGGGGGGGTTGATGGGAAACTAGCAATCTATTAGTGACAATTAAAAGGAAATAGACACAATTAAAAGAAACAAGTACTCAAAAACACTAGAAGAGATCTTTTTCGGTTTTAGTTTACGAATAGTAAAACAAGTCACCCTTGATCATGCTTCCCCTTGGTCTTGAACAATTGATGCAACTATTGTTAATGCCCTATTCAATTGTGATTCTAGCCCTTATCTCAAGGCTATTAACAAGCTCTAATAGCCTTGTTATCCCTTAATCTTAGTTAATCAAAACAAGCTCTTCGACTAACCCTATTCAGTTTAACCGAATCCTCGAACAAGCTCTCTTAGATTCAATCACCAAATGCATTAAACACTAGGACAACGAGATAAATTCAACATAAAACTCGCAAGCTCGGTTTTAGAGGTTGAACTTTATGTTATCACCAATAAATAACTATTGTTTGCTACTCGGGAATCGGAAATCCTACAATTACGGATAGTAATCTCCTATTCTAGCAACACATTCACAAATCCCTTAAAGGGTGATCAATCCAATAATAAATTCATAAATGTGAGTCAATAACAGCAAATAACACAAAACACTTGAATACACAATATTTTCGGTAACATTAACCGTAATAATCACATAAATGTCTTGGACTCAAGGTTCCACAATAATCAAGAGTGACTAAGGGTGCTAGCCACCCATTTTACCTAATACAAAGATAAAATAACAGAAAATTAAAGAAAACATGAAAATAGGATAGAAAGAACCAAAGGTTAGGGGTTGAAGATCAAGATCTTCAACCCCCTTCCATTTCCTTGCTTCCAATGGAGAAAAGTGGCTGATTATGTGTGGGGGATGGGTTCTAGGTTGTTAGGGTTGTGTTTAAATTCGAATGGGATGATATATATATAAGGAGAGAAAGTGCTAGTCAAAAATAGGAAAATCGCATTCAGGATTTTAAAACAGGGTACTGAATCTCGGCCGAGACGGGAGTGTGTCTCGGCCGAGACGTGAAAAGGGGTTTTCAAGGGTTTGTGGGTCGAAAGGAGATCTATTAAATCTCGGCCGAGATTCTGGGCCATGAAAAACCTTGAAATTCTCTGGCAATATTTCTCGGCCGAGATCTGTTGTGCGTCTCGGCCGAGATCTTCTTTCTGTCCAACTCTTCATAATTGCCCTGGAGACTCATCTCGACCGAGACTCTCATCCTGTCTCGGCCGAGATCTTCAACTGTCCCTTCCTTTTGTTGCCTCAATCGATCCCTTGACTCCGCGGTCGTTTAATGTTCGATTTCGACCCTTTTTCACCTGTCTTAACACAAAAACAGCACAAACGCATTATTTTGCCCATGAGAGAATAAAAGCACTAAATACACGTGATTATGCACATTAAATAATTTTAGAGGGTCTCTCCATAGTTTTTGAAATCTTAATATATATAAATAAAAAAAGTGAATTTTAAGAGTTTGAATAATGTAAGTCCCTTGTCTTATTTCTTTGTTATATAAGCATAATTTAGTATAAATTTGAATTTTTAATAGTTTTAATTTGTGTTTGTATTTAATTTGGTATTGAATAATTTTGTTAGGAAAAAATGCATTGGGTCGAAATTAGCCCGGGAATGGGCTGGGCTTGGCTAGGATTTCTGTAGCCCGAAAAAATCTGGTCCGTGTTCGCCTATTTTATAACAAACGATCCGCAAGTGTTCGGGGGCAAGTGTATATAACGGCAAGTGCATATCCTAAAACACTCCTAACTAGGCTCTCAATTGGATTTATTTTAGTATTAAACTAATTTTACTAAACTATTACTTAACACTTAAATTTAAGAATAAGAAAACACTTTATCAAGTAATCAAGATTGGAAGACAAATTCTAGAGAATTGATTTCCGAATTAACTAAGTATGACAATCTAATTATTCTAAACTAGCAATGATTATTATCGTTATTAGACGGCACTTATATATATTAACTCTCCTTTCGAAGCAATTAACTTGTAGATTCATTATCCCTAGCCACCCTTTCAAGTCGACTAGACCTAACGAACTCCCAATCGATCTTAGACCAACGTGAAAAACTAGAAAAGGGCATAAGATTAATGCTAGCTCCTAAATCACATAGTGCTCTATCAAACGTGACATTACCTAACTTGCAAGCAATTGTAAAGCTACTTGGATCTTTCTGCTTCAGTGGCAACTTCCTTTGAATCATTGCGCTGCACTCCTCAGACAGGTTGACAGTCTCATACTCTTCAAGCTTTCTTTTCTTCGCTAGCACTTCCTTGAGAAATTTTGCATAATTGGGCATTTGTTGAAGTGCATCCACGAATGGGATATTTATTTGAATCTTTTTGAAAATGTCCAAGAACTTAGCAAACTGGTCGTCCACTTTCTTTCTTCTCAGTGCTTGAGGGTATGGAATGGGAGGAACATATTTAGGGCCACCTTCAAATGTAATCCCCCTCTCTATCGGTTTCTCCGCTTCTTTGCCTTTTCCTTTCGGTTCAGCTTGTTCTTCCAAGTGCTCTTTCTCAACGAGTTCTCCTTCCACCACAGGCTTCTTTGGTCCTTCATATTCGGTTCAACTCCTTAATTGAATGGATTGACAGTGCTCTCTTGGATTCACCACTGTATCACTGGGAAACTGTCCTTGCTTATGTTGGGCTGCTAATGCTCTAATCAGGTGCTGGATGTCCGATGCCACACTTTTCAATTCTGCGCCCATACATGCTATGTTTTTACTCAGCTCATTATGTTTTCCTTCCATCTTCTTCTCCAACTGAACTAACTTCTCATCAAACTTTTCTGCTTGTGCTTCTATTAACTCTTCTGGAGTTGGGTTTCTTCCATCATGTATGATTCCATTTGTGACTTTGAACCCTGGTGGAGGAGTAAGGGTGTTCTTCGAATTTCCATAAGCCAAGTTGGAGTAATTCTGATTCCCTTGCGGATATTGGTTACCTTGTGAATATTGATTATACCTCGGTTGATTACCTTGGTAATTATTGAAATTTCGCTGATTCACAAAGTTCACCTCTTCCATCTCTTCTTGGGTTAGCTGCGGTTGTGATTGCTCAGAATGTTGTGCTAACGTCAGATTAGTTAGCAAGTTCATTTGGGTTGTCAAAGCTGAAATCTGAAAAGCCAAATTCTGATTTGATTCCACTTCAACTACACTAGCAACTCTCCTCGGCTGATTACGCTCGTTTGGCCATTGATAACTGGTTCTAGACATAGCATCTAGAATGGCAAACGCCGAATTCACACTCTTCTCCATCAGGCTCCCTCCTGCCGCAGCGTCTACGTGATCTCTAGTTGGTGCAAGTAAGCCATTGTAAAACTTACAAATTTGTTGCTTCCTGGTGAACCCATGTTGAGGACAGCTTCGGAGCAAATCTCTGAATCTTTCCCATGCTTCACCCAGTGGCTCCTGATCCAACTGTCTGAATTGTGTGATTTTGTTCTGCAGCTCTAACATCTTGCTGGGTGGGAAGTACTTCAATAAGAACCTTTCACTTAATTCATCCCACTCAGTGATCTCCTCTAACGAATTAAACCACTGCAGAGCTCGATCCTTTAAGGAAAAAGGAAAGAGCCTCATCTTCACTTGCTCATGCGGTACATGGTTGATTTTTATCGTATCAGCTAGTCTCCGAAATTTCGTTAAATGAGTGTTCGGATCTTCCAAAGCAGTACCACCATACTGATTTTGTTGCACAATATTGATGAGCTCAAAACTGTGTGCATTGAGCGGTGGCGGTTGTACTCCTCCAGGATTCTGATTAGGCAGAGGACGAAGGCAGTCACTTATTGGGGAAGTGTCCTCATCGTCATTCACATTGTTATTCTGATGTCCTCTTGGAAGTACTGGATTCTGTGGAGGTTGTTGTTGTTGAATGCTTGTGACTCTGTCATCCAAATTGGCCAGTGCCATCAGGATGCGGTTCATAACCTCTTCTTGGTTCGGTGGATTTTCCATCTCAACCGGTTGATTTCTCCTTGCTCTGTGTCTTCGGGCTGTAGCTTCAATTTCCAGATCACACGGAAGAAGATGTTCTTTTCCCTTAGACCTGGTATGCATGCACAATCCCTGAAAACACTAACAAGAAAATACCCACGTAAAATCGAAATAGATAAAGATAAAAACAGAAATTAAATATGCAAAAATAAATTGTTGCCTAGTCTAGTCTTGTTCTAGTTATCAGAATAAAAACTAAAACACTAAACTCAGTCCCCGGCAACGGCGCCAAAAACTTGTTCGCCTATTTTATAACCTAACGATCCGCAAGTGTACGGGTGCAAGTGTATATAACGGCAAGCAAGGTCGATCCCACAAGGACTGACTTAATGACTAGTTTGATACTCTAAATATCCTAAAACACTCCTAACTAGGCTCTCAAATGGATTGAATTTAGTATTAAACTAATTTTACTAAACTATTACTAAACACTTAAATTCAAGAATAAGAAAACAATTTATCAAATATTCAAGATTGGAAGACAAATTCTAGAGAATTGATTTCAGAATTAACTAAGTTTGACAATCTAATTATTCTAAACTAGCAATGATTACTATCGTTATTAGACGGCACTCATATATGTTAACTCTCCTTTCGAAGCAATTAACTTGTAGATTCATTACCCCTAGCCACCCTTTCAAGTCGACTAGACCTAATGAACTCCCAATCGATCTTAGACCAATGCCTACGCACTTATCTCACCTCCTTTCAGAGCGCTCAACAACTACGCTATATGTTGCCTTTCCATTCACAAATTCCTCCTTTCAAAGCAAACTTATGAATTATGTAGAAATAGTCAAGTGATCAATTTAAATATTCATGAAACTAAATCACAACACATAGATAACGAATAACAATCATTAACTAGAATAGAAAACTTCAATTAATCAAACATTCATTAAAACCTACTTTAAAAACCCTAGAATAATAAAGAACTACTCACTCATGTTCATATTCATAACACAAATATGTTCATAGAAAAACATGATTTGAAATAAAGAAATGAGAAAGTGAATAAGCACCCTAATCGCCGTCTTGATCTTGATCCTTTGATGTTGCTTTCCTCTTCAATATGCCATGTAATGATCTCTAAGTCCCTTTTTCAAGTTTGGGAACCTCCTTATATAGTTAAGGCTAAATTGGGCTCAAGATGGGCTCGAAATCATAAAACGCGCATAATTAGGTTTGGACTCGGAAAGCTGCCTCAACCGAGTCAGAATCCCCCTCGGCCGAGTTGGAATTTCTGACCAACTTCACGTTTTGCTCTTCATTTCTCACTCGACCGAGTTGCTAAACAACTCGATCGAGTTAGATTTTTTGACCATGCTTCAACTCCTCTTTGCTATTTCCGACTTTTCTTTCTCGTTTTTCATCCGAACCTTGCCCAAACGGACTTTTTGGCCTTTTTATACCTGAATAACCCTAAAACAAGCAGAAATACGTCATCTAGCTCAAAGTATGGATTTTAATCACTTTTCGCCCAAATACACATGCATATGTCACAAATTACGACCCTTAATTGACCTAAAATACATGTAAAACTAGCATGTATTAGTCCGGCCCAACTCGGCCCAATTTTTTCTGCTTGTTTGACTGGGCTGGGCCGGACTGACCCGATCCGACCATTTTAACAGCTCTAATGATGATGATGATGATGACAACAACAACAATAACAACAACAACAACCACAACTTTTCAAAAATTTCAAAATGACTTCACTATCCTCGAATTATAATACTTTACAAGGGTATTATGGGAATCACAAGAAAAGGCGAAACCAATAACAGGACGAAACAATCCACAAAACTCTCTCAACACCACATTTACTAACCACACTACAAAACTTAATTTAATGTTTTAAATTTGCGTAGTACACTACATTAATTTGTCATTTTACACTCTTTACAAAAATATACCAATTTATTTGAAACATTACAAACTATATTAACCAATTAACCCATGTCATTCCTCAATCCTTCATTGAACACCACTTAAGAACAACAGATTTCACCAACTCCACTAAAGCAAGGAGAGTAGATTATGTAGAACGACAGAAATTTATTTCGGTTTCCGAACTTCAAATAAAGTTACACATTTGATTCTACTTTTTTTTTTTTTTTTTTTTTCTGAGAATTAAATATATATTTGCTGTCTGAGAAGAAAGGGAAAATAAATTATGTTCAAAAAGTGGAAACCGAGCAATTCGATTTGTCTACGTGTTCGATGACCTAAGCTTGTCCTGTTCGGTAAAGGCATGTTGAATGCTTGTCAATTATGTTCAATTTTGCTCCAATTCTTTCCTCATCCATTTGATTTCCACCCAAAATCCTCTATTTATATTACACTGGCTTTTATATATAGCATTACCATCAAATTCATATAAAAAATTCAAGAAAAAATCTCTTTTTTCTTCATCCATTATTTGCACTATAATTCGTGGATTTCAAAAAAGAAATGATAATGGGGGCTTCTTGTATGGAGCTAATACGTTCTTCGCTGTTTTCCGTTAATTGCATCCTAAATTCACGCTACCTCCACTGTGTTTATGCTCGAATTGGATCCTCTATTCCAAATTGTATTCCATCTAGTATTTCATTGTATCTAACACACGTCACGTGTTAATTAGTGATGTCATCATATAAACATGGCATGTAATAGTTGTTTTGGAATAAAAGATGAAATACAGAATAGAATAGAGGATCTCGTCTGGTTTATGTTGGCCCGCCACTCCTCTCGTCTCCTTATTTAGAGAATAATCATGAGAAGGGAGCTAACGAGGAGAATGAAACGATGACAGGTATATGCCTTGTTTCGATTATACCCGCATACATTTTATTTGACTCGGGAGCATCACACTCCTTTATGTCTAATGCCTTTAGAAAAGAGCTAAAGCTTGAATTACATTAGGAATACAAATCTTGAGGTTAACGTTCCTTCAAGAGAAAACATAAGGATTAGAAGTCTGGCAAAGAACGTTAAGATAAGCTTTGATAAGGAAATAATCGAAGCAGATCTGCACATACTAGGTATGAAAGGCTTTGACATCATTTTAGGTATGGACTGGCTATGTAAGAATAAAGCAGTAATTCGATGTGTTGACTGTGCGATAGATCTAGAAATGCCAAATGATCGATGTTTCACTTTCCATGGAGCAAGTACACATAGGAACTTACCGTTGATCTCTGCGATGAAAACATTTAGAATGCTGAACGGAGGGTGCGAAGCATATCTGGTAAATATCGTAGAAATCGGACAGGAGAAGTTGACCCCAACTAACATAATGGTGGTGGAAGATTTTCTCGATGTCTTTCCAGAGGATCTATCAGGGATCCCACCCGATCGTGTAGTGGAGTTTGCCATTGAATTAATCCCAGGGGCTGCACCCGTGTCTAAGGCTCTATACTGAATGGCACCAAAAGAACTGCAAGAATTGAAGTCTCAACTACAAGAACTATTGGACAAGAAGTTAATCCAACCAAGTGTCTCACCGTGGGAAGCGCCAGTGCTATTCGTGAAAAAGAAAGACGGTTCGATGAGAATGTGCATTGATTACCGAGAGTTAAATCGGTTAACGATAAAAAACAAGTATCCACTACCAAGGATAGAGGATTTGTTTGATCAACTGAAGAACGCAGGTGTTTTTTTCCAAGATTGACCTTAGGTCAACTACCACCAGTTAAGGGTCAGGGAGAGGGATATCCCGAAGACAGCATTCAGGACCCGATATGGACTTTATGAGTTCACTGTAATGCCATTTGGAGTTACCAGCACACCAGAGGTATTCATGGACTTGATGAATAGTATTTTCCATAAATATCTGGATAAGTTCGTGATCGTATTTATAGACAATATCTTAATGTTCCCAAAGGACTCAGAGCAACATGAAGGACACCTTCGCTCTATCTTAGAAGTGTTATGGCGAGAAAAGCTTTACGCCAAATTTAGTAAGTGCGAGTTCTATTTAAATAAATTTGTATTCCTAGGTCATGTAATTACCACGCAAGGGATTGAGGTTGACCCCGTCAAGGTAGAAGTTGTACTAAAGTGGGAGACTCCGACTAATGCAAACGAGGTTCATAGTTTCCTAGGTTTAGCAGGGTACTACAGAAGATTCATTCCAAACTTCTCACGAATTGCAAAACCACTTACGAAACTCACAAAGAAAAATGAAAGGTTCATCTGGAGCTCAGAGTGTGAAGTGAGTTTCCAAGAATTAAAAGGGAGACTAACAACCACACCGGTCCTGACCGTGCCCGATGGATCAAATGGATTTGTTGTATATACAGATGCGTCAAAGACTAGTCTGGGATGTGTCTTGTTGCAACATGGAAAGGTTATAGCTTACGTATTTCGACAACTAAAGATACATGAGCAGAATTACCCGACACATGACTTAGAATTGGCTACAGTACTACACGCACTGAAAATCTGGAGGCATTACTTGTACGGAGGAAGTGCGAGATTTACACAGACCACCAGAGCTTGAAGTACTTCTTTATGCAAAAAGAACTCAACATGCGCCAGAGGAGATGGTTAGAATTAGTAAAAGACTACGACTGTACGATACTCTACCACCCAGGCAAAGCCAATGTTGTAGCCGATGCACTCAGCAGGAAGGGGAAGGGACAATTAGCATTTTTATCTACGGAACAAGAACAACTTATCCACGAATTCGGTAAGATGTGACTTACATTTGGTAGAACAAGACAAACCTCAGCACTGCTAGCTGCGATGATAATTCAACCAACATTGAGGGAACAGATTGTAGAGGCCCAAAAGAGTGACAACTTCCTCAATCTAATGAAAAATAAGATCCGAGATAAGGGGACCGTGGACTTCTCAGTAACCCCAGATGGAGCATTAGTATTCAAAGGTAGAATTTGCATACCAAAGGACGAGGCATTACGAAATGATATCATGGAGAAAGCTCATAATACCCCTACTGCACATCCAGGTGAAACTAAGATGTATAGAGACCTCAAACCAATCTTCTGGTGGAGAGGAATGAGACGTTCCATTGCCCAGTTCATTAGTAGGTGCCTCACGTGTCAAAGAATCAAGTCAGATCAACAACGACCATACGGATTGTTGAACCCGCTAGAGATTCCAGGGGGGAAATGGGAACATATAACAATGGATTTCGTTACTGGACTGCCAAGGACTTCTAAGCAAAATGATGCAACATGGGTTGTTACCGAAAGACTGACAAAAGTAGCCCACTTTATTCCAGTTAAAATGGCCTACTCGATGGATCGATTAACAAAGTTGTACATCGATCATGTAGTCAAATTGCATGGAATACCAGTCTCGATTGTATCTGATTGTGACCCATGCTTTACCTCAAGATTCTGGGGAAGCTTACAAAAGGCAATGGGGACCAAACTGAGTTTTAGTACTGCCTATCATCCGCAAACTGACGGACAATCGGAAAGGACAAATTGAACTCTAGAAGATCTACTTAGGACCTGTGTCTTGGATTTTGGCGGAAGTTGGGAAGATCACTTGTCCTTAGTAGAGTTTGCTTATAACAATAGCTATCAAGCTACGTTGGGAATGACACCATTTGAAGCACTTTATGGGAAAAAAGATGTCGAACACCAATATATTGGGATCGAGTTGGAGTTAAGAAAATTTTGGGACCAGATCTAGTGGAAAAATCTACGGAAGCAATTGCCAAGATCAAAGAAAGAATCAAGGGGGCCCAAAATAGGCAAAAATCTTATGTTGATAAGCGAAGAAAAGATCTGCAGTTTGAAGTTGGAGAAAAGGTGTTTCTAAGGGTTGCACCTATTAAGGGACTAATACGCTTTGGGAAAGGGGGAAAATTGAGACCGAGATACATAGGACCTTTCGAGATACTAGAACGAGTCGGAGACGTAGCTTATCGATTGGCCTTAACCCTAGAATTATCTGAAGTACATAATGTTTTCCACATATCCATGCTCCAAAAATACATACCTAATCCTAGTCATCGTATTAAGCTAGAAGAGTTAGAGGTCAAAAGGGACCTCACATATGAAGAGCAACCTACAACTATTCTTGGGAGGAAGATTAAGACGTTAAGGAATAAGGATATTCCATTGGTATTAGTTCAGTGGAATAGATATGGTAGGGAAAAAGCAACTTGGGAACAGGAGGAAGATATCCTAAGCAAGTACCCCGAGCTAACCCCTAGTAAGTACAAATTTTGGGGACGAAATTTTTAAAAGGAGGGGGGAGTTGTAACACCCGGATTCTGTGAAAACCTGCATATCATGTTTAAATTGATTTTTCATATTTTAGATCTCTTTAATTATACGCATATATGTTTTTACTAGACTTTGGTAAACTAACATCTTAAAAAGGGGGAACAAAGTTCTATCCACAATGCAGGAAAAGCTACCAAAGGAGACTGAGCTTGCTCGTATTTCACTTGACCGGCACAAGGAAGACGATGTTACAAGACAAATTATGTATGACATTACAATTATTACATCCTAAGTGATACACCACATTAAATACCATGATCATCAAATAATATACCACCCTTATTTTTTTTACCCAACGTATAACATGAAGATAATATCCAACATTAAGCATGACAAAGCAGGAGGTAATGTTTGTACGTGACCACTTAGATTAAATAAGGCCTGGTGGATTAACATGGAAAAGTAGATAGGTACAACTAATCTATGCTAGGAAATGAATAAGCAAGCCTATAACAACCTCCCTGCTCCACGTGGTGATGAGATTTACATGCAAGACTAAATATAATTACCAAATATATGCAACCTCATCTTCATAAATTCAAAATACATGCAACCTCACGCTCATATATATATATATATATATATATATATATATATATATATATATGTATGTATATATATACACATACAAAACTTAGAGAAAACAAACCATCAGCCCACTCCCACTTTTAAGCTACTAACCCTCCCAAGACCGATGAAGGGTACCTCCTGACGAACTACTACGCTACGAAGGTCTAACGAGAAAGAAGAAAGGCAAATGCTAGATTCCTTATTTTCAAAATACAAGGTAAAATGTCTAAGCCCTTGAGCTATTAATCATGTAAATGATTAGGGATCTTGTATGATTGATCATCACTCATCAATTTTGCTCCATATGATCAAACTTAAATTTATATAAACATATCTACTAGGTATTTTTCAAAACTGTTTTACTATGTGTAACTACATAATGTTAGGAGTCTATGGTAAAAGTTTGAGAATATTTCGTCAAGTCTGTGATTTTTGGCGAATTTTACAAGTTAGGCTGATTCGAGGTCCAAACTAGATAACTTACGAAAATTAAAATAAAAACATCTATTGAATATTATTCAAATTTTTTTTACTATAATTAATGTATGATGTTAGGAACCTATGGTAAAACTTTAAGAATATTTCGACGAGTCTATGACTTTTAGCGAATTTTACAAATTAAGGCTGATTTTAGGTCCAAAATGGGATAATCTAGACCTTGAAAAATATGTTTTTGTAAATTTATCCCTTAGGACTTTTTGTAAAATATTGGATTATGTTACATTAATATAGTTATTATCGAATATATAACCTTTTCATAACATCTAAGCACGTGTGAAATCACATCACTTCAATCAAAGAGCTATCATTTCATGCATTAGATGTTAGATAGACCTTAAAAAAATTGTGAAAGTACATTAGGATATTTTATAAGGTGCTCGAGTATGAATATAGGTGTACCTATAAGATAGGTTGCCTAAAATATTGAACTCCTAAAAATATAAGTATACTATAAAATAAGACTAATAGAGCAAAAACCGTCACAAGTGCAGTACGAGCTAGATCAAGATCTTCGTAGAGCTTACCCCTACAATCTAATGACAAGAGTGTGTAACTTTTATTTGGTATTCTTCAATTTTGTGTATTCTTGTGTACGCCGGCTTGGCTTCAGGGTCATTCCGTTATATAGGACCTTCGGGTCACAGGACCTTCGGGTCAATCATTAGTTGGTAAACGGGTCAACTGATTATAGTCTTACACATCAATATACAGTTTCGTGGAATTTTGAATGAACGTTATCCACTGGGTCATATAACTCATGATGATATGTTTAAACGATTTCAGGTACGGCGGGAGATGATGATGTGTAGCTAACTGGAAGACATGTTTCCCAATAGATGCATATGTAAATATACACATACATATAAGAGTGTTTAAGTTCGTTTGAAGCCCGCAAATCGTGTATTCTATGTTTGAATTGATCAGGATATGTAAATAAATACATGTGTGTTGGATTTCTCTGCATTCTAATAAATATTATATAATATGACTTTAAAGTAGCTTCTGATTCAGAGATGTGGGTGAAACACGAGTAATCTCCCAATATGGTAGGTAGTTTTGGAAAAGGAAGAAAAATTTATAACTCGTGTTTTGTATCAAAGTTATTTTTCCGCTGTAGCTCTTCAGCTAAAATCATTCATCAAGCAATAGAGAGTATCAGTAGCGACTCTGAACCATAATTATGGGTTCGAGGTGTTATAATTACGGATCAAGAACGAGTAATAGCAATTAGAATTTAAATAATCAACTGAGTCGTCAATTCAATATCATAAATAAATTATATATAAATAAGATCGAATTCATCAGCACTTGAAATAAACAAGAACAATAAAATACAACGCCTCATAATATCATAATCGAAACTAAAGCCCTTGAATCAGAGTAAGAACCTTAGCCACGCATGCCGGAATTGATATTCTTCATAAAAATTCGTCTAGCAATAGGAATAAGAAAAAAGAAAAGGAAAAATACTGTAAAATAACGTGAATTGTACTGGAGAGGAGAGAGAGTGCGTATTGGAATTCTGTAGTTGGACTGTGCGCCTCTCTATAAATCACGGTAGGAATTAATTCATATTCCTACTACTAATCAAATCTTAGTAATATCCAATCTTATCTCTAAAAAGGAAATATCTAAATAATATCTAGAATAATTACAATAAAAGAATAAGAGTTTTTATTAAATAAAACTCTTTTAGGCCCACTATAATATGATCTTGATATCTGGGTCCATCTGCCAGTCTCCAATTCAGCCCATCTTATATCCTGGACCGTACTGGCCCAATTCTCCATAATTTGAGCTCAAATATTCACTTAAGCCCAATTTCTCTTTAAATCCAAATATTTCTCCCTACAACCAAAGAGAATTAATTAGTCCATTTAAAAATAAAAGTAGACTAATTATTGGGGAATGTGCATATAAAATATGGAATAATAAAGACACATCAACCTCCATAATCACCTCTGGTGAATTGACCTTTCCAGGCAACTGGACAATTCTTCCATTCCCAATGCATGCAATCGAGACTACCCAGCATTCCAGGGAACCCATATCTCTTCTCATGCATATGGATCAAACGTTGACAGTCCGCGACAGTAGCTTTTCTTAAGTATCTTTCACCAAATATGTCGATTATTCAGCGACAGAAGTTACACAAACATTCGATACCTGTAGTTTCTGCAACCCTTAGATACTCATCAAAAAGGTCGGTTGGAACACCATATGCCATTTGATGAATTGCGGAAGTGAATGCATTTTTGGGGTGGAGAGAAACCTTTTCTTCCTAATGCATCCTCCCTAAGCTGAAAGTATGGATCATGTGCTTCCAATGCATCGACTATTTGGATGAACAAGTCTCGCCTCCGGAATACATCGCTATTATATGTTGGACTATCACAAAAGTAATCATTCACGAGGCAAAAGTGTTCTCCTTCACGACCGCGTTGCATGTATCTTCTTCTTTTTGGTGGGCCGAATGAGCCTTCTACAACATCGAGCAACATCCTCTGTTGATTTAGAATTTGTAAAAACATGCTACCATTAGCATCATCGATATAATATTCGTCGATTGTTGAATCATGTTCAATATTACTTGTGTTGTTGGGATTTGAAGACATTTTTCAGCTTGAAATGGGGGTAGAAGACGTTATTGAGTGAAGTTGTTGTTTTTGGAGTTCTGCTGCAAATGAAATATATCATTCCATTTATAGACCTGGTTTGCAATGGCTAGTTTGCAACGGCTAGTTTGTAGCGGCTAATATGCAACGACTAATTTGTTGTGACAAATTTTTTAAAATTAAAATGGATAACTTCTTACATAAAACTTACATGGAATAAAATACATAACAAATAACAAAGAAATACATAACAAACAACAAAGCAGCATATTGGAATCTTAAATTACAAGAATAACTATGTCCCCCAGCTCCGTTTCTTCTTGGTTTCCTCGCTCACTTGATACTGCACTCGAAGTTGCTCCTGAGTCATCCTTGTTGTGTCTCTCATGAATATGTCGTAATCTTTTGCTTGATTTAGGGCTTTCAACTCGGCTATTTTTTGCTGCGAAATAGTCCTATACTCCTCCATATTGCTGTTGATAGTCGCCTTTATCTCTTCATAAGCGTCAATTTTTGCCTTGCCTTTCCTCTTTGCTGCTTTCTAACCAAATGGACGACTGTATCATCGTCTTCATTGTTGGAAGATGATGTGTATGCCCCCGACTCAGAAATATTTGTCTTCTTTTTACCGCGATGATCACGGTCTTGCTGGTTAATCCATTTAAGACAAACACTAAGAACCTTCCACATGCCAAGATGCTTGTTGAAGTCCTGGCCATTGTTAGTATTTTCCCATTGCTGCAACGCCTCCATCAGAATATTAGCATCACTGCGTCCGCTTCCCCAGTTCTCTTTTAGAGAAATGTAAATTTGCATTAAAAGCATACACGAATCTTTGAGCAATATACAAGAATGTCTTCATCGGGGCCCAATCTCGCTTTGGGAATCCTGCGGGATGATTCTTGTTATATTCAGCTGCAATTCTTTTCCACATCTACTCTAACTTTTGAGCATTGCCAGTTGCTGAATCTTCGCTAATATTCACCCAACACTGAACAAGCAACTCATTTTCCGGTTCCTTCCATCTTGGAGAATATGTCGTCTTTCTTCCTTGTGAGACGTTGTCTACCCCTTCGGAATACACATCTTCATCGAGGTTAATATTCTCGATCCTTGGAGGACATGAATGTGGTGGGAATGGAGAAGATGTCCCCGAAGATAGAGTATTACACTCCCTATCAGTACTCGATCCATCTATGCTAGCTCTTCTGGACAAGTTTGGAGGGATCGTTGTTGGACTATGAGGAGAAAATCCATAAGGAGGAGGCGACATGAAAGGATATTGAAAGCCTTCATTGGAATACATAATATATGGAGCACCCAAGGAGCCATCGGATTCATCTGAGGATACAGGTAGATTGGGCAATTTTTGAGATTGTATCATGTTGGATCGCATGGTGAAATTTCGGGAACCAGTGGTAGAATTTCGAGGACGGGAATTGGAATTTTGATCCGAATCATTCATCCAAGATCTTTCTTCCATTGTCGAAGAAAAAATTGTCGAAAATAAATATGAAGAATTGCTAGGAGAAAATTGTAGAAGTTGTTGAAAATTTGTAAATATTACCATGTATTTATAGGTGAATTTTCTTTTTTGAAATTTATTTGCCAACGATCCTCAACTATATAATTGTTCGTTGGCAACAGTATAATTAATTGGGTTGTTGGAAATAGGATATTCAATCATTGTTTCAAGTTATTTCAATGTATAAAACAAACAAGAAAGAATATTAAAACAAACAAGAAATAATAAATAAAATAAAATGATTAAAAAAAAAGAAATGGGTGGCCGACAACCATTTAAGGCGCAGGCCCACCACTGCCGCGTTCCCACGTACCTCAAGGCTGCCATTTTCTTCCGCGTGTGAGCCACACTTGCGTCTCCCCCACTCCCCCTCCCCGCCTTCATTATTTTTTTTGGTACAATGGTTTGTACCCCATTTCTTCATTTCAAATTGTACCAGGAGTCTCCAATGGATTTTTTGCTGATTTGGGGTACATAATTAGAATCATCATTCTCTTTCTTAAATCTTTTTTAAAAAATGCAATCATCACTATCAATGCAATGACAAGCTTGGAGAAGGATTTTCATGAATCTCAATGTGCCCAAGTGGGTCAAAGTGTATTTTCGCTAACCCCTCAGTTTTACTAGAACTAGTTATACAATATACCCTTAGCATCTATATTATCAGTTATCAAGGGAGCATCAAAAACATTTTGTTCACCAACATAACCATAAAAAAGAATGTCATTTGATCACTCCATATTTTACGTTATTCTTAGGCATGTATTCATAGTATAAAAATACGTGAAAAATAGTACTTCCTAACCCTCGATTTTATATGGTTAATGGATTTCACTTATTTGTTGATTTTGTAGTTATTTAAGTACAAAATGGAGTATACTTAGAGTAATGGTGAAATCCCAGTGCAAATTGAGTAAAGGGAGGGCTTCGATGGAAGAAAATAAGTGATTTAGCTAAAAGAAGACTTTGGACCGGCCTAAAATGAAGTTGGATTGGCTTAGAAGAGCAAGGAGAAAAGGTGATCAACGGAAGTAGCATTTTCATAAAGGGGCAAGAATCTCCGCGACCGAGCAAATGTCTTAGGGTCATTGCACTTGTTTTCGTGGAGTATTTGTACGACCGGATAAGAATCTGGGGTGCTGAGCAAATGGCCGCCGATTTTCTTTCAACTTGCATTCAAAGAGGCCCATATCTAATTTCTCCCTACTTTAACCTCGTAATGTGCACTCCTATATGTACCTAAACGTTGTGAGTTATTGATCTACCAAATTTAATTGATAAACTTTTAGAGAGACTTGTAGTTAGAGAGTAGCATAGTTTAGAGAGTCGAGGAAGAAGGAGTAGAGCAGCGGGCATCCATTCGGGGCATGCCATCATACACTTATTCTCCGGTGATCTGTAGTATTCTTATTTTCTTTGCATTAGACATGATTTACATTTGATCTATTATTTTCATTATTTTTATTATGGAGTGGTCGTTTAATATCTTAGGGTTTAGAAAGTATATTTCAATTATAATGTAGACAATTATGCTTTATTTGTGATCTATATGCATTCGATTGGTACTTGCTATGTGAGTTGTGATTGATGTTAGAGTAGCCTCATCACCTAGTCTAGCACACATGAATCAATATCCAAGATACTAGGAGGTGAGTATATTGATGGTCAAACAACACACAACATAGTTTCTTCGATAAACTAGAACGGTGAAGATAAACTATGGGGTATTTCTTAGGCACTGTGAGGAATCATATACACATATTTAACCTGGAAGTTGGTAGGTTGCATATGATCAGTACCTCAAGCGCTGTGGGAGGGGTTTGAGATACACAACCACGAGCCTCATAATAACATAATCACATAGGTTAACGATATGTATTTGTGTCTGCATGTGCGATTGTCTATGATTGCACCGCAATTGGTTCTGAAATCGACATCATAAGATAACTTTCTTATTATTGAATAGCAGTATTGTTTATTTGCATCTATTATTTGTTTGTCATTCATAGTCTTTCATTGCTATTGTTTTATGGTCTTGTTATCGTGATTAGGACAATCATCAAACAATCATAATTCATTCCACCTAGATATTCGAGTATTAGGAATACTGCAGTAGTACGATTAGGCCACCTTCACTAGTTTCTGTGGGTACGACCTTACTTGCCACAAGCTAGCAACTACATCGGACATTTGCGGTTTAGGCTGTTAAAAAATAGAGCGATCAAATTTTTGGTGCCGTTGCCATGGACTAGTTATTAGGTGGTAGTTTGATATTAAGGTGTCTTACTCATAAGTAATCTAGGTATTAAATATTTAAGATTTTTTGTGTTACTATAAAAATTGTATTTTTTTTAAAATCTGAATTATTCTGGATTTTTTAACTCTTGAAAAAAAATCTTCTTATTTATTTCATCTATCTTGTATCCAGCTGTTCATCTGCTTATATTGTTTTGGTTTTTTTACCTTCATTTGGTCTTTATTCTTAGCGTTTTTGTGTGCAAGTTGTGCAAGATAGAAGCTACTAACCGAAAGGAAATTCCAGTCAACAGACAAAATTTGTTTCCAATAGAAGAAATCATAACAGACAACCACAAAATGAGCAAAATGCAGAACCACATGAACAAGTTCAGCCTCCGATTCATCACTTGTTCAAATCAGTAGTCAACTGAAACTTCGACGGGATCAACTGCCCAATAGTCCAAGCAAATACGTTTGAGCTAAAGCCTGCTTCTATCTCGATGGTTCAGCATAACCAATTTCGAGGAGTTACTGAGGACCCCGAGTGGGTACTTAGGCCAATTTCTCGAGATCTATAATACTATAAATATAAATGGAGCCCCTGAGGAAGCCATTCGACTACAACTATTCCCATTCGCGCTAAGGGACGAGACGAAGATTTGACTATAGTAGACATTAAGGAAAAATTGTCATTACTAGTAGAACGTTCATTCTTGGCTACTAGCTAAACACTTTTTAATATGAAGGAAAATAATGTGACTTTTAGAATCAACAACAATGAACTCACTTTCACCGCTGTGGATAGTCCTAAGAAAAAAGGAAGAATTTCACGTAGCAGAAAAGTTTAGCGCTAGAGAAATCACATTTCTTTGTGTTTTGTTTCGTCTTCCAACACGTGATTCTGCTATTAAATTTCTTTGTGTTTAACTATAACTTGTGCAAACTATAAACTATCAATAGCTATTATGGCTCACCATATCTTCCTATTCGGGACAAAAATCAAACTAAACTACTCACTACTCGATTAGAGTTCGTTCGTTAAAAGTTCGTTTTAACTATGTTTCACTAAAGATAACAAACAATTTTGAATAAGCTTTTATGTTTGATAAAACTTAAAGCTCGATTCGTGCTCGAGCTTAATAAGTAAAAGATATTAAAGTAAGTATAAAAATGTCAAGGTATCAAACTACTCGAACTCGACTCGTGTGTGACTCGATTAAAACTCGATTTCAGTTAATAGTCAAACAAGCTCACACATAATATTGAAAGATCGATAATATATCAAACAAACTTGATCAATAATATGTTCACCTCGATTCAACTTTTTTCCAAACCTACTCCCTCCCAATGCAAAAAAATAGTGCAAGAAATCTGGAACCAGAATCCAGAAATTTATTGAAATTTCTTCATTATTTCATATCAGTGTTCTTCAATCAAATTACGGTTCATCATACATACATGGATTAATCAACAAGTATAAAAATTATAACACTCTCAGAAAATGCAGAATTTTCTTACAAAAGTGAAATAAAACCATCACACAAATCTGTTAAACGGTTTTCTCCCAACTACAGCCGGCATCGAAACTGTCGAATCAATGCTCAAATCTCCAATAGAACGTGAAGAAATATGTTTCTCCAATCCCTTCTGCATCGCAGAATCTCTGCTAGATCCTTTACTCCACTTGAGTGAACCAATATTCGTAGTGAAAGAGAACGAAAACCTCCTCTTCGACTCATTCACAGGAGTCGCCGTCACTCCGCCTAGTCTCTCCTTCGGGTTGCTATTTGCTCTCGCTTTAGCCTTAGCCGAGACAGTTGGCGCCATGTAACTTGGAACAGACAACGAAGGGCAGCTCGCGAGGCTATCGTTGTCTTTTAATGAATAGTCGTAAGCCGGTTTAATGTTGCCTCTCGGTTTTGAGGAGTTTGTTGGTGGAGGTGTCTTGCTCGGTGATGTGACGTGTTTGGCTCTGGTGAAAGTGGTATGCTTATTGCTAGGTGTAGTGTTGAGCTGAGGGCTCGGGCTGTACTCTAAAACAGGCCGTGGTGGAGTTGATAAGATGACGTTTTTTACTACGCCAGATTGGGTCGGAGGAGAAGTTCGTGGAGGGAGCTGACGCTCTAACCAGTTCCACCACCATGGGAATCCGTTGGATCGTATGTCCACCGGAGTTTGTTCTGTTTTAGGATTAGCTTTCCATAACTAGTGCAAGAAATAGGAAACAGAAGCAACATTAATGATAATACGAAAAGAAAATATTCATAAATTCGACATTCAAAAACATTATAACATATAAATGTTATACTAACTTGCATTGATCAGTTTCTTGATGAGAAACTAATCGCATAATATCTATCACTAAACTTAAAAAGTTATGCATTTGAGACGAAATGATTTGTCACTGAAATGCTGGTTGCCGATATTAGAAGTGGTCTTATTACGAGCTTTAAATCTACTTCTATTATAAAAGTGTGAGTTGTTTCTTACAAAATTTGATTTGCCTATTATATCCTTAATGAATTTTAATTTTTAAGGTTAGTTTGGTAACTATATTTTAAAGTTTTATTTATAAACTATATCTTTGAATCTTTTTTATATATAGTTAGACAAAATTCGATTTGCCTATTATATTATTAATGAATTTTAGTTTTTAAGGTTAGTTTATTAACTATATTCTCAAAGTTTTATTTATTTGGTTAGAGCCCTATATAGTTCATCTATCAATTCATAGATATGATACCCTAAAAAATTCATGGATATGATATGTAATTCATCTAATGGCATAAGTTAAACCTACATATTGATCATATTCTATATATATTTTTTTATTTTTAATATATTATTATTATTATTATTATTATTATTATTATTATTATTATTATTATTATTATTATTATTATTATTAAGTTTCTTTATAAATTTCTTATCTCTTTTATGATGAGATTCGTTTATATAATTGTCAAAAAAAAAAAAACTATAGAAAAAGAAAAAAAACCATTAATTAGCAAAATTTTAAGGCTAATTTAGTAACTTTATTTTTTTAAGTTTTATTAATTTAGTAAGATTCATTTTATAATTGAAATTCATCTCTCAAGTCTCAACTTATGAAATTTTCTATCACATTTAATATAATATATAGTTCGACTGATGATATAAGCTGAACCTAAATATTCATAATATATTATTATTTATTTGTGTTAAAAATACATTATATTCTTTTTATTTGTTTATATTTTATTCGATCCTTCATAAATTTCTAATAATTTTTCTAATTGGTTTCTTCTATAATTGAAGAGAAATGAGAAAGGCCGATTAGCACAAAGGTACTTACAATAAGTAAAATTACTTTAGTATATGATTCTTAGGATATTGAATAATTGAAGTTACACAAAATATATTTGTGTATTTATAAGAAAATTATAGAAATTTAAACATATTATAGGACTTTAGTAACTTCAAAGTTTGACTTTTTAACTAGGATAATGATTCCAAGACTTTTAATTTCGAATAATGGTACTTTAGAGTTATTAATGTTTGCAAAACTATTAAGTTTTTGTGTTTTCATGGTGAAAAAAAAATACTAAAAGTTTTTACGATTAGCAACAATAAGAAAAAAACTATACACATAAAAATTAGAACAATTGAATAATAGTGAAAGCTCTTATTTATCATTTTTCATTTTGGAGATATATTTTTTTTTTTTAGTTTACTTTTTTGTTTTTAATTTAGGTACGTAGTTATAATATATATACCAATTCTACTAACCATAAAAAAAAAAAAAAAAAAGGAATTGGCAGGACAACTATAGTGTATCATATTCCTTTTATTTACTCTTAAATTTTGTGAATCGATCTTTCTCATTTCTCTACAATTGTAAAAGATCCACTTAGAAGAACTATATGAAATTTATGAAGAACTGAAAAAAGTATATTAAAAAATTAAAAAATAATATAATGTATAATATTAAAAAGGAATAAGAATATAAGATATTATGAATATTAAAGTACTTTAGTTTATGGTTCTCAAAATATTAAATAATTGAAATGTACACAAAAGATATTTATATATGTATAAAAAATTATAGAAAATTAAGCATAGTTTAATAAGAGTTTAATAATTCCAAACTTTAACTTCTTTGTTAGGATGATAACCACAAAAATCTTAACTTGCAATAGTGGTATACAATAAAGACATTTAGGTACTAAATGTTATATTAAGTTTTTTGTGTATTCATGGCGAAAAAGTACTATTAGATTTTAGGATTAGCAACAAGAAGAAATAAACATATACATAAAAATCAGAACAATGAATAATATTGAAAACTCTTGTTGATTTAATTTATCATCTTTAATTTTTTGGAGATAATTTTTTAGTTTACTTTTTTTTAATTTAGGTATGGTACATAGCTATAACATATATATACTCATTCCAATAACTACAACAAAAAATATGTTGACAAGACGACCATAGTGTATTATATAATATTTAATTTGCCACAATATATGAATGACTCAAGATTAATAATACTTATATGATAAAATATTTAAAATATGTAAAATGTAATAGTTTAATATGATTTCAATAGTTATAAGTTTGACTTCATAGTCGAATAATAGACACAAGATTGTTGACATATGATCGTACTTATATTTTTTTATTATATAAAAATGATTGAAAGTTAAATTAAACAAATGCCATTAAAGAATTTTTGGAAAAAATAGATGAAATTAAATTAAATCTTTTAGTCTAAAAAATGTAAACGTTATATGTCAGAACAATATGTAAATGATTCACAATGATTTATATTACTATGTATAAATTATTAACAAGTTCTTACATAGTGTTTGGTCATAAATAAAACAGTCAACTCTTATTATAAATATAAATTACAATAATACTTATCTAATAGTAACAATTTATTTGTCTAAATTTGAATATTATAAATTTGCTACTTGCAATAATCTCCCTAAATTTCTAAATTATTGAAGTATCAATATTATAACAATGGGAAACAATAATAGAAGTTATATAAGTTATCTAATGAAAAATAAGATTTGAATATGTAATATTTAGACTAAAGTGTAAACTATTGAATTGATCAAGTGTTAGAGCATAGTATTTAAACTTCATTATAATATAAACTTGAAGCAAGTACTAAAATGAAAGAATAAAATGACTTTGCATGTGAAATTGCTAAGTTATATTTTAAAATTGACTTTTGAGTAAGTAAAAGGACATGTTAGAAAATTGTATGTATTTTTGTGTATACCACTTTATCAAAGTCCAACAATAAAAAATAATGTCAAAACAATTGAATAAGAACTATATGATGATAAAATGAATAGAAGTGAGAAAATGAATTGTGAAGAAAGATAACACAAACTTATGAATAGACTTTATTATTAGTAGATATAACTTTATTAACATAATAAACAAAATTATAAAAAAAACTAGCGTAAAAATTATGAATATTAAAGGGTCTAAGTAAATTTTCATTATGAAAAAAATTATAATAGACGAGTCTAGATAATATAATAGAAAAATCAAAGGATAAATTAATATGATAGAGTTAGACATATTATACTATGAGAAAAGTATACAAAAACAAAAATTAACTATCTATATTATAGGTAGATGTACATACAAGTTAATTATTAGTATTTCAAAATTTGGATTAAACTAGGCATACATTTAGCCTTACAGTTTAAATTTAGATTAAACTAGCAATATATATGTTAACAAGCTAAATTTCTTTGTATGAACATTACTAAGTAAATATAAATCGAATTATTATACTTGTAGGAAATGAGATTATATATTATATTTATTTTCAATGATTTAGAAGAATGAAATCGATATATTTCATAAGTAACATTTATAAACATTACAACAAGAGAAAATAATAATTGATTTACGAATTTTATTGAATTTAAAAAGTATACGATAAAGTCATTTATATATGTATATATATGTGTATATCTATGTATATATATATATATATATATAAGATGAAAAAGATGGAGGAAAACGATAAAAGTAGCTTATATATGAAATCAGTAATAGAGATATACAAAGATATAAAAACTATAAATGCATTGGTAGTGATATTGTGTAAATTTAAATACTATTGGTCTATACAATGGATCGATTTTATTCAAATAAGTCTATAAGTTGAACATAATTTTTAATCACATACCTTACACATCTACATAAATATATACTCACTGATGTAATACTTTTAATAGTTGATGTAATTTTAGTAGACCAAAGAAAAAACTGTTATGGTAGAAAATTGGAGAGAGACATAAAAATCACAAGGTTTATAATAATTGGAGTTTAGACCGAGGTGTGAAATTTTATTGAGAAATAATAAAATGACAAACGAAAAAATTAGTGGACATGAATCGTTGCAATTCTTTTAAATATTTAAGATCTAACATTAAACAAATTACTAAATCGATATATATATATATATATATATATATATATATATATATTAAGCATATGTAATAACTTGATAGATGAATGTACTATGCTATATAAATTATAGGGTACAATAAAGAATAAAATAAACGATAAAGAAATAATGAACTAAGTTGTACTATGAATGATTCAATTGTACTATGTGAATAAGTATCATATAATTAAATTAAAACATGCTGAAAAATAAAGAAAAGTGAAATGTGAATGTTAATATTAACTTGACAATAGATTAGAAAAATAATTACGTCGAATAAAGTACGGTGTAGTTTAAATAAAAAATGAAATGAGAAAAATAAAATCGGAATGCGTGGTTTAATCATGTATATATAAGACTTTTAAATGGATGTGCAATGTTTGAAAAAAATAGGAGTTTTCACTATAACTAAATAAGGAATTAAAGACATTACAAATTCTGTAAAACATTTATTATATTTTATATAGATTGTAGCATGTGTCTTGATTGAAGATTGTGAGGTACTATGTACATAGTCAATCTTCCATAAAAAATATTATTTATTTTGTAATTATATCATAGTATGATTTTTATTGTAAGTCACACATAATTTTTAAATTTCGACGTTGCATTAAGAAAATAATTAAGAAAAATTGAAATAAGCAATCTTAAATCAATAAATACATTATATTAAAGAGGGTTATACTTAATAATTAAAAAAAAATAGAAAATAGCTTTCATGACAAAAGTTGGATGTTGCACCTTGATACTAAGTTGTTGGAAGTTTTTCCTCACATTAAAATATGTAAAGAATTTCATGTGCAAATGTATATCGAAATCGAAATTATTTATTAGAGAATTAGAGAAAAGTACGTTAGACCTAATATTTTGTGTGTATATAAACAAATAATTGACTTATGAATGTCAGTTGATGATATAATTAATGAGACAATTAAAAATGTGTTTTTCTTCAAATGTCAATGATTTGGTGCAAAACATAAAAATATATGCCTCATTATTCCGTATATAGTTTTTCAATCATCGAATAACTTTATTCAAGATATATTAATGATGATCGAGTCTGTGTATAATAAGAAGTAAACAATAGTTTGAATAAATCAAACTTTACGTGTATAATAGAAAATTTTGTAAGACTAAATATTTCTACAATATATCATGGTATGTCCTTTTTTACAAATCTTTTAACATTAATTATTATAACTTATTTAATTAAGACTAACGTTATCTAACTTTTCTATTTCTCTTTTGTGATTCTTTTAGTTCTTAGTTGATTCAAAATTATGTTTGTTCAATGGATTAATTTTTATTACATTGATCTATGAAATTATGTATATGGAGTACATTACAGTGATCACAATGTACAATTATTTAATATTCAAATTAATTTTTTTTATTAAATAATAATAAAAAATTATAACCACATGCAACGCACGTGCGTAGTACTAGTTTAGTAAAGTAACTGACTTTCTGTGTTTAAAAGAGACGGATTATGTTCGTCTCTAATATTTAGTTGCTAGACAATCATTGATTACAATGATGTGAAAAGAAATAAACTATTTCATCGTTATTTCAATCAGTCTGAGAAAAGAAGTTGCAGTTAGTACCTGGTGAGAATATGCATAGGCCATGGCTCTCTCTCTTTTGACGACTGCCTCCACTTTTTTCCGCAACCTTGCTTCTTCTTCCTCTTTCGTTAGCAAACTGTCGTCCCAATCTTCGGCATTGGTAGCTTCAGGCTAACAAAAACAGCATATGGGAAGAGAAAACAACGAAGAACTAGTGAAGAATGCTCTGTTTTCCATGTGTCTCATGAAGTTACTAGATGTAAGATAAGATTACCGGTTGGTTTAAGGCCGATTTGCTGAAGTTAGTCTCGGCTTCTTTATCATTGTTGGTATACGCTTGGCGTTGGAGCAACTGGTTTTCCAGCATTTGTATCCTACGAGACTGAATTTGTGTCTGAACCCTGACAAGGAGCTGCATTTGTTTCATTGCATTCGTCGTTTGTCGCTTGGCGTTCTGGCTTCTCACCATGCCTTGTAGCCTCACTAAGCCTCTCAATGCTCTGAAATTTCGTCGTGCCTACAATGTTTAAACCATAAATCCTACTTCTATTTGCCTGACTTTTGCCCCTTGCAATTCACTTTTCCAAATTAGAGGGTGGAAAGTGTAGAAATCAAAGTACATACAACAAAAGTAAAGGGGGCGAAATATGAATTTTCCTAAAGTATTCGCTGTGAATTTAGCGGGAAAAAAAAAACTCAATGCACTCGTTTTTTAGAGAGAAAAGATACAATAGATGAGTTAACTTTCAATATTGGTTATTTTAGAGAAAACTGCAAAACTAGTCCTCTAACAATAGGACATTTGCAAATTCAATCCTACATAAGTTAAATTTGCAATTAAGTCCTATAACAATATCGATTTTGCAAATTTTGTCATAATTTGTGGGAAATTTGGAATTTAGCCAAAAATTGACATGTAATTCACTTGCGTCATTCGAGCTTAGTTTCCCACTCAATTAATTTGATGTGTTGTGTTAGGAACAGTAGCTGACATATCAATTTCTTGACAAAATTCCCAAATTTCGCCCAAACTGAAGACAAAATTCACAAAATCAAAATTGTTACAAGATCTTATTGCAAATTTAACTATATGGGATTGAAATTACAAGTGGCCCTTTCGCAATTTTCTGGGTGATTTTGATGGCAAATACTTAGCATGATCTACCTACTTTGTCCAAATTTACTTTTGAAAACATTTTTGTTATGACATGAAATATGCAACTCTACATAAAATACAACATAGCTAAAGACGATTATCAAGTTTAATCCACAAAAAGCAAGAATGCTTTGTCAAACATTTCATCAACTGATCAAATAGAGAGTAGTATTACCAGGTAACCTCTAAATGCAGCCTGGATGACACCAGCCGCGCGATGCTGGTTTCGTAGACTCAGCTCCGGCCTCAGCACCCACCGATTCTGAGTTGCCTTGGGAGGCGCATTGGCAGGACTAAATGTGGTTGGAACAACAATCTTCGGTAAAACCGGCCTTGGAGAAGGAGCCTTAGGAGAAGCAGCTGGAGAGGCCGGTCTCCAGAGTGAAGCTGGGGGTGTTTTCGTCACTTCTGGCCGGCTCAGTAGCTCGTCTGCTTCCCCTAGTATCTTCTCGATGCTGCTCGGCTCTCTAAATCGAGAAATCAATGATTTGGTTTCTCCATGCCGTGTGATTCCTTTGCTCGTCTTCTTTTCCTTGCCGTTTTTCTTGTCTGATCCCTGAAAAATAATGTCTGCTAGTTAAGATCATTGCAGGTTTTGCTTTCATGATGCAGATTCTAATCCTCTCTTATGTTTTTCATGTTCCACACGGTATTTCACTGCTTAGATTCTTGACGAGGACAAAATTGTAAAACTCGTTCTGCAACTCATGGGAAGTTCAAATATTGCTCAATTTTTGTCTCTTTTTAGTCGACAGTCGAAATATTTGTTAAATAATTACACATATATCACGGATGACTATCAAATTAGGGATTTTCATTTTCTCGATAAATTTATGGCATCCACAATTAATTTTGATATTTTTTTTTTGTATCACAATATTTATCAAAGTGGCAAATCCACATTATTTGCTACGCCTGAAAAATTGAAAACTCTAATTTTACAAAGTCATATATGGTGCAAGAATTATCCGACTAGAATATCAGATTCTAGTTTATAAAACTAGCAAATTTCAGCTTTAAAAAAAAAAAAAGGTTGGGTTTTAGAGTGCTTATAAGTTACAAGACGAGTTTTACAATTTGTCCGTTTAACAAGTAAACGTAAAAGCTGTTAAAATGTGAAGAAATACAGTAGCTAGGTTGATGAGATTTTGGTACTAGTCGAATGGGAAGAAACGAAATGAATGTATGGATAGGGAGTGTGCAGTTAAGAGAATATCTTACATATGAAGGTTTGTCCTTTGAGTTGTGTGTGAAAGCCTTTTTGATTGCTGAAAACCAGCTTCCCTTCTTTCCCATTTTCTCAGCATTACTGTATCCCTACACAATCACCCATTTCAATACAAAACATATATTTGAAGCCAAATTAGAAAAGACAAGGTAGGTACCTTAAACTCTTTCTCTCTCTAGCCACCCTCTTTCTTAATGTAACCCAAACCCAAAACTCTCTCTATGTCTCTCTTTCTTCTTTCCCCCTCTCTACCTTTTAACTTCTGTGATCATCATGTCAGCTAATATGCTTATCTTTTACTTTCTCTAACCAACAAACTCACCTACAACCTACAAATTTGTATGCTATGCAACTTAGATCACTAGGAATGTAAATGGGTCGGGTAGCGTCCTTCACTACCTTTGGCCAACACTAGGCTCCAACCATGTGCATAATTTAGACCACTGCATTTTTAATAGCTTCAAATTTTAGGTGAGCCCGCCCCCATTTAATTGTATTGTTTGCGCTCTACCCTTTAACGCAAATATGAATAAATAATACATATTCAAATCATGCCCAATTTTTTTCAAGCTCATCTATTGATGGTTTTAGTAAATCGATCTTCTATAAATTAGAAAAATACTTCTATATAGACTCTATTACTATTTTTTTCTTTCGTCAAAGCTTATAGCAAGTTGCAAGTTCGTTAAACTCTACCTTCTCTTCGATGTATATAATTTTTTATGTTTCAACCCTTCACATTACTAAATCTTGGATCCGCCACAGCCCATACCTTACCCTATTTGATTCGGGTAGAGTACGGGTAATACTCTTTGGGTAATTAACCGGATTACCCGCAGGTAATTGGGTTACCGGATTAATATATTAAAAAATATAAAAAAAATATATAATACAATGAATCACATATAATAGATATAATATGTAAACGCTACATTATATGTTATTTTATATATTAAGCCATATAGTATAAACGTACTATATTAGATATAATGTTAATTATATAATGTATATAGTTGGGTAGACGGGTAAGATAAACAAATAATATGCTAAGCTCCTTATCCTACCCGATCGCAAAAATATTAGATTCGGGCAATACCCGAACCTATTCGGATAGGGTTAATCACGGATAAAATTGACATCCCTATAAGTGAGTAGTTAATTTGAATTTCTTTTTCTTCGCCGAGAAAGATGGAAATCTTGGCTCCAGTTAAATAAGAAGAAAATCATACAAATATAAATAAATTTCAATATATGTATATATATGTATATATATTCATACAACTAACTTACTAATTTCGGATTTGATTGTAGTGTTGGTTGAGCACCTTAGTCGACGATCAAATTTCACCGATCTTATCCTCCCATAATTTATAAAAAAAAAAAACTTTCTAACCTACGGATTAAATTTGGTTGAATTGAGGCCTGACCAGATTACTATATTAGTTCAACGTGATTTTTTTTACTATAGGAAAAATAAAATCAAATTTGGTTCGATTAAGGTCTAAACCTGATCACTAAAATAAGTTCGTTTTTTATGGAAAAAAATCACATAAACTTGAATGATAAGAAGTTCAACTCAATTTTAAGAAACATCGATTTATGACCTCAATATTCAGGGCACCTTTTTTAACTATTTATCATTATCATTCTTTTATTTTTTGAGGTGGGTCGAATGGGGGTAGTCATTCAAATTATCAAGTCAAGTTCGTATTTAATTTCAAATCAATTTAAATTATTCGCTACAAGAAAAACAAAAATTAGGAACGAATTTTTCATATGATATATGTCTCTAAATTAAAGCAGTGACAGACTTGAGATGAATGTTTGATGTCTATATGCTCATCTCTAAAATAGGGATACAAATCCCTTGCTGGACAAAATTCGGTGCCTTTTTCGCGGAATTTTAATTTCTTTTTTCTTCTTCTTTTCTTTTCCTTCCGTTTGATCATTTTTTCCATCTTTTTCGAGACAACTACAGTATTCTCCACCATTTCTTCTGTTGCAATTTCATTTTTTGTATTTTTGTTATTGGTATATTATGTTATACTTCCTCCGCATAAAAAGAATCACGTATGAAAATATTGTTTTGCCCAAATTAAGTCATATCGTTTAACTGGTTCAAGTAAAAATTAATTGAAATTTTTTATTTTACAAATTAATTTAATACGATTGAATAAGTTTAGTTAAAAATAAATAAGTCGCATAAGTACGTATTGATGAATTTTGAAAATTTGTATCTTTATCAAATTGATAGAAAAAATCAAATATAACTTTTTTATTTTTGGATGGAGGGACTAATAGGCATTAAACAATTATGAAAATTTCATGTCATGTTATAAATAATCACATGAAAGGGAAATGAGAAACAATGCTACAAAAAGGAAAACAAAAGCCAAAAAAAAAAAGTGAAAATACTTGGCAGAATGGTGTTGTATTTTGTCCAGTAGTATTTGCTGGGTTTTTCCCCAGCAGGGGATCTGAATCCCTAAAATAGAGATCATTTTATGAGTCGGGTCGAGTCAAAATTGAGTCGGGCCTAACATTAGTCAGTCTCCCCAATTTATCTACCTATAATATACTAAGATTAACGGAGCAATCCGTCGAATCGGGCTTACCAAACCAAATTTATTTATTATTCAATTCATCTAAAATGTTGGATCGAACCGATTTTATCACGTATAAGTCTAGCGTTGAGTTAGGAATTGTCCTAAATCAAATTGTTTATGTTAAAGTGAAGGGGAGACGTAGTAGTGGGCAAGAAGTTGGGCAGATCAAATGGGTTTTGGTTACCTTCAACTCAACTAACTTTCTTTGATAGGAAGACTGCCTATTTTAAAAGCAATATAATACCACCCACTCTTAAAAAAGGATGTCTCGTTATATTTTTAATTCTAACTTTTTATTTTTAGTTTTGTTTACGGGATTATATTTTATTGACATTACTAGATGAATGTGATTTTATTTTAAATAGATAGTATATATTTATGAACATCATGATTATATATAAATATTTTATTAAAATAATCGAAAATTATGGACCTCATTAAATGACGTTGATTGAAATTTATTTTATTATATTAGATGAGTTGATAGGTAAAAATCCTATCAAAAGATTTTGATTGACTACATTAAATGAATGAGTAGTGATGTGACTTAAATATTTAATTTAGACGTAATAATTAATTTAAATAAATATAAATAAAAATTGTAAAAACAAACATGATTTATATTTTTTAAGGTTGCAGAAATCGAAAATCGGTAGTCGAGCGGAGAGTGACCGACTAGCGCCTAGGCCGATTACTCGCCGACTAGTCGGTCCGACTTTTTTTCCTTCTCCCTTTAATAAATTCACTGACATCCAAAATAGCGAAAAGAAAAATTACTTTCAAATGCAAATATACTAATATAGATATACATTGGTTTGTGAGAAATGAGAATTAAATTTTATTTAAGTACTAAAACGACGTCATTTTAAATTTTTGTTAATAAAAAATAAACTATTAATATCGACTTGGCCGATTTACACAACGACTAAATGAGTCGACTATGGTGAACTCGGATCAACCACCCTAGGCGTGGGCTAATCCATCCCCCGGCCCGAGTTCTGCAATTTTAGAATATGTAAAAGTCGGAAAAAATTCCTTTACATATAAACAAACAAGCCAAATGGTTGATCTTTCTCTTTCTGTAGTGTTCTTTTCTTTAAGTAAGTACTATCTGAGTATTCAATTTTGACAATAGTGCGACAATGATTTGTCTGAGCTCTAATTATCTTCTTTCAACAAAGCAAATAGGAGAAATTCATTACCTAAGTCCTTTACAAAAAGTACTTAATAGTATTGGATAATATAAGTGCCAACTTTTTTGTTGGTAAAAATAAAAATAAAAAATTGTATAGTATTTGTAGAATTTAGGGTCCGCTTAGTTGCAAATCATCAATCAATAATAATGGGTATGGATGAAGAGTCAATCATACTGTGAAATGAAATGAGAAGAATTGTTAATAAAAGGGGGTAATGATTAACTTATTTATTATGTACCAAGCACCATAAATGGAAATGAATCATCATTCATTCTTATTTCTTACCCCCAAACCCCTCAACCGAACGTGTCCTTATAATTTTTTTGGGATGCAGAAGTGTATATTTTAATCCATGAATTATAATGTTGACATCTTGATTAATTTACTAAAAGTTAAATGTACTAAATTAAATACAAAGTTTAACCAACTTATCCATTTATTATCAGTGCGAATCCATGAATATCCAAACAAAACCTGAATTACACTTACATTTTTCTAGTGGTATGTCCGTCCTATGTTTGTTTAAATGAATTTATCTATCCGACTGAGAGATGTGACGATCTAATTTAAATAATTTTATTAATTATTATTTAATTATTTAATACATGTTATTAACCTTCTGTAGAGCTAATTTAAGAACATCTCAGAATTACCATATTTTATCTCAAAATAAATATTACGTTTAGAATTTATATAATCAAAATTTGCACGTGCAAGATGCACCACTTCATCAATAAACAAAAATATTAATTGCATTTATAGATTTTTTATAGTGGGCTAAGCCCATCAGGTATTATTTGTCTTTGGACCATGCAATTCTACTTAGCAATCGATGTTGGGTCATAGACTAACAAGTACGCCATCCAAAATAGAAATCTTACTAGTTAATATTATATTGTCTCCATTTCATACAAAAAATATTTTTAAAATATATAACTTTTCCATTGTTTATTAATTTGATGAAAGTTAACTCTTCAAGAACCATCGATTTATGCACACTTATACGATATATTTTATTTTTTTATTTAATTTATTCAAATATCTAACTAATTTATAAATTTGTGAATTTTAAATTTTAAAATTTATTTTTTAACTTGAATAGTAAAATGAATTGAACTTGACTAGGGACAACAAAGTTTCCATATATAACTCTTTATGGGACATATTAAGTCATAGATGGATCTACATGGGTCAAGGGGAGCACTGGGCCCCTCCAATCCTGGTCGAAATGTATCATTATATAAGTGTAATTTAGTCAACTTTAATATAACGTAATTATATAAAATAAATAATTTTATTGTTTGATTTGAATATGATATAATAGTAATCAAATCGATGCATCCTTAAGTGTACGCAATAGAGATAAAAATTTCAAAAAATAGAATAAAATTTTAGAAACACTAAATCTTGATTATATTTTTCTAATAATTGAATCAATTTATTAATCTTATAAATATCATTAGTACTTTTTAGTTTTATATATATAGGTGAATATTGAACCTCATGGACAGATTTAGAGACACCCCGACCCTTTTAGATTTTCTAAAATTTAGTTTTAAATGTGATTTCACCAAATATTAAATTTAAAGTATAATGTATGAGAATTTGTTTTGTAGCCTTCTCAAAGTGGGACACCTACTTGATGTAAAATTTGGCTTCAAATCTTAAAGTATAATTAAAAAAATTTACCCCGATAAGACGAGTACCTAGATTTGTTTATAGATGACCCCTCTCCCTCTCGACAAATTTCTGGGTCCGTCATTGTATTAAGTAATATATTAACTTTTGTTAATTAGATGAATGTGTAGAAAATAACTTATATGTCTTTCTTGTGCATTGATCGGACTTAATAATCTTTAATTTGTCCAATTTTTCCTTTTTATAAGGCGAATTTGTTCATAAAATTAGATAACTTTTAAGTTAACTAATAAAACGAGACTTATAAAGCATAATTCTTAATTTAGAATAAATTTTAATTCTAAAGAATAACTTTTATTTAAGAGAGAGACTATATGGTAGATAATTTTGAATTTGGCAAAAGAGTAATGAGCGATGAAATGTGCAAAATGGAGTAGCATAGAGCACTTAAAATAACTTCCAAAGCTGCAAAACCCTACGTAAATAATACTATTTCATTTGAGAGCATTGATGTAATTTAGTCAGAGCTAGTTTAAAACTATCTTTTGTTGCACAGAGGTTGTTATATTTCATTTTTCATTTAAGAAATACGAAAAATAAATTGTATACACTATCTTTAAAGAAAATACAAATTCTTATGTACATAAGGTGAGTGGATTTTAGATTCGTGAAATTCGTAGTGGACAGACCTGCGTGATGTGTGGAGTTTTTCATGAAAAAAGTATCTCTGCTTATATCGCAAGGTATTACTTATTTTAAAGAAAATTATATTACCTCTTTGTACAATACATTTTCTTCTTTAACAAGTAATACCTTGTAGCATAAACACTACTGCATCAGCATAATACATTTTTTCAGACATAATATGTGGATCCACCCGCAATCTACGGATCTAATTGATGTATAAAAAAAATTAGTATGGAGCTTCCAGAAATATTTAAAAATGGAGCATCATCGAGAGAAGTCATGATTTTCCACGCCAACAAATTTGATGCTATAACTGACAATCTTGGATTACAAGTTTTGAATTTATTATTATTTTTTATTTCTGTGAGTTTGGGTGGCGTATAAGCTTAGGTAGGGTTCTAATGAGGGATATCTAGTCTAGAGTTCAATTTTCAATATTTGTTTGTCTAATGTCGCTGTTTAACATGACTTTGTATCAATAAAACTAATTGTAATTCCACCCGCAGACTATCTTTTTTGATCTACCAAGAAAAAACAAAAAAAAAAAAAAAAAAAAAAACTTCATAAAGGGCATCAATTTTGATGGAATTTAGTGTTATTACATAATTCTATGCTAAGAAACTTTGAGTCATATCATAGCAGCGGAATCCTCTGCAAGTAGTAATTTATGTATTTTTCCGCCCAAATTTATATATTAATTGTAGAAATCAAGTTTGTAAGGTAAATATTATGTTGATTTAAATAAACATAAAAAGTTTTGCACTAATATCAATCAAATCCTAAATTAAAGATTAAATGTAAATCTAATCTCAATATTTAAGCCATAATATCCATACGAATTTTAAAGTATATGGAAAATAATGTAATTGTTTAAAAGATGATTGACACAATTTATGACATTTCTATGGTAGAAAATATCAATCAATCGGAACGTTTAAAGATTAGATGTAAATCTAATCCCATACTTCAAGGCATAATATATTTGATAGACGTGTACGAATTCCATCTAAGCTTATTTCTGTGATATTTAAATGTGATTTTTTAGTTGCACACTATGCGATCCAATTTCAGTGGGCTGCTCATCGATTCAGTTTTTTCAAAATCTGGACTGGATATATCCATTTACATGGAATCAGAACTCGATATATCTGTTTTTGTTGAGGTTATTGACTATATTTTATTAAGTGGGATCCGTATCATTTGAAAATTCCAAAGTACTCAGTTGTGTTCAACCTTTCGAAGCATGGCCAGTTCATTGTAATGATTATATAACTGCATTTTTGTACTTTTGTTGTCTGTTGGATCGACTACAATAATTTTTAACTATAGTGTTGAACCTGTTTGCCTGTTACATTTTTACTGTAGGTTGCTCCTGAACAGATCTGCTTCAACTTTCAAGATGAAGTTCCTAACAAGGTCATACTTGATATGTCGCAAGGAGTGTGATATGAGGTTGGATTGATTTACCGTGATGCTCAATACTGTCTTCAAGATGGTTGGTCTAATTTTATTGAAGTCTCGGGAATTGACGTCGGTGATCGTGTCAATTTTAAGTTCGTTGAACCGTCAACTTTTCGTATATCTATACATCATAAGTAGGTCTTGGTGCCGAGTGATTGTGTTGTTGTTGTTTCTATATTTTAGTTGTTTAATAAAATATTTGTTCCAATTTTAATGTTTAATGTATAACAATATTCTAATTTCGTTGATGTCACCAAATGAATTGTCGTTGTTATATATCCTACTTAATATAAAAATACATTCGTCCATAAATAGTATTCAACACATTTTTCCGCCCATTTCAAGTTGCTTTTCCAGGAAAAGATATTTTATATTGTAAGCTTATTCAATTAAATCTAAGCGCGCAATTAAATAAGGTAAAGACGTAATTATAGAATTTAGTATGTGATTTAATCAGTCCCCAAATATTAGGATAATGTTATAAATTCATTCAAATTAGGTTCCTTTAAAATTTGAAACAGAGTATTGTGATAATTAATCTTCCAAATAATGTTACCTTAAATTTTGAAGCTAATAAATCGAATATATATATATATGAAATTATATGAAATTTGTTCCCTTAAAGAAAGAATTTGAATTTGAAAATATATAATTTCAAATTCATTATATAATAAGTTTCAATTTATTTTATACTATATTTTAATTTTATATTTTCTTATAAATAAATATGTTTTTAAGTCGTGCATCTCATGATGGGGGAATTCGAGTCACTATTAATAAACTCTAATACGAAATAAATATAGCAAAGAAGTGGGAATTGATCGTAACTCAGCTGGTAAAACATCTTGTAACTTAAAGGGTGCCTCTAAAATATCTTATAAGATGTTTAAGAGCTTATAAACTGTTTTTAAATATGTAAGGAGGGTCTAACTTATTTCTCAAATAAGATCTTCTTTGATTTACTACTTCAATTTTTATTATCTTAATTACAAATTACCATTACTAACATTTTATAAGCTCTATCCCAACAATCTAACAACTTATTTCTGAAATAAGCTTTAACATCTTATAAAGTCCAAAAACATCTTATAAGATGTTAGAGTTTATAAATTGTTTTAAATAAGCTTAGCCAAACACCCTCCTAGTCAATTGAAAATATTTTCAGGCAAGTTTTGTTGAGAATTTCACCGACTCCACCTCAATCGGAATTTGTAAAACATTTTCAGGCAAGCTTTGTTGGGATTGTCAAACAAATTTTACAACTCGATCCAAAATGGATAATATTATACCAGTATAGAGATGTAGTGCCAAGCTTAGGCATGTCAACGGAGAGGGTCGGGGTGGGGTTTTTTATTTTTCCGCACTGCCCAGTGCAGTTGAAGCCTCGCCCCGCCCTGCCCTGCCACGGGTCAACTTTTTGCGCCCCATGCCCTGCTCCGCCCCCCATCTCTTTTTGTTTTTTGAGAAAAAATGTTGCTTAATGCATACAAAAAGCAAAATTTGCAATAATGTTTAAACTAAAGTACAACAATAAAATAATTAACTTAATTTTAACATTTTCTTTTAATTTCATTATTATAAACTAGATAGTCAAATTATATTTTTATTTAGTCCTAATTTAATAAATTAGAATTTTATATATATATATATATATATACTCATATTATATATAAAATTTTAAGAATTAATATGTTTAAATTTTTTATTATATACAGGAGAGAACAAGAAGGCTTATAAGAGCCGGGAATGGATGGGGCTGACTTGCCCCGTTCTTGAATAGGTTGGGATTTGATCTGTCCTAAAAGTTCTAGACATGCATGGGCCGAGCTGGGCCAAGAATGTGGTGAGGCCGACAAGACAAGGCTCCCATAATATCTTGTGATTCCATTGAAACATGTGGACTTGCATGTAAATGGACTGAAAATTGTTGGGCCAGGTCTAGGCATAAGCAAATCATTTGGTACATAGAAAGCCTTACAACTTAGAATAGTGGACCCAAAGGCCTGAATTTTTTTCTGAAGAAATATCAAATCTGTCCACCAAATTGTCAATATGATATTGTATACATGTATGGTGTTTAATTTTAAATAATTTAATTAATAAAACAGGCTCCCATAGATAAAATTTAAATATGGCAAACAAAATAAGCAATCAATAAAAAAACAGATGCAAAATAAAATAGATTGTTTATTAGTCCTGAGCCAATACCATTCTACTCAAAGGACTAGGGCCAAGCTTGTTCCTTCTGATAGCACTTCTTTTCCTAATAATTTCCATCTCATTTCTTCTTCTAACTTGCATCATTGCTTCTTCTTCAACAACAAATCTTCTCATCAAAACATCATCATTCAAAGATTTTCCGCGAAAAATCCTCCTCCCGTCTATGCTCATTCTTGCAGTGGGAGTAGTTCTAGGCTTTGATCGCGGATAGCTATAGCTTCGTCTTGGAGGGACGTCAGCTTGGAAAACATCGGTGTAAGAGTAGATTGGTGCGCATAAACAGACGCGACTAAAAGATGTTGCTGCCCTTAGGGATGTGCATTTTCTTAGTTTTCTTGTACTATTTGTTTTGGAGATAATTGGTTTCCAAAGATACTCATCTTTTGTGGGGATTTTGGGAAGGGCTTTCCATAATGTCGCCATTTCTATTGCTCTTTGGTACCAAGGCTTCCTACAAAATACCAAAATCATCATAAATACCTCACCACTAGTATCAGATGCTAGGCCCAATGACTTCAAGCCTTGCATCAACCCTTCCTGGCCCATTAAATGTTATTTTCATACATGGCAGTTTGGTTAACTCTAATACCTATTCGGCATACAAAATATAATAGATTCTTAGAATATAATTGGATTTAAATCCTTAATTTTTCTAATGTTATTATGATGATGTAACTGAATTTATTGAATCAGTTAAAGTTGCGTATTATTAATCTGGATCCATCATTAGTTAGATTTTGACCCTCGATCTCAAGTTTCAAGTGATCTCCCTCTCATATAACTTTTAAAATAATTATACTTTTGCTTTCTACAATTTATCTCCATACTTAACTGTATCATCATTGAAAATCAATTAAAAAAATTTAAGTCCAGCTATTAATACCCCTAATTTCTCTAATTATACTTTATAGAAAAAGTTAGTTTTTTTTAAGTGTTGGATTGATATTGGCGGAACATTTTAAGACATGAAAATTAATAAAGTGTTCAAATCAAGCACACCAATTAAAAACCTTAAAACATGTGTGATTTGTGTAACCAAGTACAATCATGTCCGGATACTTTTCTTCAAGTATATTTAGAAGAAATGGGGCTCCCCCTCAAATAAATTGTTTTCCCAAAAATTGGACCTGTACAAGCGCTTTTTCTTTTCTGTTATTTTTTCCTTTTCAAGAGGTACGTACGTTAATTATGTGAAACGGAAGTGAAAATAAAAATAAAAATAAAAATAATAAGATGTTCAATACTTGAACATATAGTTAGAGTCAATTTGTAATGAAAATAAAATATAATTGCAGCTTTCCCACCCTCTCTGCACATTATTACCAAAAGATGAGCTTGTAATTTAGCTAGGAATCGGTTGTAGCTTAATTAGTAGAACATCTAATAACTCACTAACCCCACCCCGACCAGGAATTGTACTTAAAAAAAGAGCATGCAATTTAGCATCACCATATCTAGAGGTCTAGAGAGAGAAGAAGTACCTTGTGTGTGAGTTGTTGGGATCTTGCATGAACAAAAGAGATAGTAGTGAGAATGAGATAGATGAAGAGAGGGTTTTAAGATGGTCATCTGTTGTTGAAGAAAGATAGAGAGAGAGAGAAAAGATTGATCAAATTAGCTTTTATGACTGAAAGCTACCTAGCTTGGTTGGCAATGCCTTTCTTTTCTGTTCTTTAATATTAGCTCTACTTTTGCTTTCCCACAATTCATCATCCCTACTCATTGGCTCCATATAAACCGATTCAAATATTTTCATACCTAAAGTAAAATCTTTGCTTTTCTAGTCAAAATTGCAAACTAGGCCTTCAAAACTATCCATCCACGGAACAATATGATTCGAGTATTTAAAAAATTCAATATCATTTCAAAGTTCGGTACTCCAAAAATTTAAGTATTGAAACCAATCCAAACCCTATAGAGATTCATACCAGACCGTCTCAAAATTCGGGACAATTAGGTACAATTTTTCAGATATAACGAATCTAGTGTGATGATTTGGTTCAGTACAAGATACTCAATTATTCAAAGATATTTTTAGATTTTCAATATAAAAAATAAAACCAAAAAAATTAATATACTCATATTAAAGTTGCAACTGAAAATAAAATTAATGTTGGTGTAAACATCTGTACTTAATATAATAACAAAATCCGGCGAAAATAGAAACTAATGAATTTTTCCGCCCAAACAAACATTCTATTAGTGGAAACCACGATTTTCATTTTTAATTGGTCAATTTATTAAATAAAATACGTTTTCTGCTTATTTACTAATTAAGGAACATATAACATTTGTGCTTAAATTAGGAAAATTATGGATCATCATTATGTAGTAAAACATTATTTGCGTAAGAAAAACTTCCCCTATATATGTTAAATATATAGGTCGTTGTATTATATACTAATCTTCCCCTAGATTTATAATTTTTTTTTATTTACTTAACGGAAAAAAAATAGTCAATTAATTTTCCACAATTATTTGATCTTTATTTTTTTTAAATAAATATAAATTTTAAATCGTACATCGCACGATGGGTGATTCTAGTAAGACTATAAGACACAAGTAAACCTTGGCAAAATTTGTAACTACGAACTATAAAATAGAGAAACATATTTTTCTAGGAAAATTTGAAACTAGAATATAGTCATAGCTAGCTATAAAAATGAAACGATGTTAAGGTAGGGTGAGACAGGAGGTATTTATAAACTAGGGTATCTATTAATTTTTAATTATATTTAATATATTAACTAGTAAACTACTAACTAGTAAACTACCATGTATGTGTGGAATTATTAATCATTTGTATATTTTTGTAATAACGATTTTTGAGATGGGACGGTTCAGAACAGTTTGATGCGATTCGGTGCGTCTCAGTACGAATATGTACTAAATATCCAGAATCCGTATCATAAATTTTTTCGGTACAATTCGATTCGAAGAAAGTCGACATAAAAGTATGTTTAAGCTTGTTTGATATCTTTAATCAAACATAGTTCAAACGAATTTCTAACAAACGATCTCAAATCGAGAATTGAGCTGTTTGGTTTATTTTTCACCTCTAGAAAGAGGTACTTGCATATGTATTATAAGTAATAATGTATATATGTATATAAAAATTAATTAGTTCAGTGAATCCGTGTAACAAAATAAATTTTGATATCTTGACGACGGTCTTGAATGGTTGAGAATTTCAAATCTTGAATTTCTTCTCAACTTCTTAACTTGTTGTATCTTCTTTTATGGAACAATGAGGCCAAGGATAGAGAATTCTAATGAACTTAGATTCAAATGGAGTAATTTGATTGATCTTTCAAGATATCAATAATATCAAACATCTCTGAGGTAATAATAAAAATATTCAATTTAATTTAATAATATCTACATAATTTTGACATGTGACGAGCTTTCAATTAGATACATAATTTGTGTATCTATAACTATATGTAAGAAAACGGATCGAATGTTATTCAAGTGAAAAAAGGTAAATTTAGATTCTAAAAAGAAAGAAATAAAAAAGTCAATTTAGAGAAGATTCACGTGATTCACTTACTTATTAATACATTGTGGTGATGAGAACCACATCGTATTATGTAATGATTATGAGCATGTAAGAAGGTTGGTACACTACTTATAAATATACTTGTTTCTCATCCCCTGTCACTGTCGCTGTCACTTAATCGTATGTCATAAACTTACATGCATGCTTTGGTTTATTACTCCAAACACCACACTGCTAACACTAATGATCTAAGAGTAACACTTGTATGCATGTGATGTTCAATTGACTTATTGTACATCACTATAATTTAATATATGGATTCTAAAAAATCGCTGAAATATAATTTATAAAAAATTCGCGTCCGCGAACTGGGTCAGCGTGTGGACTGCGCCTTTTTTAAAAAAAAAATCTACTGTAAGAACACAATAAGTCTACTCTGAACACAAAATAACTTCACTGCAAGAACACGATAAGTCTACTGAAGAACACAATAAGTCTACTCTAAACACAAAATTACTATACTACAAGAACACAATAAGTCTACTGTAAGAACACAATAAGTTTACAGTAAGAAAAAAAAAAAAATCATGCGGGTCACGCGCGAGCCGCACACAAATTTGAATCTGGTTGTACATTAAGCACTATGGTGCATCATATGCACCCAAGTTTTTGCCATGATCTAAACAAGCTGGACACTTTCCTAAAGTTTCGCATCAAACACACATTTTAGTTAGTGTATAGTATGTCTAAAGTGTGTGTAAAGTGTGAATTTAGTACGTGTGAATTTCGTGTGATGTGTGTGGAGTACTTGTGTGTAATGTGTAGTATGCATAATTTGAATGTAACTCATAATTGAGATCTTAAGAAAATAAAATGGACTAGAATTAGAGGGTGTTTGGCTAAACTTTTTTTAAACATCTTAGTTGTTTCAAGAGCTTATAAGATGTATTTTTTCAAGAACTTAGAGGATGTTTGACTGAGCTTATAAGTTCTTCAAAACATCTTATAAGATGTTTAAGAGCTTAAAAAGAAGTGTTTGGCAACATTTTTCAAATAAGATCTTATTTTATTTAAAAATAAGTTGTTAACAGCTTTATAATCTATTTTTAAAAAAGTATGGAGAGCCCAACTTATTTCTCAAATAAGATCTTATTTTGATTTTCTACTTTAATTTTTATTATTTTAATTACAGAAATGACACTACTAACATCTTATAAGCTCTACTGTCTTATTACACTTCAACAACTTATTTTTTAAATAAGATTTAACATCTTATAAGCTCTAAAAGCATCTTATAAGATGTTGGAGCTTATTAGATGTTTTGAATGAGTTTAGCCAAACACCATCTTACAAGTTAATAAAAGTGCCTTGGATAAAATAAAGCTTGCAATTGAATGGAGTGATTTAACATGAATTTTTAGGTGAAAACTTCTATTAAACACCCATTGACTAGTGGGGGAAGTGTGTGTGGTGTGTGAAGTGTGTGTATTATCTGTAAATTGCATGAAGTGTGTATAGTGTATGTGTAGTGTGTGTAGCGTGTATGTGTTAATTGTGTGTAGTGTGTGTATTATGTGTAAATTGTATGAAGTGTGTGTAGCGTGTGTTCATTGTGTGTGAAGTGTGCAACATGTGTTTATTGTATGTAGTGCGTGTAATATGTGTATTATATGTGTTGTATGTGTAGATGTGAAGTGTGTGTAGCATGTGAAACTTAAGTATAATAATTAAGATCTTAAAAAATAAGATGGGACAAATCAACTTATTTTTTTAGATATTATAAGTTCTTATAACTTATTTTTTTTATCTTATAAGTTTTTAAATATCTTTTTTTCTTTTTTCTTTTAAGTGTTTATAAGCTTAGCAAAACAAACACCCTGTTATATTGAATTACTTGTATATCGATATATTCCACTGTAATTAATTAATAAAAGTGACATATTGTGAATTTTTTAGAACATGACTAATACGAAAGCTTACTAAAACTCCATTAGATCACATGTCACACGTATGTATTTCATTTTGCGATTCACAATATTTACTAAACGTCGCATATATTAGATAATGTCATAATTAATATATGTATTGTATATTAAAAATAATATAACGGAACATAATTCGGGTATAGTGTAACTCAGCATATATCTAAACTAAACTAAAGGAAAAGGCAAGGGCACATTGAAGTCTACTAATGTCAAAGATTAAATGTAACCTTTTCTTTTTTTAATTTAATATTGGAAAGCACAATGATGAAATTTAGTTAGTGGTGTTCATAAAACGGTCCTAAAACCAAAAAAGACACCATCATTACATGACAAATCTCATGTCTTAGGGATTGCTATTTCTTAATTTAATTTTTTCACAAATAAACAATAATTATTATAAAGTCATTTTCTTTTGAGGGGAAGAAAGTTCAATGTAACCACACGATTTTCTTAATCTGGCTTTTTAGGTATTGCAGTTATTTTTGGGGCAACAGTTTTTGGGGTTGTAATACACATTTATGAGATGAAATTGGATAGTTCAATTGGTAGAACATCTTTATACTACATAAACCTTTAGTTCTGAGTTTGAGTCATTTTGGAGATCGGGAATGGTCTTTCTTTTGTTCTTAGATTAGAAGATTTTTTGTTTTAAAAAATATACATTTATGAAAATCTGAGGAATACACAACTTTTATTGTGAAGACAGTTCAAGTAAAAATCAAATCATTATAATTTACTATATAAATTAGATTGATTTAGTTAAAGATTAGTTAAACAGAGTTTTTAATAGTCCAGCGGAATTTATTCATGAAAGTTGAGGATTCCTCAACTTCTATGAAAGTGTTACGATCAAAATTGTTCAGTGGTTTAGACTTTGGAAACAAACTAAATTAAAAGTCCAACATGGGTACCACACCACTATGAGAGAAGAATATGTTATATGTATATATTTAAATATGAGGAACCCACTAACTTATATAATTTCTTTTTTATCTCACAGTAGTACCGATTGTATTGTGGTACCATAGAATTACCCTTAAATTAATATTATTTACAGTACGTAAATTAGATTGATTTAATTTTTTTCTCAATGGAAATTAGATTGATTTAGTTGAAACAATAGTTTAAAACATAACGTTACTTTGAAATGGAGTGCAGATATATGAAATTTGGTTAATAGGCCCATATTCTGAGTCCAGTAAATGCAGCCCAACATTTTCACAGTACAAATTTCTAAATATTTGCAGTTATTATAATGTCAAAAATATTCAAACTTTTTCTTTACTCTTACCCTCCACATCACATCACTTGAACGAAGAATACTTGTCCTTCTTTACGGTAAATCCTTTGGGATAGTCTCAGTATAACGCGCTTTAGAAAATATACTTTTGTTTATATAATATTCCTCCGAAAATCCCAACAAAATATATAGGTACAGATTGGAAACATTATTTTCCTATATTATATTATTTTTAAAATTATAAGTTGAAAATATAAGAAGGTTTAAGTAATGCATTTTAGTATAGCATGGGCCTTTACAAGTACAAATAGATTGTATGTATTTTAGGTTAGGAATATGGGCCTCAAGTTGTAAAACGTAACACGTAGTTATAGATAAGCTCAATGGCCCTAAGGCCCGTCTGTAGATATTTATGTGTGTCTATTGTATTAATGTCGCATACATATTATATTAACCACTATTACCCCAAACAAAAAAATCTAAAATAATTAATGCGACACAAATATTGCAATGCTATTGTATTTGACTTTTATGTAGTTAAATTTTATGAATACCATTAGTAATTTATTTTTTAAACTTGAGTACTGTGAATTGCCAAAAACCTGGGATTTTAGGTTTTTTAGGATTTTTTAGGATTTAAGATTTTTAGGGGTTTTTTAGGGAAGGTGCACGCAAGCCCACTCTAATTAATTTCCTTCAGTTTTTTTTTTTTTTTTTTTTTTTTTTCTCTATGTGATATGTACTAGATTTATAATTTATAATGAAAAGTTATAAAATCTGGCTCATTTACCTCATATTATAATTGAGAAAATTTATGTTACTGAGACGAACTCTTATTGCAATTACTGATTAGACCCCCTTTGACAAAATTACTGGAATTGTCAATATGTGTGTATATATCCAAAAGGATACCAAACCTAATTTATCATATGTTAAAATGCAAGAGAAGGTTAGACTGCGCTACTCTTGAAACTATTATACAACAATTCAAACAAATACAGCAATCGAGTCATATAAGGTGGTCGGAATATTGGATAATAGTGAGTGTGAGAGAGAGAGAGAGTTCAATCCTATGTCGTGACAGGATCCAGAAATTTTGTTCAGGAAATTCATCTATAAACAAATTTAGGTATTCATTTTGTTGGGCTAAATTTTTCCAATAATTATACTCTAATATTAGAAGGGAAATTTTATACTATGTAGACAACTCACTTTGAGAAGGCTAGAAAAGAAACCCTCATATATTATACTCTAAATTTGATATTTGGTTAAATTACATTTAAAATTAAAATATTAGAAAATCTAAAAGGGACAAGGCGTCTCTAAATCTATACATGAGTATTACACTAAAAAATAACAATTATATTGATAAGATCAATAAATTGATTTAATTATGGCAAAAGAAAAAGATAATCAAGATTTAGTATCTCTAAACATCTCATTCTATTTTTTGAATTTTTTATTGCTATTGGTACACTTAAGAGTACCAATATTAATTCTATTATTAAATAATATTCAAGTCAAATAATATAGTTATATATTTTATTTTATTTTATTACGTTATATTAAATCGACTAAAATACATTTATTGCACACATTTTGACCGGAGTCAGGGGAGCTCAGCCCCCCCCCCCCCCCAGTACGTCCGTCAGGGACCTATGCATTGAATATCTATACTTAATATAATAATAAAATCCGCCCAAATTAGTAACTTTGAAGTTTTCCCGCCCAAAATTTATTACTAATTTTGGAAATAACAATTTTTTATATATAAAATTCAACCCCAATATAAAATATAATTATTGTCAATAACTTGCCATATATTAGCCTAAAATAAATATTATAAAGCTATTTGGGCTGATTCCGCCCGGGCAGAAAATTTTTTTTTTCTTAAAATTAATTTTTTTAAATAAATTTATTGAGTATTATTAATGAAAAATTATTTATAAAGACGGTAATTAAATTTTTAACATTACAAATATATCCCCTATCAACCGCATATTGTAATTCCAGCCCTAATCATCAACATGACTTCTATGGAAGGATGCTGGAGATATTCATATATTACGAAAAATAAATATCCATACTAATATATATTTTAGTTTTTAAAACTTTCACTGCACTCTTTTTTCATTAACATATAATTTTTCATATCTTATTATTTATTGATTATAATATTTTATTATATTAAAATTATATAAAAATATTAATTTATTCATTTACACTTACAAATCGTGCATCGCACGGGGATACTACTAGTATATTTAGAAAACAAATATGAAATTATAGTGAACATTTGACCAAATGTCTGCTCAAAATTATTATTATGATATATTATAATATGTGAACACTGGCCTAAAATATACTCCTTCTATTCCGGCGCAATTTTTCTATCTTGATCGGACATGAAGGTTAAGAAAAAATAGATTTTGTCGAATCTTTGATTTTTTTAAAGGTGAAGATTGAATGTGAAGATTTTGAGGGTGAAGATTGTGAGAAAAATTTCTCATTTATGAGCTGATAAATAAGATTGAGACAAACCAAAGAAGAAATTAAAGCGAAATGGAGAGAGTATTAATCATGCTATATACCTTGAATCCAAGAGAAAATTATTAGATATTGGAAGAATATAAAAGTTAATTTGGCAAAACAATTTAGTGGTCAAGTAAATGAAAATATATATACTTAAGATTTAAATTAAGTCTTGGTAGCATGAGCATAGTACTAGTAGCATTGCCAAACCCATTTATATTGAAGGTGAGGTCTATCATCCAACTCAAAAAAATGTCATGTCGACACATTACATTATTCCTCTATCTTTTACTTTGGGTAGAATAAAAAACACTTAAGTGATTTCATTAATGATAACAAATTGAGTAATAGAAAAAATAACATCTTTTTTCTTTTATATTTTGATTTTTGTACCTTCAACATTTGAAGCGATAGAGCTTAAAAGGTATAATATATAAATAATATAAAGAAGTATATACATAATATCTATATATATAATGTGTATATATATACTGGGCAGGCGGATAGAATAGGTGGGTCGGGTAACGGATATAACACTAAATTTTTACTGTACCCTTTCCTAATATAATTTGACGGGCATGGACAACGTTCTACTTGTAGATTCCCTTGACTTTGGATACCCATTTACCAATTTATTCGCGAGTAATATCGTACCCTGCGGTGAAACTGACATCCATAGATAGAACACTTAAGCTTGATAATTACATTTATTTTTTATATTTAATTGATTTTAAACTTTTTTAATGGATATTTTTTGTTCAAACAATTGTATATATATTGATACGTAATACTCCCTCCGTCCCGAATGAACTTGCATACTTCCGTAATCGGGGTGTCCCACCCTTTTTGCACACTTTTCATTTTCGGAAATAAAACTTTACAACTATACCCCACAATGATCATTTTATTACAAAATTTCCATCCCTAATCTATTCCTAAATATAACTATAAGCCCATTATAACAGCCCAATTAACCTAACCCAAATCCCCGGTTAATTACGGATAGCCTAGCCCATTTTTCGTCCATTATCTTACCCCACCCCATTATTCAAGATCAGTCTTCATTCATCTCTCTCTCTCTCTAGGAGAAACCCTAGTTCTTGCGCCGCTCCATTCCCTGCGCCGCAACCCTCTTCTCCGTTCAAACATAGACCATCCTCCTCTTTTACCCTCCATCCCAGATCCACTATCTTCTTATCCTCTCCTAAAAATGTTCAGTTCTTATTTTAATGATTCCTATGAAGAAAAAATCTTGTCCGGTGCCTATGTTTCTGATTCTGAGGAATCTTTTGTGCCGGAGTCCTTGGATCTGTTGGTCATTCAACCAACCCTCGAAGAACAGGAACCATATCTGAAATCTGATCTGTGTTCCGCTTCCATGCTAGAGCTGCATGTGGGTCGGAAAAGTGGAGATCTGGAAACTGGGGTGGAGCCGGTGAACGAGTGGCTGGATTCGCATGAGAAGAGGAGATTTTTCTACGAGACTTTGACTATATGGTTTCCTATTCTAGCAAAGGTTTCGTTTCCTTACTTTTCTTGGATAAAAAACTGTTTTGGTGGCATTTTTTATGCTACCCGGTTTATTTGGGCGGATTACTGATTCTATTATCAGATCTGGTGTCATTTTTGTGATGCATGCTGTAAATATGAAGGGGTTTTCTTGTGTTCTTATTTCTGAAAAAAAGAGTAAAAACTGTGTTGGTGGCCCAATTTAGGGTGCTGCCCAGAATTTTTTTCAAAAAAATGTGTTGGTGGCATTTGTGTTTTGCTATCCATTTTTTTTGCCAATAAAATTGTGTTGCTGTTACTGCTGTCCGATTCCTTATTTCTCCAGACTAAATGATGTTCCTCCTTGTGCTAACTGATAGTGGTAATTTGTGCGAAAAAGATTAGAACAGGAACTGTGTTGGTGGCTATTTTATGTGCTATCCAGTTTTGATGTTATTCTTAATGCTCTTGGAACTGATTGTTTTACCATGTGCAACAAAAATTTCAAATAAAAACTGTTGGTGGCCCAAATTTGTGTGCTGTCCAATTTTGTTGATCTGTTGTGCCCATCCTCTGTCCTGAATGAACTTGCATACTAGGCCCCTGAAATGTCCCTGTGATGAGCCTTTTCTGAGGGATAAAAATTATGAAAATAAAATGACAATTTTTTTTAAAGAAAGAGTCTACATTCGATCTAGAATACATAGTTGACATGTGAGTGTTTACAGCTTAAGCAAACTACACATATCCTATGTGTTTAAGCTGTAAACACAATCCCAAAATGTGTTTTAAAAAGCAAAAGATTAAAACGATGACTACGCATATCCAAGATCAGCCATCAAACCCCCAATCTCATATGTTCCTTGTGCTTGCTCTTGATCCATTAGATACTCAATACTTTCCCTCACTAATGCTTCATCAACTTCTAGAGATAGGGGCAGTTTTCCCTCTTTAATTAAGGCTGATTTTCCTAAATGTGGAAGCTTGTAGCCATTGTGTCCCTTCAGCTTCATTATTTCGATCAAACAAGCCTGCAAGCTTAGGAATATGTTGTTTATTTTGTTTACCTCAAATTCTTCGAAAGACTTAATCACATTCCCAACCAACTGTTCAACAGTGTGTGATGTTGTTTCCACCTGTAGTGATTGAATTGCTCTAAAAAATCCCAAATCCAACACATTAGTATCCGGTGAATTAGGTGGCTGACAAACCAATTGTATATTCCAACCATCATCTGTTGCAGCCTTTCTAAAATCTTCATCAAAGTTACTTATGTGTGGCTTGGCATTGTCCTCCTGTATTATGATGTTCTTACTTGCTGATGGTGGCCATTTGGCTTTAATTGCTGGTATAATCTGCCCAAATGTGCCCATATTTAAAAGTAAAGTCACCGTTGTGTTCTAAAAACCAGTGTTTGTGGGATCGGACCGGTGACCGAACCGGACAAGCCACCGCTACTTGTATTGTGAATGGAAAGATGCCAATCTTTCCATCGAACAAAAGGTCACCTTGGCTTGAGTATTGTGGCCTTGCCACAGCAGCCATGAACATAACTTTAGAGATATAACGCTTGCTTTTGCAAGATCAATATGGGTCATCCTCACCTTCTAGTTTATATGCTCTTTCGGTGCACCTTTGCATGTAAAATCACTTTTCGTCAATATGAATTACATTGTGCATTGAGTCATACCTGATAGTACTTGTTTGGTGGTCGAAGTGCAATGAGCTTAGGCTGTATTTTAGCCTTTGCAACAAGTTTGCTTCAGTTAAAGCAGGTTTAATGGCATTTTTGTGAGGTTTGATCAAACCGGCTTTCACCCATCTTCCTACCTTGCTTTTGCTCACATTTAAGCCTTTGGCTAGTCTTCTTATGGTGCCTCTATGTGAAAAGGGTATGCTTTTCATCAACTCCACATCTAACTCTGTTCTAATCACCCCAACACCTTCTTTTTTGGGCTTGAACGTAACTGCTAAACCTTCTAACATTTGCTTCCTTGCAGCCTCCCATATGTATTGAACTGTTCGGCGACTAACTCCAAATGATGCACCCGCTTCCTTTATTTTGCCATGATGTACAACACCTGCTGTGTTGTTAGCCATTAAGAACTGAGCAATCTGGATCCGATCTGATGGAGCTAGTTTCTTCCCAGTTTTAGTGCACACCATTGCTGACTGACTTTTGTTTTGATGATTTGCTGTTGCTGTTGCTGTTGTTGAAGTGGATTTTGGTGACATTTAATGCTGTATTTATATGCTCTTAGTTAGGATTTTCAATTTTAAGTGGGAATTGTAAAGTTTGAATTCTGATTCTGAAAATGTAAAAAAATTGGCGTGAATGAAATTTTTATGGTGGGAAATTTTTCCCACCAAACTACTTATCCAGAAATTTGAACAATTTTGTTAGATTTTGGTGGCATTTTGAGTTTTTTGTAGTTACTTGTGATTTGTAAGACGGGTGCAGGTTCAGCCAAAAAAATTAAGAGGGAAGGATTAATTCGTTAATCCTCCTCTGTTTTTTAGAAATTAAGGTCTTTCCAGATTTGACCAAGTCAACTTTTTATCAAAAAGTAACTTTTCTTAATATGTGTGTCGAAGCCCCAGTGCAAGTTCATTCGGGACGGAGGGAGTACAAATGATTGTATATAAGTTGATGGACACAAGACCACTCTACATTTTCTTATAGTTGATTCGTGTGTTTAATGTGTGACCGAGCTTATGAATGTTAAACATAATCACACTCATGCGACCCATAAGACTTGACCATTCAGCAGATAAAGCCACGTGGACTTACAAGTCAAGTCTCAATACACAGCAACTCTTGCATTAATGGAGAAGTTTTTAGAAAACGGACAACAAGGAGCAACAAATTGCTGCAGAAAAGTTGCATACAGCCAAGATGTGATGGAAAAAAATGATATGTTTGACTACAATAACTCTTGTACAACCTGCATTAATTGTGTAGTTGTACTTCTTTTATAACTTGGTGAAATCCCTTATATAAATAGATGTATACTGTAGCTCCTGAAATCAAACTTCAAACACTTCTCTCACTCTCTTTCATTCTATGTTTTATTCATAATGCCTTTCTTAGACTAGTGCTTCTTCCGATATGGTATCATAGTAGGTCTTAGGGTTTGCTGCTATTTTTTCCTTCTCAATTCTGTTTTAAATCTATCTTCCTAATCTCTACTCATAGCTACTCAAACATCTGGGGAAGTGGGTAACACCACCACCAATAAATCCACTCCCACTATTGCCATTCATGTACTTGCTGCCATAACTATCCAGCTCCAAAGCCAATTGATCTCTCTGAAACTTGATGAGATTAATTATCTCATATGAAACAACAGATCTTAATAGCCATTCAAGGTTATGGTCTTGAGGGCTACATTACTGGTGAGGAGCTGAGGCCATAGAAAATGATCACCACCACCTCTATATAAGAAGCCATCTTAAGTTTGTTCTTCGGATGAAACAAGATAAGCTTTTGGCATCATGGATATTTTCCTCCTTGTCTGACAATGTCCTCACACTGATGGTTCCTTTGAGTTCATCTCAAGAAATTTAGGAAACCCTTTGAACCGATTTCTCAAGCCAAAACAAGGCCAAAGTAATGCAGCCTAAACTTCAACTGCACAATCTGAGAAACTAGCATGCCCATGAGAGAATTTTTAGCCAATATGAAGGCCTGTTTTGATATTCTAGCTTCAGCTGGGAAGGTCATTACTGAACAGGACCAAATCCTTTACATCCTTGGTGGGCTAAGAACTGAGTATGACTTAGTAATGGTCACTATTGCTTCTAGAGTTGATCCCATCAATGTCACTGAGTTACAAGCCTTACACTTAAGTTTTAAATCCAGACTGGAGAATAACTAGCCTTCTCTTGTCAACTCAGAAGCTTCTCAGAGCATCAACACTGCTACTCAGTCCAACAAAGGGAAGTTTGCCGACAACAACTACAATTACAAGGTGGAGGTAGAGAAAATTGCTTTAACAATAACATCAGTGGTGACAGAAATGGTAGAGGGAGATCAAGAGGAGGAAGAGGTGGTAGATACATTCAAATAATTTCATTTGCCAAATCTGCTACAAACCAGGTCATATAGCTGACAAGTGTTGGTACAGGGCAAACACATCATTTATTGGTCAAAGAACAATAAACTGAATCAAAATATTCCTAATCCTAGGAATCCTTCACTCAACATGGCTCAGGTTCCCAAATATGATGCTGAAATTGGCATGAAAAACAGCTAGTATCAATGTTGTCAAAATCTCGAGTTAACTCTTACGATTCTGCGAGTTTACGAGTTATTTCTCCCTAAACGAGTTAACTCGTGATAAAATCAAGATCTGATGAAATCGGAGTGAACTCTCGAGTTTGCTCATGCAATTTTACGAGTTTTACGATTATATGATTTTGTATACGAGTTTAACAGTTTTATAACATATTGTTTTTTCTATTTTATCAATTAAAAAAACATACAATACGAATTGTAAATTTATACCGACTTAAAATTGAGATTTTAAAACTTTTCTCGAGCAAATTATATGCAAAGAGAGCCAATTTTGCTGAAAATCTTTTTTTTTTTTCTAACTATCAAATTCTAAATTCTAATTATCAAGTTCTAAATTAAAATATAAGCTTCATAGAAAATATATCTTTTTTTTTATGTAGTACTTAATTTCAATAAAGTTATTTTTTAATTTTCTTTTAAAATTAAAGTATTCATAATTATAATTTAGAAATGTCTTACTAAATGTATATATGGAACATGTTGCCTAAAAGATTTCTTCATATTGTATATTTTTCCTTTTTGTATATATTATTTGTATTTTTTATTTGAGATATCTATTCAAAACTTGTTGTAATTAAAATATATTGAGAATAATTATATATATATATATATATATATATATATAGTTATTTATCTATAGTTATTTTGTATAGGTAGTAGAATCTTACGTTTTTATGATTCAATTTTACGATCCGATTTTACGGACACTTCACCGATTCTACTTAAAATCGCGAGTTTAACAACCTTGGCTGGTATCCTGATATAGGTGCTTCAAACCATGTGGTATATGACTTCTCCAATCTCAGTCTCAGCAATATGAGTGAATATCATGGTAATTCAAAAATCCATATGGGAAATGGAGCTAGTGAGTCCATTATTCACATTGGTGACACTATTCTTGCTACTCCTAATCATCCTAGAGCCTTTATTATAAGAAATGTGTAGCATGTTCCTAATAGTACTAACTTTTGAGTATTTCTCAATTCTCACATGGTAATGGTGTGTATTTTGAATTTCATGTTCCTAATAGTACTAACTTCATTGATCATTGCACAAAATTCACTTGGATATACCTATTGAAATTAAAAAGTGAAGTCTTAACAACTTTTCTTAACTTTTGTCTTATTGAGAATCAATTTGGGGCTAAGTTAAAATGTCTTTAAAGTGATGGAGGAGATGAATTTCTGGGATTATAAGGAACTCTGCAGCAGCATGGTATAGAACATAAATTATCTTGTCCTTATACCCCTCAACAAAATGGTGTTGCTGAAAGAAAACACGCACACATTGTAGAAATGGGCTTGTCTCTTCTAGCTAATTCTCATCTTCCCATTCATTTTTGGATGATGCATTCATTTCATTTGTTTATACCATCAATAGACTACCTATGAAGTCTCTTAAGTTCAAAAGTCCCTTAGAGCTTCTGTACAATCATAAACTAATTATTCTACATTTAAAGTGTTTGGCTGCTTGTGTTTTCCCCACACCAGACCTTTTAATAAACACAAACTAGAATTCAGATCAACCCCTTCCACCTTTATGGGGTTACAACAACCAATACAAAGGTTACAAGGTTCTTTTACCAAACATGAGGGTTATCATAGCAAGAGATGTTGTGTTCAATGAACACATCTTTCCTTATGTTGCTGCCACATTAAACCCTTTACCTAAACCCACTACCTTTCAAGGAATCTTACCAACCCCTCCTGTTATCCAACAAAATACACCCAGTTTCCTAGACACAAATTTCCCAGCTGAGACTACCTTTTCTGCTCAATCACTCTCCACTCAGAATCAACTACCACCTCATGTGGAGTAACTACCGAATTCACCACCTGGTTCTCCATATTCAGCTTAATCTTCTCACCGCTATTCTGCACAATCCCACCACACAACCTCATCACCACCTGCTCCTCCACCAACTCACCCCATGATAACTAGATCCAAAGCTAGCATATTTAAGCCCAAATTATATTCTACTACATTCCTTGATACCATATAACCAAAATTATTCAAACAAGTTGTCTCAAATCCTCACTAGAAAGCTGCTATGCAAGCTGAATATGATGCCCTTAAGAATCAAACTTGGATTCTCACTACTCTACCTCCTGGTAAAAACTTTGTTGGTAACAAGTGGATCTTCAAAATCAAAAGAAACCCTCTTGCTGACATTTTGAGATACAAAGCCAAACCAGTTCAGTCATTTACATTCTCATCTATGTAGATGATATTGTCATCCACCAGCTTGGAACCACCCTCTCTCTTAAAGATTTGGGGAATGCACACCATTTTCTAGGCATTGAAGTCACCAACATAGCTTAAGGCCTTTACTTGAGCCAACAAAAGTACATTAATGAACTCTTACAGAAAGCCAACATGCAAGGAGCTAAAGGCTTGTCTACCTCTATGATTACATCTCCTCCACTATCCAAACACAATGGAAACCCTTGCCAATATGATTTTCTATACAGAAGTCTTATAGGTGGATTACAATACGTCCCCATCACCAGTCTTGAAATTTCCTTTGTTGTTAACAAAGTCAGCCAATACATGGCAGCTCCACTAGACACCCATTGGATGGCTGTTAAACAAATTCTTAGGTATCTTGCTAGCACTTCAAATCATTGTCTACACATTCAACAATCTCCCCATCTTCACTTGACTGGCTTCAGTGACTCTGATTAGGCCACTGACATTGGTGACCTAAACTTCTGTTGGGAAAAATAATAATGTGGTATATTTGAAAATGACTCTAAAAAACACTGAACTAGTAAAGTCGAGGCACAAGTTGGACTCATTGTTTGTAAGACGATATTGCCCCGCATCCAAGTGCTCGCGGTCTTCGGCAATCATCCCCAAGATACAACGACTTTTAGCTTTGGGATCGCAGCACAATAAAACCAAAGCTTTTGGCGAACTACTCGATACTCAGGACTTTCTCGTAGACTCAAAAAGACTCAAAGACCACAGTTTACAAAATATTCTAAATGCAAACTGTAGTAATTTTCGTTGTATTCGAACTTAGTAATTCGGTTATTTATGAATGATTGGAGATGCAAATGATAGGCCTATTTATAGAATTCTAGGCGTCATTTCTGAACAGTTGCACCTTTTCAACTTGATCAATCACGATCGTTAGATCGTACCTCTTCATCGAAGGTCATGATCTAATGATTGGATTGCATCATTTTTTTAATATTCAAGACCTTTCATTCGTACCTATTCCACTTGAATAACCGCAACTTTTCGTCACACCTTTTCATCTAAAAGACACTTTTTCATTCACACTTCGAAATTCCAACAGGCCCCCACATGAATGGAAGAACTTGTTTCAATGTTAGAACTGCTCAAAGATCGTTTAACACCAACCTTCCAAAGTCAACTTCTAACACAACCCCAACATTAATGACAACTGATGCATATACTCTAGACTGACACACACAATAAAGTCCTGACAAACCACCATTGCATCGAGATAGGTAGCTTACGTCTTTGAACCTTCCCTAGTGAGATGTTATCGGATGTACTAGCGGCTTAGTGAAAGCGATGCCTTGAACTGGTAGCTTTTTGTGTACACCAAGACAATAACATTCACACAATGGTAATTCTAATATCTTTTGATTCTCATGTTGTGTCCGTTAAGGGTCGTGGACCATATCTTGGATTCATAAGTGTTCAATGTGAAGCGGCCTCACTTCTCACTTATATAGGTGACCTTCTTTTAGGATTTAATCCAGGGGTAGCCTGAACTACCCCACCACATTTGGTACAGGATCATTATAAACGTAATTCAACCTTACCACATATCATCAGAAAAGTACTCGGTTGTCTCTGGGAATGAGTTTGAATGAGTTCCAAGTTTTTACACTGAACACATTAGAGTTCCAAGTGCCCGAATGACCCGTTCATAGCTTAGTTGTCTCATTGAACCAAGTTTGTGGGTCCACTCATCATGGTTGAGTTACCACTATGCCCGATCTTGGTGTGTGCGTTTTGAACTTATTCCCTTTCGACATGCAGCGCAGTTGATCTCCCATTCAAATTTTCATTCATGGATCCGTATTCTTCTATTGGAGATCAAGCTGCCTTATGGCCTCCAATCCTAGCTTTAGGTTAGCTTTTACCTTAGCTGAACACCCCCACATTTGAACACTTATGTGGGAATACCGTATTCCCCATAATTAAACACTTATGCAAAAAGACTGCATCTATTTACGGTTTTGACATTTATATGGAAACTTAATTCCCATATTGGGGGTGTCTAGACCATATCTTAAGTAATCAATCCATAGATTGAACTGCTTAACTTGTACTCTGAAAACTATGTAGCTCTTTCTTCAGCTACCATTGATTTAGCTCATTGGACTTGTATTCAATTTTGTTGGGCTCAAATCTTTTCACTCGATTCCATTTATGTCCATGATTTAACCTAATGGACTTGCATCCATCTAGTTGGGCTTATGTCCTCTACAAGGACGATACCACTTTTGGACCCCTTGAGTCCATGTAGACATCCATTTAGACAAGTAGAATATTTATCTTCTTTGGGCATCACCGAACCCATATCATTTGGCAATTTAGGCTTGCCCCAAATCACCTCGTAGCACGACCACCCATTTATATAACCGATGTGAGATTTTGGTTTTCCATCTCAACCATTATTTTCTCCTAAAATAAAGTCTTACCGATATCCCAACTCTTTGGGTCTACTAGATCTTTATTTATGCGAGAATTCTCACCATCCGATTAAATTGGGTGCCTATTTGCGCCCTAGCATATTAGTGACTCACTTTACAACGACACCATAATATGAGTCCCAAAATTAATTAGGTCGTCATAGTTAAGTCGAGTCCCAAAATTCATTAAGGCCCTTAAACTTGAACTAAGACCAAATTTTTTAATTGGCTTTATTTGAGGTTCTTCAAACTTGTACATGCCCCTTGGATATATTCGACTTTTCTTTACTGACCAATTTGGTCAAATCCAAAGACACAGACACTGATTAAATCCAAAATATCCACTCAGACCCAAAACATCCACACCGACCCAATATTACTTAATTGGTCCATTAACTGAAATTCTTGAGAATCTAAGTAACCAAGTATTGGATCCCAAGTGGACTTTTATAGTCTGATGTGCAATTCATTGCATCCATCTTTGAGCCTAATGTCTTTTTCATTTCAATGGCCAGTCCGATAAAGTTGTCTTAATTATGTTAGTAAGCCCATGTTATGGGTCCACAATAATGGGACGACGAAACATTTTCTTCCTTTTACATTGCGCCCAACAGTCTCACCCACAGGAAAAATACCATTTCATCATCAATAAGCAACCGTTTTACAAACGACACTTTTCATGAAATTGGTACCACCTCCATTGTTGAATAAAAAATTCCTCACCACCATCAACTCCAACAACCGTCGTAACCCTTATTATATGATGGCAGTTTCGATAATTTGGAGAGGAGTTGCAGTGGTCAATTGAATGTTCGTTTGTAGGGAATGATCGTCACTCCCCGTTGCCGCTACCATTCGCTGGTTCTTCCAGTTGTAACCATTGGATATATTATTTCTTTGCTGCCTGTCATAGGTCGAGGCCATCATCGATCATATTTGGTGGTGCAACAGCCACACCGCAGAACAGGCGCACGAAGTGACACATTTTCTCTCATCTTTGCTTACCCACCTGAGAATGTTCAATTCTCAATCGAACTGCGACCACCGAGTTTAATATTATGAGTTTTTGCCCAAATTTTGCTTTTCTCCAGAAGACAATGTCAAATGCTTTTGACTTAAGGTATTGGATCATCAATATTGACGTCTTTCATAATTCTTGCACTTGCTCCAAAAGGAATAACAAGAAAATGAATATAAGCGTGAATGAAATATTGCTTATAAAAGAGCATATTCAAGCATCATAACATTACCTGTTCGAAATGTTGCGCAGTACAGACTGCCGAATTTTATCATCTTCAAATACACAAATATATCGTCTTACGATTGTTGGGGAAAATAATAATGTGGTGTATTTGAAAATGACTCGAAAAAATACTAGACTAGTAAAGTCGAGGCACGAGTTGGACTCGATGTCCGTAAAACGATATTGCCTCGCATCCAAGTGCTCGCGGTCTTTGAAAATCGCCCCAAAGATACAACGATTTTTATCTTTGGGATCGCAGCACAACAAAAACAAAGCTTTTGGCGAACTACTCGATACTCAGGACTTTCTTTTAGACTAAAAAAGACTAAAAGACCAAAATTCGCAAAATATGCTAAATGCAGACTATAGTAATTGTCGTTGTATTTGACCTTAGTAATTCAGTTATTTATGGATGATTAAAGATGCAGGTTGTAGGAATATAATTTTCCTTGATGATGTCCAACAGATTTACATGTGTATAAATATAGTTCAATCATCCTAATTTATGGGATAATTAGCCTAATCTATGGAATAATTACATAAAATATAAAGATACACTTTAATTACAATCAATTACAATATTCCTAACACTCCCCCGCAGTCGAAGCGGGAGGATCACAGACGCTGAGATTGGCCCGAAAGTCTTCAAAGAGGACGCGGGGAAGACCTTTCGTGAATATATCTGCAATCTGAAAACGGGACGGGACATGAAGGACCCGAACTTCGCCACGAGAGACCTTTTCGCGAACAAAGTGAATATCCATTTCAATGTGTTTGGTTCGCTGATGTTGAACGGGATTTCCAGAGAGATAAATGGCACTAACATTATCACAGTAGACAAGGGTTGCTCTGGATAGTGGACAATGTAGTTCCAACAATAAATTTCGAAGCCAACATGATTCTGAGACAACGTTTGCAACGCCACGGTATTCTGCTTCAGCACTGGATCGAGATAGAGTAGGTTGGCGTTTTGAGGACCATGAAATGAGATTGTCCCCGAAAAACACACAGTAGCCGGATGTGGAGCGACGAGTGTCGGGACAACCGCCCCAGTCAGCATCACTATAAGCGACCAAGGAAGAGGATGAAGATTTAAACAGATGGAGACCCATATGAACCGTTCCTTGAAGGTAACGAATAATTCTTTTGAGAGCGCGCATATGAGTTTCATGAGGATTATGCATGTGTAAACAAATTTGCTGGACGGCGTATGACAGATCAGGTCGAGTGAATGTTAAGTATTGTAAGGCACCGGCAAGACTTCGGTATCGAGTTGGATCAGAATAGGAGGGTCCGGAAGTAGCACTGAGTTTGGAGTTTGTGTCAACCGGAGTAGCACATGGAGAGCACGTAGACATACCGGCTCGAGAGATAATTTCCTCAGCATAGGTGCGTTGAGAGAGGAAGAGACCCGTCGGAGTTGAAGTAACACGTATGCCAAGGAAGTAGCTAAGTGGACCAAGATCTTTCATGGCAAATTCGGAGCTAAGGGAGCTCATGATACGAGTCCGTAAGCTGTCGGAAGAAGTAGTGAGTATGATGTCATCAACATAAAGGAGAATGTAAGCAGTATCAGAACCGTGACGATAGATAAACAAGGAATGGTCACACTTGCTATGAAGGAAACCCAGAGTGTAGACATAATCTGCGAACCGCTGATACCAGGCTCGAGGAGCCTGCTTTAGGCCATAAAGTGATTTCTTCAGTAAGCAGACATAGTCAGGATGTGTGGTATCTCGAAAACCCATGGGTTGATGCATGTATACTGTGTCGCGCAAATTGCCATGTAGGAAAGCATTTTTTACGTCTAGCTGATGAATAGGCCAAGAATTGGATAGGGCAATACTGAGAACACACCGTATAGTAGCTGGTTTTACAACAGGACTGAAGGTTTCATCACAATCAATACCAACCTGTTGTGACCTGCCATCTGCAACAAGTCGAGCCTTATAGCGCTCAAAAGAACCATCAGAATGAAATTTATGACGAAATATCCACATGCAACGAATAATATTACTATCGGTGGGCCGGGGAACCAGCTCCCACGTCTCATTCTTAAGAAGTGCAGAAAATTCATCACACATTGCGGCTTTCCAATGAGGGTCTGATAAAGCAATTTTTGGATTTTTTGGAATGGGTGAGGGAGATGTGGTAGCTGATAGATTAAAGAGTTTTCGAGGTTGGAAAGTGCCGGCCTTGGCACGGGTGACCATAGGGTGAGGGATCGGGGGTGGTGGTGGAAGAATTGGAGCCGAGGGTGGTGAGGGGGCGGGTGGAGAGGGAGGTGTAGGAGGTGGTTCCATCGTAGGGGTAGGACAGGCCGAGGACCTTTGTTGTAGATCAGGTGGAAGAAAAGGGGTAGGGTCGGGGATGGTTGTCGGAGGAGAGGGAGTTGATGGTGGATGTGAGAAGGGAAAAATTGATTTGTGAAAAATGACATGCCGAGAGATGAGAATTTTGCCAGTTGTGAGATCATAACATTTGAAACCTCGATGATTCTCAGGATAGCCGAAGAAAATGCAAGCAGTGGAGCGGGGTTGAAGTTTGTTTATTTGAGTAGAAGGAAGAAGAGGGTAGCATAAACACCCGAAGGTGCGAAGATGTGTGTAGGATGGGAGTCTGTTGTATAGGGCTTGTGTGGGTGTGATATTTGAGCGTTGTTTGTTAGGTAAGATGTTGAGAAGATAGGTGGACATTTGTAATGCGTGATGCCAGAATTTTAGAGGCGTAGATGAATGATGAAGGAGAGTACGTAAAAGATTGTTGATGGTACGGATTTTGCGTTCGGCTTTTCCATTTTGAGCAGAAGTGTGAGGACAAGAGTAACGAAATATCATACCATTTTGTGAACAAAATTGTTTGAATGAGTTATTTGTGTATTCAGTACCATTGTCACATTGGAAAGATTTTATAGTGGTGGAGAATTGTGTTTGAACATATTTGGTGAAAGCAAGAAAAACAGAATAGACTTGGGATTTGGATCCCAAAGGAAAAGTCCACAAAAAATTCGTGAAATCATCCAAGAATAGAACATAATATCTATGGCCAGCAGAGCTGGGAGTGGGAGAAGTCCAGACATCACTATGAATTATATCAAACGGTGAAACAGTATTAGTAGTAGAAGAATGAAATGGTAGTTTAATATGTTTCCCAAAAACACAAGATTGACAATGTAAAGGAGATAATGTCTTTTTACATGAAATAAAATTATTTCGACTAAGACTATGTAAAATAGAGCTGCCGGGATGCCCTAAGCAGTCGTGCCACAGCTTTGGAGAGAGTGCTGTAAGAGCAGAAGTGGTAGATGGAGGACGGATGGATGTAGCGACGTTTGTTAAAGGGTACAAGTCGCCAGGGCTGTCACATCTCATAATAATGTTCCCCGTCGGTATGTCCTTCACAGAAAAACCATACGGATCAAATTCGATGGATACATTGTTATCAGAGGTCAAGCGACGGACATAAATGAGGTTTTTAATCAGTTTTGGAGCATGTAACACTTTAGTCAATTTCAAAGGTGGGTGGGGAGGGGTAAACATTGCACTACCAAAACCACAAATTGGAATATGTTCACCACTACCGACAATAATATCATGATTTCTGCACAATTTAGAATAAGACGAGAGAGTACCTGCATTTGCGGTCATATGAGAGGTGGCACCGGTATCCAAATACCAGTTTTCATCAGGCGCGTTCAGCGTCATTGTATGCATAGCGGATTCCACATCCGTGGACTCATATTCAGGAGATAATGAGGGTGTCTGGGTCGCAAAAGCTTGCTGGACAGGAGGTGGTCCGAGAATGCCGGCGGGATTCGGTTTGGAAGACGGTGACCGTGGATAGGAAGACCACGGTGCTGTCCGATATGGGCATGGGGGAAAACTCCAGCCCGGATATTGCCATGGCAGGAATGACCACGGCTGAACAGAAGGCGGTCTCGACTGTGGTGATGTTGCCGGAGGACGGCCTCCTCTACTGGAACCACGACCAGAGTGTTACGCAGAATTGCGGTTCGAGTTTTTGGCATTTTGGTTTCCACGACCCCGACCTTGAGGCGTCAGAGTGTCATTCTGCGTTGAGGGCGTGATAGCAGCCATGGCGGCAGATGCAGCCGCGTTGGAGGCTTGTTTCAGTTTTCGGGTTTCCTCCATGACAAGCCGAGAGCGGGCATCATAGAAACTGGGAAGCGGATCCGATTGATTAATGTAGGAAGCGACGGTGTCGTAATTTTCATTAAGACCTGCATCCAACTGTAAAACCAGACGATGGTTTCCAACCGAAGTGCCGACGTTTGAAAGTTGGTCGGAGATCATCTTCAACTCTTGGCAATAATCAGAAACATTGGAAAAATCATCAAGACGGACATTGGAGAAGCGATTTTCAAGTATAACAGCCCTCGAATTCTTGTTATCTTGAAAAATTTTCTTGATATTTTCCCAAGCTTTGTGGGCTGTGCAGTCGGGTTCCATAATCGTGTGAAGAAGATCGAGAGAAATTGTGCCATATATCCACTGAAGAACAACCGCATCCAAGCGAGACCACGTCTCATCAGTGACGGCGGCAGTGTGAGCGACGGGAGCAGCGCCGGTGGGTGCCGCAACATCGGCCGGAGTTGTTTCTTTGGGAACAATGTGATGAAGGACTTGATGAACTCGGCAGTGGATTTTGAATCATTCGGACCATGAGATATATTGCCCTTTTTCAGTATCAAGAAGAATGGGAATTGCATTCTTGATGTTGGTGACTGAGAGGGCTGGGTGTTTTGAGGAATCGGCCATGGTGAAAGAAGCAGAGGGAGAGACGCAGAGAAGCTACGGTAAAGAAGAAAGGGATCTGATTAGGGAGAGAATACTGATACCATGTAGGAATATAATTTTCCTTGATGATGTCCAACAGATTTACATGTGTATAAATATAGTTCAATCATCCTAATTTATGGGATAATTAGCCTAATCTATGGAATAATTACATAAAATATAAAGATACACTTTAATTACAATCAATTACAATATTCCTAACACAGGTGACAAGGCCTATTTATAGACTTTTAGGTGTCATTTCGTGAACTGCTGCACCTTTTCAACTTGATCAATTACGACCATTAGATCGTACAGATTGCACCATTTTCTGAATGTTCATGACCTTTCATTCGCACCTATTCCACTTGAATAGTCGCAACCCTTCGTGACACCTTTTCGTCTAAAAGATACTCTTCCATTCACACTCCAAAATTCCAACAAATTCATCACCGAATTCTGTGTATTTCTTGGATGTAATCTGGTTTCCTGAAAATCCAAAAAGCAACAAAGTATCTCTCGTTCAAGCAATGAATCAGAGTATCGCAACATTGCTCACCTTACAACTGAACTTAAGTGGATGTAATCGAGTTTTTAGTTCCTCTAATCAAACCTCCCATAACTTGGGTGGATAATATCAGTACTATTTTCCTTGCATGTACCCAGTTCTTCATGCTCGCACCAAGCATGTTGAATTGGATCTTCATGTTATTCGTGATGAAGTTTCAAATGGCAGGTTACAAGTCTTTCGCCTTCCTTCTGATGACCAAATTGTTGTCTGCTGATATCCTCACAAAACCTCTCAGTCATCAATTCTTCACTCGGGTTCGGAGCAAGCTTTCATGTTGCTTCCTTATCCTAGCTTGAATTGAAGGGGGATATTAAGCATAATTACACTCGTGCAAACCGTGCAGAATCTATGATGTCGTACTTGGCAGATAATCCTACTTGGCTTCCACAAGATTTGACCATTCTATAGAAAAAGCCACGTGGACTTTCAAGTCAGCAACCTTGAAGATCAAGTCTCAATACACATCAGATGTTGAATGTTACTGCACTAGCATTAATGGAGAAGAGGTACATTGTAGAAAATGGACAACAAGGAGCAACAGATTGCTGCAGAAAAGCTACATGGAGCTAGACATCCAATGACCAAGATGTAATGGACAAAAATTAATGATATGTTTGACTACAATAACTCTTATACAACCTTGCATTAGTTGTGTAGTTGTAGTTCTTGTATAGCTTGGTGAAATCCCTTGTATAAATAGATGTATACTATAGCTCTTGAAAATCAATAAAACTTCAAAATTCTACATCATACACTTCTCTCAATCTCATTTCATTCTCTGTTTTATTCATAATGCCTTCCTTTGCTAGACTAGTGCATCTTCTGATAATGAACTCCTCAAAACATCTTGTAAAATGTTTAGAAATTTATAAGTTTTTAAAATGTATTTGTAAAATAAAAGTATTAAACAATTTATAAGATGTAAAAATAAACTTTATAGAGCTTATCTATATATATATATATATATATATATATATTAACAAAATTCACCCAAAATAGTAACCTATTTTTCTGCCCAAATTCCTTTACCATTTCTGGAAAATTTTATTTTTGGTATAAAGATTATTTTTGGTATTAAACATTTTATTTGGAAATAACTTAATTTGAATGTTATTTAGTTTTTGGCATAAAACATTTTTTATTTGGAAATAACTTAATTTGAACTTTGTTTCCTTTTTAATTAATTTTTTAATCATATAAAATATAACAATTGACTTATTTAGTAAATATTTTATAACTTTAGTTTATAATTTCAACATTATTTTTTCTTAAAAAAAATCTAATTTTTTGATTTTTTTTTTCATTTCTAATGTGATATTTCTATATAATAAATTAAATTAGTAATCCATTTTTTTTTCAATATTTTTTTTTTAAGTTTTAATACTTTTCATTGACTCTTCTGTCATTAACATATACCTTTTCATCTCTTATCATATATTAATTGTAATATATTATTATATTAAAATTATATAAATATATAAAATTCTTATTATTTATTCATTTACATTTACAAACTGTGCATCGCAATACTACTAGTAAACTCAAAAAACAATAATTACATTCTATCTTATTTTCTTAAGATCTCATAAGTCACACACACTACACACACTTCGCACACAATACATACATTTCCTTCATATACACATACACATACACTACACAAAATTAACACAGTTTATACATACTGGACACATTAAACAAACACTACACACTATAAATAGTAAAACACTGATCATAATATGTGTTTGATGATGGATACTAAGTTATTTGATTTAATTGCGAGCTTATAAGCTTCATTAGCCAAATACTTTAGTAACTCACAAGACTTTAAAATAAATAAATATGAAATGAACCATATACGATTTTACAGCTTTTTTCTATCCACATTAGGCTCCAGATTTATACATCGTTAACATTGAAGACATATCACTATGTGATATGTAATAATCAAATGTATTAAGTTTGCTATTTAAAGTTACTAATTTGATTATGTAATACGTATGATAGATTCACACAAAAATAAGAGTAATATATATGACTAATTCCTTTTTTTATGTTGACAACATTATAATTTAGATGAGCTGCATGGCTAAAAATTAAAATGACCCTCAGTCCTAACACACATTCAATTAAATTTAAGGTTCCTTTTTGTTAAATAGTTAACAATTAAAAACTTTACTTAAAACTCTATATTTGAAAAAGAACCCTGAACAGTGATTCTTTATTGTACACTACCTGCAAATCTCTTAGATCCGTACAATTTAAGTTGTTGATGGATCCACAAGTTGTATAAAGTTTTCCTTAAAAGAACGCATTAATATTTATGATAAAAGATATTACATATTCTGAAGAAAGATTTTATGCTGAGAATGTATTATTGCTTATGTTGAAATATTACTTTCAAATGTAATATATCTTTTCAAAAATAATTAAATATCTTTCAGTATAATGAGTGATGCAATTTCATGAAAAATTCCACACAATCTGCGAATTCGCTAATAACTTATATTATATGAATTTATGATCCATACATCTGATATGCACCAGAATTTGTACTCCTTTTTAACTATGCAATTGCTGCCAGAGTCCTTTTTTTTTTTTTTTCATTTCGCTTTCTGGTTACTATATATCGCGCTCTAATTTTATCCTTGCAAACAAACTGATTGATCCCTTTTCCACGTTTTCTCAGTAATACCCTTCATTTTAACACTACTAACTCCACTAATTCTACTACCATAGGCCCAAATCGGTTTTCTCGGATTCATTGCTCGCTGTGCAGACAGTGACGGGGCACCAAAATACATTGGATTATTGGATCCTTGTTGAGGAGATTCATGAGCTTATGGTAGGGGGTGCTATATTGAATTTGCAACACATGAATCGTTAGTGTAATGAAGTAGCTCATCATTTGACACGTTTTTCCTTTTTATCCCCCATTCGTCTGTTTGGATAGTGTCGGATGTTTTTGTATGGGTTTAAAATCTTGTACTTAAAGACATTGAGTAAGAACTAAGATTCTTGATTGCCTTCAAAAAAAAAAAAAAAGGAAAAAAAAAAAAAACCTTCATCCACTATTATTTATGCAGTCTTAAACTAACAAATCATGTTTGATTCACATGCTTTTCACTGTAAACCAAAATACCACTCCCCACGGTTAGAGATCGACAAATAAAGAACCACCGACTAATTATTGTACACGTAATAATAAATATTTAATATATTGTATTTATATTTAAATAGAACTAGTATAATACAATTGAATAATATTCATGGGTTTGTCTAATTTTTATTTTACTTTTAGGAATACTTAGAATTTATGAATATATTTATGTTTCAAAAAAAGGGGAAAACATTTAAAACTGAAACAATTATAAACGTAAATTATGAAATTTAATTTCTTTTTAAATTTAAATGATTTTAAAATTACAATGATTCTCAGCTTGATACGTGTTCATTTTGTTTGTCTTTTAATATATAACCATGTGAATTTTTCAAGATTAACATAGCGCATATTGGTATTGATAAATTCATTATGATCATATTTGAGTTGTTCAATAAATAAATTTATTTTATATTTGATATTATATATTTTCAGCTGATTGTGATTGTAGATATAAGTTAAGTAACAAATTTACAATATTATGAAAAAAAATTATGAAATACTCATATGAGAACTATCAGAGTTGTTTTCATATATTTTTCTTTTGCACGGGACATTCAATGCGTACTTCATTATTAATATTGTAAAATTCATCAATTTGTGGTCATTAATTTGAATAAATTTTATGATTTTTTTAATAATTTTATTGTATATTTTAGATTTTTTTATATAATAATCAAATGTAGTTCTACTTGAGTGACCAAATCTAATAATTATATATTTTATGTATCATTGAACGTTATTCCTTTCTTTTTACATTGTTCTGATAGTTTTGATACAATAATTATTTCCTATATAAAAATATCATGGAAGTTCGAAATTATGAAATGTTATTTTATAAAGATATGAGGAATTATAGGAACAATCGAAAAAAATACTCTCATTATAGAAATAAGACAAATTTCAAATAATTTTGTACTCATTGACTCTTGCCATAAAAACATTTGCGGTGAATCGAGCCAAGCATTAACGAAAAATATTAATAACGCAAAAAAGATGAGAAATCTCACTAGATATTCACGGTACAACGAAATTTTGTACTATAAAATTAACTCATATGGAAACAATCCAATAAAAGAGATCAAAGTTCTGATTGGGAGAGACTACTCATGCAAAAAGTAATACTGAAAAAGAAAGGAAATCTAATTAATTTCAGTCACCCATAATACAAAGTTTAAAAAAGAATATTGATCGAAAATAGAAATTGGAATGGATAAATACTTATGTGAGAATAAACCCAAAGAACTTGTCCTTTAAAGTTATGCACTGCATTTTAAATAGTGAATATTCACGACACTTTATCATATGAGCTGTAAATTTGGTGAATTTCTTATATCATGTAAACAATATTTTCAGTTTTGTACTTTGATAATTAAAAATCACATATTTAAATTAAAAAAACAATCATCAAGTCTACGTGTATTGCGTCCATAACATAATTGTTTTTTAATACAAATGTATAATTTACATAATAATATAAAATAAACTATATGTGATCGATGAATAAGAATGTTTGTATATCCTAACCCTTTTCAAGAATCCCTTAAATATTTACGATTTTTATAATTTTGAAGGCAAAAACATTGGGTACATAAGATGCACAATAGGGCTTATTGTACACTTGCCCATATAAAAGGTCCGTGCACGTCTGTTTTGTAGCCCCGACCAGATTTCTGTTTTTTTTTTTTTTTTCGGTTCTGCTGGCTCTCTGAAGCGTTGGAGTGCGGATGTCAGCGGATCGACTCCTGCTGCCTCCGAGCACTGGTTTAACTTTTGTTATTACTTAATTTAGTTTATATAATTAATTATTAATTTATTAAATAATAATTAATTATATAATAGTATAAGTTTATTAGTTACATGTAATATTTATTTAATAATATATTTTGTTGCCTAACAATATAAGTTTATTAGTTATAGGTATAATTTTTTTTTTTTTGAACAATATATTATGTTGCCTAATAGTATATACTATGTTACCTAATATTATATATTATATTGTCTAATAGACTAATAGTATAAGTTTATTAGTTACATGTGTACTTTTTTTGTTGTATGCTATTGTATATTTATTTTTTCAGCTTACAGTATAATTATTGTCCCCCTTATAGTATATATCATCTTGCTTAGAAGTACTTCTAAGCAAGATGATATATACTAGTATAAGTTCATTTAGTAATATAATGATTACAATTTATAGTATAACTCTTTATTCTTTGTATGTTACTCCATAATTATTTTTCCAGGTTACATTATATTTACTATTTACTTATAATATATATTATGTTGCCTTACAGTATGAGTTTATTAGTTGCATGTGAATTTTTTTTGTATACTACTGTATATCTATTTTTCTAACTTACAGTATAATTATTGTTCTCTTATAGTATATATTAATTTTCTTAAAAGTATAAGTTCATTTAGTAATGCACAACTTATAATTTTATTGTGGCGGATTTGATATTGTAAATCAAAAGAAAATAAATCAAAAGAAATCATTAAAATAATCTTAAATTAAAAAATAAAATTACAGTAAATATAATTTTTTTATTATTTAATTAAATATTATTTATTTAGTAACTGTTATTATCAAATTTATATTAATATATAAAGAAAATACAGATACATAAAACAATGTAGTAAATAGGTCTTGAACTCAAGACCTTTGAATTAGGCAAGCAATCCCTAACCAGTTCAACCACCACACTATGATAATATTTTAGTGTGTTGTACTAAAAAACTATGATTATATTTTAGTGTGTTGTACTCGAAAAAAAAAAAACCAAGAACCTATTACTAAGGTTCTAACATGCGACCTATTGAGGAGATAAATGTGGCGATAAACAAAAACAGTAAGCAATTGGGGCGAACAATATTCGAACTTGTGGCCTTGCTACCTTGTCTTGTGATCAACCGGAGCTTACCACTGGCACACACTCAAAGTTGTTATACTAAACACGGCCTTACATTAATAGGCAAATGTGCTGTATTAAAAAAACAAAAAAAGAGGTGCAATCCGCCAGGTCGTGGGCGACCCGCGCGCGAACTTGATTTGCAGACGCGAAATTAATTTATGTTGAATTTGAGCATTTTTTCTAGACCCCCTTTAATGTTGGGGGGGGGGGGGGTGGGGTTGCACAATAAGTCCTATTGTGCATCTTATGCACCCCAAGTCCCCTCAATTTTAAATATATATACCTAACTTATAATATCGTAAATAAATTAATCCTTGAATATTAGTTTTATGATTTAGGCATATATATATATATATATATATATATATATATATCATACATGCAATGATATCAATCTTTAATTATCCACTTTTGATAAATTAATTTATCTTATAAAAATGAGATATTAGAAATAAGAGTTGAATTAATAAACTATTCAAAAAATCATAACTAAAAATAGTATCAAATCTGAGGTAGACTATGTAATCATGACAAAATTTGAATATTTAAATAAAAAAATAGAAAATTTGAAGATTTAAATATTAAATATTAGTTTTTATTCCCCAAATTCTAAGAAAATTACACTTGTTCTAAACTCTAAGAAGATAACACTTGTCCAAGTAGTTTCTCTTTCAATATATAAGGGATATATTTATCTTTATAAAAAGGGGAAAACATTTAAAACCGAAACAATTATCAACGTAAATCTTAATTTTTTTTTAAAAAAAAATTTGAATGATTTTAATCCTATAACTGTGGGATAGTATAATGGTTCTCGACATGACACATGTTCATTATGTTTGTCTTTTAGTATATAAAAAGTAGAGAATCATATGAATCTTTCAAGATTAGCATAGTGACGAAGATCTTTGCATATTGATATTGATATATACATTATGACAGATTTTAGTTGTTTAATAAATAAAATTTATTTCATATTAAGTCATATATTTCAGCTGATTGTGATAGTAGAAATAAGTTAAGTGCAAATTTGCAATATTTACAATTAATTATGTACGAAATAAATGATAATTGTGGTAGAAAATACTAAAAGAATTCAAACAACACATTTGTTCATATCATCATCATCATCATCATCATCATCAAATCTCAACAATCATCTAAAAATTAACTAAACAGAAGACCAATATGATTTAATACATTCGCCAGTCATGGTTACATAATTCGAAATTTTAATTAGTAATAATCTTGAGTTGTTTTCATATATTTTTCCTTTGTGACATTCAGTAGATACTGCATTATTAATAATATTGTTAAATTCATCAATTTGTGGTGATTAATTTGAAACATTTTTCTTCAAGATTTTTTGAATAATTTTATTATTATATTATATTTTAGAATGTGAGTGACCAAGTTTAGTAATTATATATCTTATGTATCATCAGACGTAATTTTGTTTTATTTTTTACTTTCTTCTGATAGTTTTGATATACAATTGTCACATACACAATAAACTCATGGAAGGTCGAAATTATGAAATATTTTATAGAAATAGGAGGAGTTACGTACAACAAGAATTACTTTAGCTATCAAAATAAGACAAATAAATTTCAAACAATTTTTACCAGTTGTATTTTTGCATAAAGATATTTGAGGTGAATTGAGTCAAACATTAGCGAAAAATAATAATGAAGCAAAAAGAAGAGAAATCTCAATGTATAGTCACAGTACAACAAAAGTTTGTATAGTAAAATTAGTTACTCAAGCAAAAACAATCCAATAAAAGAAATTAAAGTTCTCATTGTGAGATATTATTAACGCAAAAAATACTACTGAAAAAGTAGGAATTCTAGTTAATTTCAATCACTGACGATACAAAGTTTAAAAAAGAATATTGATTGACAATAGAAATTGCAATGGATAAATACTTGTCTGGGAATAAACCCTAAAGAATATGTTCATGTAGAGGTATGTGGTGCATTTTGAATAGTGGATAGTCATGGCACTATATCATATAAGCGGTAAATTCAATAAATTTCGTAAATCATGTAGAAAATATTTTCAGTTTGGTACTTTGATAATTAAGAATCAAATTAAATAAAATCATTAAGGAAATCAAATATCTGGCATATATGAAGAATCTATATAAAAGGTTTTATCTATTGCGTCTATAACATTATAGGCTTTTGAATACAAATGTATATTTTACATAATAATATAAAATAAACTATAAAATAAAGAAAAATAAGTATAGTTAAAAATTTAGAATATTTGCGCACATCCTAGCCCTTTTCAAGAATCCCTTAAATATGCACGGTTTTTATAATTCATTTATATATATATATGTACACACATGCAATGATAAAAATGTTATGATATGATAAAAATAGTTTTTTAATCATGCAGACAATGATATCCATCTTTAACCATTCACTTTTTGATAAATTAATTTATGTTATAAAAATGTGAGAATAGAATTAATAAATCATTCAAAAATTTATTACAAAAAATTCTATCGAATTTAAGGTAGACAATGTAAATCATGACAAAATTCAAATTCAAAATTTTAATTATTTAAGTAATAAAAAAAATGAATATTTAAATATTAAAAAATAGTTTTTATTCTTAAAATTATAAGAAAATGACACTTGTCCCAAAATTCTAAGTGAATGACACTTGTCCAAGTGGTTTCTCCTAGAGGTGCAAACCGGTTCCGGTTCCCGGTTTCTGGTTCTGGGTTCGTAACCGGCTGTTCCGAAACCGCAGGGTAGAGGAACCGTATTCGAATCGTGTAGTTCCCCGATTCCGGTTCCCGGTTCCCTAGTTTCGGTCCGGTTCCGGTTCCCAGTTCTAACCGTTTATATATTATGCATAAATTTATTTATGCAATTTTTAAAAAATAAAACGGACACACTTTTAAAATATTGAACAATAGACAAGAAATTTTTATTATTAACAAATTTAAACAATACAAATTCGAATTCGGTAATAAATTACAATCACATTCAATGATTCAAATTACAATTTTTGTATTACAAGCTAAAATCTAAATTTTACAAGTTACAAGGAATATTGGAAAAGGAAAATGGAAAAAAAATTGGGCTTGAGTTTTATTTTAAGTAAAAAATTAGTAATTAATTTTTAACTTAAAATAAAATTGCCTACGTATCATTCACTGTCCGGCATTTAGTGAATGAATCAAAGCCCACGTAGTTCTTGTAATCTTGCTTACCTTTCGAATATGATCTTGGTTGTGGTCGGTTGAAGCTCAAGCATTGCCTCCTTCCTCGGATGAACCGGTTGAAGTTTCCCTCGGGACGTAATCTTCCTCTTCGTCAAAGTCGAAGTCTTCCGCTTGTTGTCTTTTTTCGGCCTTTATCCATCTTCAAGCAAACATTGATTTTCAACATTTTCAACCGTCAATCTTGTTCTTCGATCGTCCAAAATGTTGCCTGCGGTACTAAAAGCCGACTCGACGGAGACGGTTGATGCCGGTGTGGCAAGAATCTCCTTTGCAATGAGGGAAAAGATCGGAAACGCCTTAAATTTCCCATGCCACCACTTCAAAAGAGAGTTGGTGTTGCTGAAATCCATTTATTCGAAGGTGGTGTGGAAATATCGATCAATCTCGCCATATGGGTTGCTTGCCGAAGACCCATGTGCCTTTTTTAAGGACCGCTCATCGTACAAACGTCGTAATCTTTCCTGGCTAAGGTTAGCACAAACACTTTGGCAAGAAGCAGTTGGGTTAGAGGGAACAAAATCAATAGACTCACTAGAGTCATCGCCACCGTATTGAATTCTATAGTCGCGAAATGTTTTATAAAAAACCTCTTTCACCTTAGCAACAACATGTGTGGCACTTGGAGGATCTTCATGATCCGAGAACAATGCTTCATAATACATTTTTAAAAGTTCAATTAAATCATCCTCTTTAATTCTAGGATCTAATATAATTGAAAATACGTCTGGGATTTTGATAAAATATTTGACCCATTTTCTTCTCATTTTGGAAATAGGTTCACTTAAAATTGGGTCATTTTTGTAATAAAAAAATGCTAGTGCAATCGCGACACAATGATCAACTACAAAGGGCGAACTGGGGTAATAGCAACCGGAAAGTTCTTTTGTTGCCTCTTTGAAATTTTTTATAAGTGTAATCAAGTTTGAACAAGTATCCCAAGCTTGTGGAAACAAATGAATATCGTTCATTAGGTTTTGCACAAAAAAATCACATAAAGCCTCTTTGTATTCATAAGAATCACTCAACATTTTGTAAGTAGAGTTCCAACGGTGGGGGACATCCCAAACAATATTTTTCGGATGCATTCCTCGATTTTTACAAAATTTGGACCATTTTTTTATCAAACCTTGGTGCTTCATAATCATTTTTATGCCCATCCTAATAGGGTTGATTTGATCACTAAAACATTCTAAACCATCTTGAACACAAATATTTAGACGATGACATAGGCACCGAACATGAAAAAATCTTCCTCTACAAGTTGGTTGACAATAGTTGATCAAAATGGGCAAGGATGTCGTATTGGCACTAGCATTATCAAACGAAATTGAGAATTTTTTTTGTTGCAAATTATAATCTTGAAGAATCGTCATAATTTTAAGTGCAATAATGCCTTGTGCGAAATGTGGTGGCGGGAAATCCCTATATGCAATCAAATATTTTTGCATTGTCCACGTATCATCGATCTAATGCAAAGTAACATCCATATAAGAATTGGTTTTGTAGTTATCGGTCCAAATATCCGCACATATTGAAACTTTTTGTTGTAGTGAAGCAAACGTGTTTATTAAAATAAGTTTATACTCTCTAACAACTTTTGCAATATCACATGTAAGTGTGGTTCGTGCAACTTTTCTAGCCGCCGGGTTAAAAGTTAATTTTTTAAAATCCTCATAAAATTCATTATTGGCAAAGTTGAAGGGTTGGTGTGTTGCACAAACATATTTTGCCAAGTGGTGTCGGGCGTTTGCTTCACTATAACGAAAGAGGGGGGTAGAATCCGTACCTTGCGAGCTACCGATTGTAGCTCGAATTTGAGTTTGTGCTGGATCAATGTCGAGTTTGTGGGGGTGGTGACCTTTGAGATGCTTGTTGTATGAACCATATTCTCCACCGGACTTCATGATGTACTCTTTTGGGCAATAGTTGCATTGCACCGAGTACATTTTGGGCATTTCGTCTTCTTTGGGAAGTTCGGTCATAGTCATATGATAGACAAAAAGTGCACTCTTCGACTCCTTTGTTGGTTTCGGAGCTCCACCTCCACGCGGACCACGCCTTTGGGTAGAGGAAGTCGAAGCTCTACTTGGATTTGCATTCGGCCCTCCACTTTCTTGAGAAGGAATGTTTGGAAGTTCTTCATCAAAAGCGGCAAAGTGGACGGCGGTGTTATCTCCTTCAAATTCAAAAAAGTAAATTGTAAATAATCTTTTCCAAAAGATAATTCTTAATAATGTAAAAAAATAAAGAAAAAAGTGGAAATAACAAAAAAAAAAAAAAGCGAAAAAAATGAAAAAAAAATTAAATGGAGATAAATATTTACCTAGAGTATCGCCAATGTCGAGATCAATTTGGATGTCGTCCAAATCGATAGGATCCTCCTCATCAAGGTTGTGGAGAAGTTGAAGTGGTGGTGGTGGGCATGAAGAAGATGATAGCCCTCGTTTATTGGAGAATCGGCCGGATGATGTTGATGATCCTCGACCACTAGACATATTGATTTTTTTTTGGAGTTGAAGTAGAAGTGGAAATTTAAATATTGGTAGAGAAATAGAATGAACTAGAAATGTAAATTGAGAATACTCTATTTTTTTTTAACTTGAATAAAAATACAAATATAATTGAATTGAACAATCAAACTAAAATTGCAATTTTGCAAGAGAATGAGGCAAGAATAGAGATTATAAAGAGATAGATGAGATTGTGAGGTGTAGGAAAAATGTGGATGGAGAAGGGGTATTTATAGGTGATTTTGGGGGTAAATAAATAAATAAATAAACTAAAAAAAAGGGTAAAATAACCGCCATTTTTTTTATTATAACGGTCTTGAGATCGTAGCCGTTGATTTCAAACGGCCACTTGATCTCGACCGTCGAAATTAAAAAAAAAAAAGTTTGACTTTGGAACCGCCAGTTCCGGTTCCTAATCGAAGCCTCTCCCAACGAACATTTAATTTGGACCGCTAGATCATCCAACGGCCAATTAATCTGGGCCACTAATTTTAAATCTAAAAAAATATATGTGTATATATATATATAATAACCAAAGAACCGGTGGTCAGAACTGCCGATTTAGAACCGCCGGTTCTAACCGTCGGTTCCCGGTTAGCCTATAGCGAGAACCTTATTCGATTCGTGCTGGCCGGTTTCGGTTCCAGTTCGGAATCGAGAACCGTGGTCAATGATTCCGGAACCGTTAGTCGCCGGTTCGAATCGGTTTGGTTCCCCGGGTTTCAAGAACCGGTTAGGCACTCCTTTAGTATATAAGGGATAAGGGATATCAACACTATTTATTATCAAATATGTCGAAATGTATTATTAGTCACATATATATATTAAAATTTAGAGTGTTTTTTGTTGCATTTAATGAAAATTATCTAAATTTATCTTAGTATTTGATAATTTTGAAGGAGGCTAAAAGACACATGTTTCACAAAATAAATACACAATATACATATTATGCATATTTAAGGATAAAAATAGTGGGGTGGGAAGTAGGGTGAGGGGGGCCAGGGCCACCCTAGCCTGAGGGGTAGATCGTGCGTCCCTGATCTCTCACACACACACACATACACTACAAGAAAAATGCATATTAACACTTAAAAGACAACGGTTTTATATAATTTCTGTAGTGTTTTAATATTTAACAACGATTTTTGTCAAAAGTGTTGTCTTTCAGCACGAAAATGTGCTAAAAGACAACAGTCAGGCTAAGATACACAACGGTTTTGGTATACTGATGTCTATGAGCGCAAGTTTCACTAATATACAACATTATTTACAATGATTGTGAACGTGTTGTCTTTTATCTAAAACATGCGTTGAAAGACATCACTTTTAACCATCGTCTATTAGCGTTGTTTTATCGTAGTAGACATCAGGTGTTGACAATTGTAAATCTCTCATTTATAGACATTCAAATTAGAATTTTAATAAAAATACAAACAAGAACAAATAATTTGAGTTTAAAATAAAATATTTTAGATTCCGTAAATACTTTAAATGGAGAGGCTCTAATAGAAAATTGCATCTATAATCTATTTTTTAGGATTTGAACAATAAAATATAAGAAATAAAGTCATTTATATATTATTAATAATATCCTCACAATGTTCTCAAAGAAAATACTCCTCACAATTTTCAAATATTAATTAGGTTAGTAATGTTGTAATCAAGTAAATTTCAATGCAAAAATCTTCCGTCCATTATTATCTTTTAAATCTATAAAAAATGTTTATTAGTAATAATATTGTATATTTGTATGATAAAAAAATGATAGTTTACTTTGACCCCTTTATTCATGGAAAATTTTGCATCATAACCCCACGGGGAACGGACTTTCTACCCTGCGGGGTTCGGGTACCCAACCCGACTCGATCGGGTTTTATCCGATCGGGTTGGGTATTTTTAGTGCATTGGGTACCGAATTTAGGTCGAGTCGAGTTTTTTCTGGATAATCTATTTTAATAAAATTAACCATAATTATGTACATATTTAAACAATTTTAAAGAAGTAAAAAAAGAATTCAATATTAGAAAAATAACTTTTAACAAAATCTGACTGACCCGACCCAACAAGTCCCTATCAGGGACTGATACCCGCGATGGAGGGTACCCACAAGATTGGGTTGACGATCGAGTATTTCAATCGGGTACCCGATGCGTCGGTATCTGACCCAAAAGAACCTGACACTCAACAAACTCGGCCCGATCCCACCCCTATATGCCACTTGATAATACACACTATGTCCCGTAAAATGAGTCTTTTCTGGAAAAAAAAATGTCCCAAATAGTTTATGATTCAAAAATTAATGTCTCGTTTCACGTGGACAAATATGATTCACGTAACTTGTCGAGTAATCGGGTATATGTATCTTTTATATATATATATATATATATATATATATATATATATATATATATTATAACCATTTATTAAATGTAATATATGTAAAAAGTTAAAATATAAATTATATATAATAATAAAATTGTATCATTACTAGTAAAATAATAAAATAAACTAAGTTTGATCTTAATAAACTCTCAACATCACGATAATATTAATAAACTCTGAAATTACCTCTAAAATAAATATAAACTTTCAAAGTTTCTGGAGAGCATGTAAACTAAAGAAGATTTTAGTAAAGCCTAGTAGTGATTCTTTTGTTATATTTTTTTATGATAAGGAACATAGATAACTATTCCTACTGTAATTAGGGTTTTTTACTTGTTTCCTTTGAAGGGTTAATAAAATGACATGTTAATTATTCCTACAAAATTCAAAAGTTATAAAAGAAAAAAGAAAAAAGGATGAGGATTAAGGCCCTCCCCAATGGAAGGTATTTTGCCTAGGTGGAAAGTGGGGAAATACCTCAAAAATGGGTATTTACCATTGGGGGGGATTTTTGGGGGGTGGGTAGAGAAACCCGGGTAGCGTTTTCGCTACCCAGGTATTTGTGGGGTGGCGGCGAGTGGGGATTAAGCGGGGGGGGGGGGGGGGAGGGGAGGGACGCGCGCAAAGATTGGCGCAGCGCAGGCGCGTGGGCGCCACGCGCGCGCAAAGCGCGTGCAGGCGTGGGCCCCGCGGCCTGCGCCTTTGTCCCCTCCATCATTACTTTTTTTTTTCATTTTTTTTTTTGTTTTGTTTTTATTTCTGCTATTATTTATTATGTATGTGATATGTATGTGTTTAAATTGAGATATGTGTGTGTTTTGAAAAATAGTCGTTATTGCAACGGCTCCAATTTTTTTTTGTTTTATTTTCTTTTTACTGAAATTGTCTAACTTTTAGAAAATAATTTTTTTTTTTAAAAAAATTAAATTTGCCCTATAAATATATCTTCCCACTTCATCATTTTCCCCACATTTACCTACTACTCTCAAATTTCAAATTTCAAGATAAATTTCTTCTCTTCTCCTCTTCACACCAAAAAAAAAAATAATGGATAAAAATCCGTGGACGCAATGGTTCAATTCTTCGAATTCCGGAGAAGACGCATCGCCTCCAAATATCAACTTTCGTCCACCTGTTACCAACTTCAATCCTCAAAATCCTAATTTTCCAACTCATTTCCCTACTCATTTTCCAAATTTTCCGGAAGGTAGCAACAACCAACCCATGCCCTTTACTCCATCTGGACCAGCATTTTACATGCATCCGAATCAAATACCGTACATGCAACCTCCTCAGTCTGGGTTTCGTCCGATGATGGGCATTAATTCATTGAGAAAGGCCGGTAGTGATAGTTCTGATACAGACAGAGACACTCCGACCCCGAACTCTCAGCGTTCGTCTCCTTTCTCGTCTCAGTTCTCCCCAGTCGGACTTGATCGAATAAATCTCGCTTCCGACTTTGAGGCTGCTGATCATCCACCCAAGGCTCCAGCTCCAGTTCCACAAAAGAAAACTTACTCTCATGATGAAAACGCCCTTCTCTGTAGTTGTTGGCTCGATATCAGCACAGACTCTGTTGTTGGAAACGATCAAAAGCTTGATCAAATGTGGGTTCGGATCGCCGAGGCATACAACAGGAACCGTCCAAGCGGCACGCTACTTAGGACTCATAACCAGTTGAAGACTCATTACTATACCCTGCAGAAACAAGTGAGATGGTTCTGTGGCTGTTACAATATTGAGCAAAAGGCCTGGGGAAGCGGTTGTAGCGATGCAGATATCATAGCGAAGGCGAAGGTTCAATATACTGCAAAACATGGAGGGGAGTTTAATCATATGAGTTCTTGGTATGTTTTGAAAGATAGCCCGAAGTTTGCCAATCTAGACGACGATGTCCGCGGCTCAAAAAAGACAAAAGTATCGGCATCTGGAGAGTACGTGATATCTTCAAACACCGACTCCAGCGCTGGAGAGGAAGTGAGGACGGAACACGCTCGTCCAATGGGGAGGAATGCGGCTAGGCGATTGAGCAAGGGCAAGGGAAAAGCAGGCACGTCTAATGCCGGAGAAAACCTCGACGTTATTGAGCAAAGACTCCAGGCCTTAGAAGAACAAAACAAATAAAGGATCGAAGGATTGAACTCTATTGCCACTGCGAAAGAGTATAAAATAGTGATGAAAGATACCTCGAATATGACAGAGGACCAATTGCGTTTCCACCTCCTTGTGGTGGATAAAATCAAGAAGAAGTGGGGGATGTAGCTTTGGAAAAGTAGTCGTTGTATTTCTTTCCGTTATAAGACTAGCCGTTGTATTTCTTTCCGTTATAAACTAGCCGTTGTATTTCTTTTCGTTATAAAACGAGCCGTTGTATTTCTTTCCGTTAGAAAACTAGCCGTTATAAAACTAGCCGTTGCAAATATAGCCGTTGCAAATATAACCGTTGCAGAACGAGCCGTTATAAAACTAGCCGTTGCAAATATAGCCGTTATGAAACGAGCCGTTGTAAAACTAGCCGTTGTAAATATAGCCGTTACAAAACTAGCCGTTGTAACTCTAGTCTATAAAAGGTCCTATCCAGGTTGTTGCACATCTCAATCTATAACATTACACTCCTCTACATTCGAAAATGTCTTCATCTTCTGAAAAAAGTGATAGTCTTCTTGAATTCTTAATTGATGATACGACTGAGAAAGAAATACAGTCATTACTTAAAAAAAAACAAGAATTACTTGTCAATGCCGGGACTTCTGACGGCAGAGCTAGAAAACGAAGAACGTACGTTCGCCGAGATCGTGAGGCGGGACATGCAAGACTCTACCTCGACTACTTCTCTGAAGATCCGATATACGGAAGCGATACACTTCGACGGCGTTTTCGTATGTCGAGAGAGTTATTCTTGCGCATAGTTGATGCATTGGAAGGCCACGATGACTATTTCCGGTTGAGGGTCGATGCAACTGGACAAAAGGGGTTCTCTCCACTCCAGAAGTGTACGGTTGCCATCCGCCAATTGGCGTATGGGGGACCTGCCGATCAATGGGACGAGTACCTACGTGTTGCCGAAACAACCGCTGTAGAATGTCTATTTAAATTTTGCCGTTGTGTGATCGAAGTGTTTGGTGGATACTACTTGAGAAAGCCTAACGCCGATGATTGCCAGCGGCTGTTACAAATGCACGAAGAAAGGCACGGATTTCCCGGAATGCTAGGAAGCCTTGATTGCATGCACTGGGAATGGAGGAACTGTCCGGTAGCTTGGAAGGGCCAATTCACACGAGGTGATCATGGCGTCCCAACAATCATGCTCGAAGCGGTTGCCTCAGCCGATTTATGGATATGGCATGCCTACTTTGGAGTAGCAGGCTCCAACAACGACATAAACGTGCTCAATCAGTCTCCTTTGTTTACGGAAACGTTGCAAGGAGTTGGTCCCTCCATTAATTTCACAATCAATGGTAAGCAATATAATCAAGGATACTATCTCACCGATGAAATCTATCCAGAGTGGGCTACTTTTGTGAAAAGCTTTCAATGTCCCCAAGATCCGAAGAGACAACATTTCAAGGTACTGCAAGAGGCTGCTAGAAAGGACGTCGAACGAGCCTTTGGAGTGCTTCAAGCGCGTTTTTGCAATGATTCACGGTCCTAGTCGTTTTTGGTACAAGAATAACTTGAAGGATATAATGTTAACTTGCATTATATTGCACAACATGATTATCGAAAATGAAGGAAATGCAGCGATCGATTGGTCCGACAATCCCAATTACGCCATACCGCCTCCACACGTAAGTCAAGGATCAACTGGAGCATTCGTTGACTACGTTAGAAGAGGTGTCCAACTTCGGGATAAGCAGAAACATCTCCAGCTTCGGCAGGATTTAATTGAGCATGTTTGGGCTCGGTCCGGAAATAATTAGCTAGATTTAAAATATGCCGGGACTTCGTAGGCGTTGTTGCTGTCGGGTTTTTTTTTTTTTTTTTCTTGTACGATGTGAGCTTTCAATTTGTATTTTTACTATTTACGTAATAAAAAAAATTAACAATATTTTTTTGGTTTTTTTTTTTCGAAAATATCCTAAAATATTAAAAAGTTAAAATAATCGGAATATTTAATTATTAATTATTTATACGAAATAAGTTAATTATAATATAAATGATAAATAAAAATATGAATGGGATAAATAGGAAATTAAGGTGGGTCTTCCAGAAATACCTACTTTTTGGATATATTGTTGGGGTCTGGGGAGGAGTTTTATTTTAGAGGTAGGAATATTTTTACTTTTGAGGTGGCGCTGACGTGACAGCAAAATACTTGCTTTTTGTGAAGTGCCATTGGGGAAGGCCTAAGTAATAAAAGGACCTTCATTCTGTATTTTGTGTAAACCCTTTTCTCCTTTGTCTCCTCTCGCTCGCCGAAAGCAAAATTATCTCTCTCTCCAATCTAGTGCAATGTTTTGTACCGCCTTCGTCATCGTGACTATTCTCCCCGCTGCCATCAAATCACCTTTACCTTCGTCGTCAACCTCGCCCTGTTAGGTAATTTTGGATTTAGTCCAGTTACTATTTTAGTGCATAGATTATCCAAGGTTTTGGAACTTGTTATTTGGGTTTAGGAGCTCCAATTAAATCAAATTTCGGGTTGATTTTATTATCTTCTTCGTGTTGTTCAACGTCCATTGTCTCACTTTGGAGATTAATGAGTTTAAAATCTTAGTCGTAAATCGTTATTTCGACACTTGAGGCGCTCTGTTAGAACAAGACTTTTTAGGTAACTATCTACCTCAATGTGAATTATGTATTGATAAGTGTCTATTTCTGTTGTACTGAGCTTATTCTTCCTTTTTTTCCTTGTGTGCATTATCAATCTATTGTGATATTAGTGTTCTATGATTTGTTTTTATATTATGCCCTTGTGCATTATCATAAATCCACTTGTTAATGACCTATTTCTTTGTAAGCATTATCATAAATCCACGATATTGACCTTAAGAAACAAGCTTATAATGCAGTAAAATAACTACTATTTCAATGGTATAAATTCATTAGTGGGGCCGAAAGTACAAAGCTGAAATAAATCTGAAACAGTTGTACATTATTTTTCTAATTTCTAGAAATGTGTACGAATATTCTTATTAATTTCATTTTGATTTCAAACTGAAGCCTTTGTGTCTGTTTATAATTGTTCCTCGTACAATTATTAAGAAATTAGGCCAAATTTATGAAGGAAAAAAGATAATGATTACTATTTAGTAAATATATGACTTTTTTAAATAATGTCTTCTCTAAAGTGGTTAACCCATGTTATAATTTGAAAATTGTTTCAACTGGAAGTCCCAATAGAGTCATCTTTTTATGTATATATGTTTCGTTAGCTCCAGAAATTTCTTGGATTTTGATGGCTTACTTAGTGTTTGCACTTATGTAGCAAACAAATTGTTATAGCTTGGGGAGGCACTTGTAAATGATGTTATTTCCTTCTTTTCACATTTAGCTAGAAACATTCATTTGTTTCTTTTATAACTCAGAATGGAGAGAGTTCGAGGAGAGGAAGATTCTAGAAGCATGGAAGATAAAATAGGTTCTGGAAGAAAAGGAGAGAAGACGTGCTGAGGATGAAGATTGTTAATCAAAACAAAATCAGGTTGTCCTTTACAAACTATCTTTACATGTATCAATGTGTTCGTTATGTCGCAATATGAATAAGTTAACTTTCATCTAACAAGCTTAAGTTGTAATTCTCATTATAATAGCGTTCGATGAATAGTATAAGTCTTATGCCGGTTGTCTTATGTATGATATGAGTGTTGATAGAATGAGAAAGATTTGGTCCATTTTTGGGATATGGAGTATTGTGCAAATCTAAGACGAGTTTGCACTAAGTTAGGTTACGTATTAATTACGTACATAATTAGAACAATATATGTATATACACACATATATATATGACTTAAGAATGATTTTTTCGGCGTGAATATAATTGTTGCCATTATAGTTTACAAAAAGTTATTATGCTACGGGAATCGGAAACATATACTATTTACATGCCGCTTAATGAAGAAGTTAGATAGAGTGAAATAGGAAAATAATGCTATCACATGGAGAATATGATGGATAGAGCTTGATGGAGGAACTGAAGGTATATGAACTACAATTTTTTTGTTATAGTATAATTATTTTTCCGAAACAGCTGCATTAAAAATTGACCCTTAACTAAAACTATTAGCAGGAGTTTTTGTCAAATTATTCTCTACTTTTTCCTAATATTGAGTAAGGGTGTTGAGTTGTACTGCCAATGTAGTTCGTCTGATAAATACTAATAATTTTAAGATTTGTTTCAATAATGGTTTAGTTTGAATGTTGCAGGTTTGGCAGATCGTAGCAACAAAAGAGTCGTCCATTTGTGCAAACCAATAAGAGGTTAGTATCTCGTGAGATTGTCTTCTCTATCTTATATAGATTATTGGATTATTTTTTATTTGTAAAAGCTCCCCATGTTGCTTTCTCTCTCATTTGCACGCAATATATAAGAATACAACTCTAACCTCTCTATTGTCTTTAGACATATTGTTATTGGCATTATGGTGACCTTTGTGAAAAACTTGGGTTTCCAATGCAGGTACCACAATTGTAGTTTCACTAGATCTAATGAGTCAATGGCATGGGTAGTATCAACTTGAAATACGTGTCATGACGTAGATGCTCGCCAAAGGTTACAAAGCTAGGATGGAGGCCTCATGGCCCTCAACCTCTAAGTTATATTTGGTTGTTTGTTTGTTTTCCATACTATTATGACAGAATACTTGGAATTTAGGAACACTCTTAACAGTAGTTGACAATTGCTTAACAGTAGTTGACAATTTTTTAATGTTTTAATTAGATGAATGTGTTTATTGACAAGTGACAACCGAGTTTAATTAGTTTGTATTGTTTTATATATATATTGCATTTTTTTGCTTGTGATGTTTATTATCATGGATTATACAAACTATAATAAAACATTGTAGTATAAGACGTTGTTTAGGAACTTTTGTCTACAATGAAAAAAACAGATGTGTTTTACCAAAGTCTACGATAACCTTCCTTCCTAAAAAACAATGGATGAAAATTGTTGATTTAAAATAAAAGACAACGGTTCTTTGTTGTCTATTTGATTAAAAACAACGTTTGTAACTCGTTGTATTGTTGTTGTCTTTGTTGAGAAAGACAACTGTTAAAAACCATTGTCCATCAGTGAGGTCAAAGACAACAGTGGGTTCAACAACACCTAGTTCTTAAGAAAGACAACAGATTAGGTCCGTTGTCTTTGCTCATAAAGACCAAAGACAACGGTTAAAAGACTATCAGCATGGTAAAAGACAATAGTGGATTCAACAACAATCAGCTTTTAAGAAAGACAACGGAATTTATCCGTTGTCTATGAGTGTTTTTGTTGTAGTGATATAAATATATATTAAGTTAGAGATTTATTTGAACTAAGGAAAGAAGAGACGCTGCAAGTATAAATAACTCTAACTAACTAAGAAAGTACTCTAGTCAACTAAAAAAGTCAATTTCAACCCAATCGTGGTGAATGGAGATAGGACAAAGAAAATATCACGTTGAATGGGCAAAGAAAAAAAATCACGCTGCTTGCAGTTTTAAACGTATGAAGATAAAAAATCATAACTAAGAAGCTACATACCATCAATCTGTGCTCAACAAATCAAAATTCTCCTGTGGACAGTAACTACTTGCACAACTACTATAAATTGAACATAAGGAGATTCAAACAACAGCAAGAAAAAACCAAACCATAAAAAATGGGAGATTGGAGGCCACACAAGACATGGAAATCTCATTGGACAATGGAGATCATAGGCCGCACAAGGCGTAAGCCGCACAAAGGCAAGGAAATATCTCATATACATAAACAAGACAAATAAAACAAAAATAAAAATAATTAATCAATAACATGTTATAAGTATTCTCTTATCCTTCTATAATTATAGGATAGGGAAGAAGGATGAAGAGATCTAAAGTTTCAGCAGATGGAGATACCAAAATACCATATTCTAAAGAATCTAAACATATACTCCGGATTGGAATTGATTATATGCCTACCATTAGACACTAAGTTATGTGTCAACCACTTATGTGACGTTCCACATTAGCATACATTTCTATAAATGGACACCAATATAAACGTTAATAAATTAAAACCCATGTTAATTAATAAAATGGGGTAAAATTTGAAATATATAAACTCCACTCTTGGTGTGGTGCGCCATATAAGTATGCGGCTAGAAAAAAAGAAATCAATCAAAGGATGAAATGGGATCAATGTGGTGCACCATGACATAAATGATGGACATATATCTTGGTGTCACTGACTCACTGGTAAACATATGGTCAATTTCGAAATATGCTATTACAACATTTTTTAACATTTAATTATATCGTAATGAACACAGTTAGATGTGTCATAACGAAACTGTTCTTACCGTCTATGTTGTCATTCATTGCTATATTTGTAATGAGTCGAGAGTAAAGTTACAATTGTCAGAAAAAGTTGATTATCTCTTTATTGTAGTTAACCATTTTCTCCCTTTACTTTAAAGAATTATATAACCAAATATTACGATTTACAACATACACATTGATGTACTTATAGGGTGTGTTTGTATTGGGTTACCTTCAATTAATTGAGGGGATCTAATCTCAATAAAGCACACTCATATACTCCTCCAGTCAATAGTAACTCGACACTCTCCAACCTTAAGCAAACACATCCATATGACCATATTGTTATCGCATTGAGACATTTTTCAAAATTTTGGTGTTTTGAATGAATTTTTCAAGCTAGGGATTGTCATTTTTAAAATCAATATATGTTTTTTTTTTTTTTCTAACTTCCAATCTTATTTTAAACAAGAATTTCCCCATTGTGCGATGCATGATGTAAAAGATATTTACTTGGTTAGAAAAAAAAATATTTTATTTTATTTACAACTCAAATTTCATATAAATAGTTCAATCCACAATCAGTATTTTATTTTAAGCTCAATAACGAACCAACAAACCGCTGCTTACTTTAGATTTAATTATTATATGAAAATGTTCAATATGAGTAATATAATAAATATTGGGAATGGATGGTTGATTTTTATATAAAAATCAATTAACAATAAAAATTAATTCGTGCAATTATGAGGTTGGAGAATATACTTTCAATAAAATTAAAAGAGAGAGAGCACTATAGAAAAAAAAAGACGAAATAAACCTATAAATTTTATCATTCCTCACGTGAGTTTTAGTTGTTTTGTTCTTCATAATTTATTATCTCTATGTTTTGAAATTGAAAAAATAGTTGGTTTTTACTATTTCTAAAATTAAAATTATATGAATTTGTTTTATGGAATAAAATTAAGATTTTCAAAGTAAATAAAATTGAATATTTTTTTTCAAAATCTATGTAATTTTTGTATAATTAATTTTTCTCGGCAGCTCAAACTCAATTAAGATAAATCAACTCATAGTACATATACAAATCTAACCGAAATAATTGAAAAACAATTGCATTTTTTTATGTAACTTATTTTAAAATATGCGATATAGGTGTCAAATTAAAGTAGAAAAAGATTAATTTGATATTATACATAAAACTACGTAACAGAGAATTATTTGTGTTATAATTTTGGAAAATAGTTTTTCATATCTATAATAAAACAATCATAAATTGTTTCCTAAAGTGTATATATATATATATATAGAGAGAGAGAGAGAGAGAGAGAGAATTGCCAACAAAAAAATCTAAGTTTGGAACTAATTTTTTGCTTGAATTTACTATATAAACACATATTTCTTACTATATCTTATCTTATCTTACTATATAATATAATGGAACCTTCTATAAGAGGAAACTAAGAGCATTTTCCCGCCTATTTTACTTATCAAAATAGGTAGCTTAATCATTATTAATATAATAAAATAAGATAGGATAAGATAAGATATATATATATATATTAGTTCCAATTCTATGATTTTTATTGGCAATTTTCTATATATATATAAATTATAGGAGAGAATCTATGATTGATTTATTATATATATGGAAATATATTTACCAAAAATTAAAACAAAAATAATTGTCCATTACATTTTCCTTTTTATGTATAACTAGTATCGTACTCGTGCAATGCACGATTTATGTTTTTATCGTTCTTAATTGTGATGTAAGTGGTGAAATAAAGTATCATATAACTAAATGTAATCTACGATGATCCGAAAAAATATTAGAATAATAAAAATACGCATGAACTACTCATGTACATAAATAAATATTAAAATGTAACATATATCAACAAAAACCACAATGGCATCTACAAATTTTGAAAGACCTCCTTGTACACAACATTGGTGGTAGTTTTTCTTTCTGAATTTTCTTCATCAGACACCAAAATCTTCAAACCTTTTCTATTCGTGACGCGAGATATGGCAACTTATAACTGACCATGATTGAAAATAGGTTTTTTCAAGAACAAACCAACATGGTTAAGTGATTGTCCCTGACTCTTGTTTATTCTCATAGCATAAGAAATAATAAACGAAAATTGACGTCTCTGAAATCGGAAAGGCATCCTCTTATCCGAAGGAGTCATAAAAAACCGGGGGATGAGGACCGTTATACCAGCATTATCCCTTGATATAACATTTACCTCAACCACGTGATCACCAAGTTTTGTAATCCCTAATCTAGTACCATTGCACAATCCTTGTGAGTGATCTATATTTCGCAACAACATCATTGGGGTTCCAATTTTAATCTTCGAATTCAGAAACCGTGGAGTGTGAAGATCATCCAAAAGGTCAACATTCGCATCGGATTTACACGATGTATCCGAGCTCAAGTGCATTCTACCCTCCAAAGTGTTTTTAGAAGTCATGTACTCGTTAATAGAATCAACAACACTTACAGTAGGTGCCAGTATGGCTCTGCCATGTAGATAAGAAGTGTCTTCACCTACTTTACCAAAATTTGGATACATACTCTCAACAATCGTTGCAACAGGATTTTCACCTCTTTCTAGAAGAATGTCTTCCGGAATGTCAATCTCCACTTCTCCATCATTCAGTCCACCAATAACACCGTCTCCAATACTTGCTATCAATTCCGAAAACTTTCTGAGCTCTTGACTTTCAATATCATCAGGAAGATTCTGCAAATGCATGTTCTTTGTCAAACATAATACCTTAAAATGACGCCACAAATATGAAGAATTAATGATCGCGTACACTATATCCTGTCTTGTTCCTTTAGGTACTACAGGTAGAATTTGTCTAAAATCTCCTCCCAACACAACACTCTTCCCACCAAACGGAGCCTCTTTTTTAGTGATGTCACGAAGCAACTTATCACGAGTTTCAAAGAATTCTTGTTCATTATTGGAGCCTCGTCCCAAATAATCAATTTAGACATCCCTATCATCTCAACCAAAGGACTTCCTAACGTTATGCTAGACGAAGAATCCTCATGAAAATTGAGTGGAATTTTAAAACGCAAGTGTGCAGTCCTTCCACCGGGTAACAGTAGTGATGCATGCCACTTGATGCAACATTTAAAACTATTTCACCTCTGGATCGTAAAGCAGCAGATAGTGTCCTCCAAACAAAAGTTTTGCCCGTCCCACCATATCCATATACAAAGAAAGCCCCACAATTATCAGTGTCTAAAGAGTCCATAACAGACGAATAGACAAACCGCTGTTCATCGGTCATATCGGCCAACAGTTTATCGCATTCAACACCTAAAGCCTCTCGATCATATATAAGTTCATCTGCAACGAACCAATTTCCAGATCCTGGTTGGTTCGAGAAATCCGCAACAGGCATCTAATCATAATCTGAAAGACTCTTTCCACGACTCCGTAACATTTTCTCTATCTCCACGAGAGTAAGATTCTTTATTTCTTCATCAGTCATCGTCAAAGCTACAAATAAAGAAACATTTTTTTTTTGAATTAATAATTGAACTATATTTTTAATTAAAATATTGTAATCAATTCATACCTTGATTCTTTCTTTGAATACATTGTCTGTACAAAATGTCATCAGATAGATGTGTCCAACATTGTTCCCAAACATGCTCAGGTCGTCCAATTGAGTTAGAAAACAGAAGTGTGACAAACAACATTCTCAAGTACTGAGCAGAGGCCCCAATGGCTTGCTTCCTTAATAGCATCTATGTATTCTCTATCATCCTCCAATAAATCCCCTAGCATAGCAAGCATCTCGATAGGTTTCATACTATACAACGTCAACCTTTCTGATATCAGCGTAGCATTTGCAATCCTTCACAATGTTCAAAAGACATCTAACGTAATAGGGGTCACCTGATCCAGGTGGTACATAATGAAGTCTACCAATCGCTTTATCCTTTTCTCTTTTGACCCACTCTCTATCCTTCTGCTTCCACACAAATTTCTGAGGAAACTCAGCGTAGGTAAGATTATTTGCCTCAGGATATTTCTTATTTGCCTCAAACCATCCCAGAAACATGCTTTGACTAACACTCTATCGATCTAGAATATTTTCCAAGTGATCACCTTCATAAAAGACCACAGATTGTTGATTTTCAAGATGAAACTCAAGCGGTCGACAGGAGGGTATCGATATTGAATTTCAAAACCAAAGATCCTCCAAGCAGCTTCACACGGGGATATGTAACGACAATCATAGTACATACTAATCTCGTCTACATTGTTTCCATTAGCATTGTCAGCACCTCACCTTTTAAAATCCAGCTATAACACGATCATGGCCTATGTTTATATACTTAAACAAATACTTTATACTCCGAGACTGATTACACCACTCAACATTTATGTGCGCTCCATACTTTAGAAGAAGATATCTATTTGGGGCACTACATATCCGTTATTCAAAGGGACACCACTCTTCATAATTATTTTCCCATCATCTTTGTGCCTATACACTGGATAACCATCATCATCAATAACAGATATTGATGATGATGATGGTAATCAGCACGGACCATGAATCATGAACTCCTGCACCGCTAAGTAGTACTTGGGGTCAACTTTTTCATCTTGTATTTCAACAGATATTATTTGATCAATGGCTGACCCCGTTGGATACTTATCTTCTTTTGCAAGGAAACGAAGGATATGAGCATGCGGAAGGCCACGTTTCTGAAATTCAATAGTATATACAACTGCAAATAATTTGTACACAATTTAAGCTTAAATAATTTTTGTTAATATTATATTTGCAGTAAGAATAATCACTTATTTAAAGTACCTGCAATAACACTACCAAAAACTTTCTTGCACCGTAGCTCATTAATCAGAGCATCGAGTTTAACCTTGAATACTCTTACAACAATATCAGGACGATCTTCCGGTCTTTCTTGGTGCAAGAAATTTAACAATTTCTGGCTACTTTGGATTACACGTGAAGGTAATAAACAAATCCGGATCCGCCCATCTACAAATTGTCATCGCGTCCTGATAACTTTGAATTATATACCGTGGTCCACCAGTATAAGATGACGGTAAAACAATCCTCATACCCATATAAGTAATATCTGTCTCTCCTCGTAAAAGAGCATCACTAAGTCCACTATAAAACTCTACTCGCAAGACTTTCTGATTAAGCCTTATGAACAGCAGTCGTATAGATTCAATGATTGTATAAAGATCAACCACAATTTGTTGCGTCAATCTTCGACTGTACAGAACAGTTGCCCTTTCGTTCTTGCAAACGGGAAACAACAAACTCTCGCATGCTGACCTTTTTTCGACCACCACCGGCTGACTCCCGACCAGAAGCAAAGGGTATGTTTTCACTGTATCCATCTTCACCATAAGGGAAAAAAAGGGGATATTGCAAACTAAGATAAGACGAATGCATCTCATTAATGCGTTTCAATGATCCACTACGTGTTTCAACAATTATACCACAATTCCGAGTGCACGATCAAGGTCACCAACCACTAATGTTGCTACTTCTGAAACAATTGGTAAATTATACCTCATGCTATCGGTTGTCCTATCATTCACCAACTTAATTCTGACATCAACACGTCCTTCAACCACTATCTTTTGAGCAGCCATCCTAAATGATTTTACCAGGACATTGTGTTGATCAAGTATGAATTTCAAATCCGCAACTAACTCGGTATGAAGAGCTTCCCTTTCCATATTTTTTCTAACAAAGTAAAATTAATGATGCGCTTTAGTTACAGATAATATTGTAATATTATATTAATGTAAAAAAAATTAATGTGATATAATTTTAATAAAAATATAAATAGTATAATGCATTATATTATTATCTCACTGCATTGATTCTATTTGAAATCTCATTATCAGTATCGTATATATACAGCTGCGCAAATTTGGGAGTTGATCCCTCAGATGGAAGGAGACTTCCAATAAGATGATAATTCTGACCATGTAACTGAAACACAAGAGGTCCACCGCTTGTGTTCATGCTCGAATCTATTACCTCTCATTGATGTGAATGAGAACATGTTATTGTACGTCCTTATATTTTTTAAATACTGCTTGCTTTTTCCACTCTCGCCAGCAAGTAGCTCAATTAAAAGTTGAAGAGGACGTGGAAGTAATGGAAGTTGAATCTTTCCTTTCATACAACAAAGACTGTAGACAGGATAAACAGACTCTGGGAATGATGCCAAACACTCTTCGTACCAAAAACACGCACCGCAATGACTACTACTATAAGTAGTGTCACCAAAGTCCATATAGTCTAATCACGTAGAATAAACAATCCATATTAAATTTAAAATACATAACACCTAAAATAATTAAAAAAATAGGATACAAAAAGTACATAATGAAGAGTTCATTATTTTTTTACTTACAACAGAAGAATTATTAATATGTGTCTTACTTGTACCAGCCGGTTCTATAATAAATCAGTAATAATAATAATGAATTAATTTTTTTTTCCTTCATGTACATTTCAATAATATGTAACAAACAACATTCAAAATAAATAAATTCAAAATTCTTACGTCTTCGTGGTGGTTTCTTGATTGTCACTGGATGACAATTAGACGACGATGGAATAGATGAATCAATAGTAGGATTAACGACGGTTGGTGCAATTTTTATGCTTGTATCGTTAACATTATTGTCAACGTTCCCTAATTTCATCAATTTAAAATAAATAAAATAAATATATGTCACTCCATGGCATCCAGTATAATTTAAAAAAAATACAACTAAATAAGTAGTTGGATAGATATGTACCCCTCGTTGAAGACAATGTTGCGATTTGAGAATTGAGAGACACTCGTTCATTCGCCTTATTGCAACTTGTTAAATAGACTTGATTATTTGCAGTAGAGTTGGTAAAAAATTCCGAAACACTCTTGTCTTCAATAATGGAGGACTTTTTTAAACCAGGTTGATTTCACCTTGCGACTTCAAAATTTAGAGACATATCCGATTACAGCGCAATGTAACACAAATGAAAAGTCCTAAAAAAATAAATATATTATATTATATATATATATATGAGCGTAAAATAAAATATTATATATATATATATATATCGTAAAATAAAATATTACCTTTAATGATATTTGAAAATGGACTCCTCTGAAATGGATATGTAATAGTGCTAGAATCGACATCTTCGCCAGATACATTAACCTTGTTGAATTTTGAAGATGATCCGCTAGTATTTGTGTTGCACGGATTTAAATTTTCTAATATATTCACCAAAATTATTCAAATTATTAAATAATAAAAGAAAATAAAATAAAAGTTAAAAAAACATACACAATTAAAAATAAAAAATAAAAAAAAGTCCAACACAAGTTCAAAACAATAGTTCAAAATTATAATAAATTCAATTATATAAATTATTAATATTTATAGATATGATATACCTTAAAAAATAACTCTTATTTTAGTGCGTCAAATAATAATTTTTCGCAAATAATAATAAATTAAAATTCAAGCCCAACAGATATTACTATTTAATTATTGTCTCAACTTCAGAAAAAAAAAAAAAAAAAAAAAAAAGAAGAGATTTCTTAACAATTTGAAATGAGGATTAACTTAAAAAAAAAAAACTATAATTAATTTAAATGCATGTATAGAAAACAATTCTCAAATAATTATAACCTAATATATTACACTAATGCAGGCCCACTAATAAATTATCACAATCATTAAAATTCAGACATCAATTGAGCTCAAATTATGCAGCCCAAATAATGATTTTTTTTTTTTTTAAAATATAAAAACCAGAAGGGCCCAGATAATGGCTGAAATAATATCAGCCCAATATATAACCTCACCCTGTTATATTAATTTGAGCCCAACAGGCCATCTCCTTATTACAGCAGCCGACTAATTGGGTTGGTGTGCCCAAATCCGATTCCCCTCCCCCCCACCCATTTTGTAACACTTCGAGAGTGTTCCACACTCTTCCACCGTTTCATTTCCATCGTTTCATTTCCCCCGTTTCATTTCCAATCTCTACTTTCTCTCTCTACGCTAATCTACGCCTACCCAGTTTTCTCTCCCATTTCTCTTTATAATTCGTCAACATTCAACCCCATATCCTAACTAAATTCCTGAATCTATCTATCTTAGATTCAAAACAGATCGGTAAACACTGCTAAAACCGTTTGAAATGGTGATTTTTTTATTTTTATTTGATTTTCAAGGGTTTAGAAACCAACAACAATGTGCGTCGACATTTTTCTTATATACTAAGCCATTTTCTGATTCAAATGAAGCATGCAGTGCATTTATCGTTGTTTTCTGATATTGGATTTGAGATTTAGTTGGGAAAAAAATCCGATGATGAAGGGGTTTAGTTCGAAATTTCATAAACATGTGAAATATAACCTTTTCTGAGGACAACTGAGCAAATCTGACTCTGTTAATTAACTATTCGAAATGATTGAAATCTTATTTTTCTGATACTCAAGGGTTCGAATCCAAAAATCACTTACAAATCTGAATTTTTTTTTATCAAAATCCTAACCCTATTTCTTAGTGAAATGAATCATGCAGTGATTTAGTGCTGTATTTTTTCCGATTTTAACAAAATATCCGGAGATGAATGTATTTACTTCATAATATCTTATTCTTATAAATTAAACCCTTTTCCGAGTTATTTTTTTGCAGATCTGCTAAACTCAGTCACAAACTAAAGGAGAGATTATGATATTTTCTTTCCTTTTATGTTTCATATCAGTATTATGATATATATATTGATTATTCTATGTTGTTTTTTATTAATTTCTTGTACAACATATATATTTTGTCTAGATCTGTACATGCAATTAATTGTTAGACCTTTTAACTGATTTCTTGTGAAAGCCTAAATTTTTGAAACAGTAACTAACAAATATGTTTTTGCTACTTATACTAAAACCATTTTACATTACTTAGTAGGAATAGAAACTTAATATTTGATCTATTAGTAGACATGCAATGATTTAATTAAATAAAACATAAGCTACTATATGTAGAAAAATACACTGATTTAGTTAAAAATTCAATCCTTTATTTAGTAATATATCAATTAGATTATATATTTCTACTCTATACATAAACATGCAATGATCAATTGAAATTTTTTTACTTTTATAATATTATGGCTAACCATGCTATGACCATAAATGTCAAAATGGATTTGATTCCTAAGTGAATAAAATTTGATTCAATTAGTAATAGCTTGTTATTTCATCATAGTAAATGTAACACAACACTATTTTCACATGGTTTAAACCATCTAGAAATTTATTCATCTTATGTTAATTGAATAATGCTCAATATTGAGGAGTTAATCAACTGCTGAAATCTGTTCACATATGTATTCCATATTACTTCAATTATGGTATTAATATATGATTTGAGTATGTCATTTTCAACTTAAAACAATATGACCCGGCCCACTTTCTGAACATTGTACCTAGCAAGGGCTGATATTAATCTAAGTGTGTATATAATCTTATATAAAGGTTATGAATTGTCATACACTGAATTATATATTTTATTTTTAATTGACTCATTTTTTGTTTACGTGTTTCTTGAGAGATCGTCACATGATTGACAGAAGATAAAAATTGAAGACGAAGTAGCTGCTCTAAGAGGAACTTAATTCGGCTTAAAATGTAAGTATTATCATCTTACAATTTAGTAATTTTTTTAAATTACAACATTAATATTTACTCTTTCAACACATTTTATGTCCAAAGTCAATTATACAGTATCACACATATAATGTAATAGGATTACATAAGTCTTGTTTAACAGTATGTTTCCAGTGTGTTGTTTTCTTAATTTGTTCTTAAGATTGTTAAATTATATATGAATTAGATCTACTATATATAATCATTCTTTTTAGCTTAAAAAGTGATTTTCAAGAATCATATAATTAAAAACTTTGTATGTATATATGATTTCGCATATATTAGTATATTATAGATTCAGATATGCTAAATCAATATTCTAATACATACAAATATTGGTTTATTCAGTAACTACAATCATATATATAAAATTACTTAATGTTGTTTAATTTTTCTAATGTATGCCGCAACAGAGTCAGAATCAGATGGTTCATAAAAAATATGAAATCAATCTATTCTAAGCAGCCATCTACAGGAAGAATCTTGAAATGCATCAAGAAAGAAGCTCCAAAATACACTCAGAGATAAGTGCATAACTGAAACTTTATTTTAACTGATTTGCATCTATTCTCTTTAATAGTAAATTACAGATTGAATCAAAGAAAAAAAAAAAATATAGTCCCACTTATATAAACTCAAAAACATTTTGCATGTGATTTAAGTAACAAAACAAACATACCATCTCTAGCATGTTTTTTTCCTATTGTTGTGGATACCCTGAGCTTCACTATATGGATAGACAAACTGATTTTGTATATAATTCTGAATTATGTGTTCACTTTTATATGAATCTGCAAAAAGCACACACCAACATGTCATTTAAATAGTAATATATATATAAACTATATTGACATTACAATCAAAGACGTTATTTTCTTTTCCCACAGTTGATATATATAGTTATATAACAATTTCTCAACAGTTATTCTCCACTCTGACATTATAATTTAAGATCAATTTTATAACAATACTTAATCAAATAGTTATATGAAACATAATTATCACTACTTTATGTTATCAAATAGTTGCATTATATATTTATTTTTAACATCAACATGTAATGTGTCCTATTATTATGCACTGGCATACATATTTTAACAATAGCTAAAATCCAATCAACAACTATATGTCACAGTTAGATATAAACCTTGCTTTTGGATACCTGCAAATATATAGTTTATTGAAATTTGATTTTAGATTTCACTACTTGACTACATCAAACAAATTTTAGCCATAACATATTGGATTTCTGTCATAACTTACAACATGATTTATTCTTGATATATAATTGTCCTTTAAATAATTGCAGGTATATATAAATTCTTCATTCAACAGAAGAAATGTATATCATGGAGATCAAAGTAGATGAAATCACATAATCCCTTATACAGGAGTAAATAAGATAAGTATTCAGTTCTTCATCTTTGTGCATCGACATGAATGAAATATTAAAACTATTGTGTGTGAAAATAAATGGACTTACCTTCTTCTCGTTGAACTGATGTAGATTGAGTTTACAGATTGTAGAATACAAGTTTGTGCATTCTAGGTTTTATAGGTACAATAGTAAAGCCCAGATCCATTAAATTGGTAGTTTATAAGGATTGGTTGTCACATATATTCATATAAAGATTTTTTAGGAGATAAGTTAAAGAAATATAATCCAATAATTGCAATATATATGAATATATGTTTTTCAAATTATTATCACATATTTACAAAGATATGAATATATATATTTTACATATTTAATACAGATTTGATAATAATACTTGCCTATAATATTCGTTATTTTCTCACAAATATCAGTCTCGAAATCAAAAGATATAAAAAATATATATATATTTTCCCAAAATATTCACTGTTGAAATATTACATTCTTAAAATTTAAGAGATACTATAATATCTTAAATGAAATTTACAGAGACTCTTATTTTAATACATCACGTTATTTCATATAAAATTAATTATTTCTTACAGTTTTCAATGGACAAAAATACTTATCAAACCACTATTATATAATAAAAACATTTCATATTTACTTATCATTCTAAATATGTATTTTATAGTTCACTTTTTTACTTTTTTATTAAAAATAATCATAAATACAACATTTACATTTACTTTTTTTCCACTAAATACAATATTTTTTATTCTATTAATTACAATCATTGATATATTCTACGGGATTTGATAAATACAATGAAATATGTTACCAAATACAATATTCTTTATTCTTTTAATTACATCAGTTTCTAATTTAGTATAATTTATTAGATATGTTATAATAAATCATTGTTTGCCTCTAGATAACATTACTTTGCTTATCAATTAATTTCAATTTGATTTTATTGTCCCATAATAATGTTTTTAAAGTCATTAAATCAACACATTGCAGCTATTGGATTCTAAAGGACCAACTAATATAAAACTCAAACTTAGTCTTTATTATAGACGACGAGAAAGCAAAAACAATAATATGACATTAGAATGCCATAACATATAAACATAAAAACAGATTGAAAACATAGAATCTCCTAATGAATGAAAACCCTAAAGAAAGATCCATGAAATTATCACTCCTAAGAGGTTGTTTCTCCAATGTTATAACATCCCCATGATGAATCATACATTCATCCATAAAATCCTTGCAACCAGTTATGTAGCAGATTTCCCCTCTCTCAACTTCATCCGGTTCCATTTCTACGCTCCACTCTTTGTTGCCCCCTTATAAGTGTCACTCTGCCGTTGATTAAGTGGCCTCATCTAAGAAAATGATGCCTAAACTGTTCAGCTACTTTCTAAAATTCAAAATAGTTTCAAAAGTGATAATTAAAACATATAAACGTAATAATTTTGTTGTAGAAATTTAAAATCAATCTTTCACGTCGAACATCTCTATGCTTCACATCCATTGTAAAGCTCGGATACTGCACATTGTTAATGATCAGAACCGTTACATTGGAACTCATCTTCCTCTTCTGATATCGTAGAATACGTTTTAATAAGTTCAATTTGCACTCAACTGTGTTACTCAACAATTAGGATGCGGAACCTTTATATAGAGCGAAACCCTAAATCCTATAATGTTAATTAGGATACGGATAAATTATATTTTTTGTGATATGCTAGATATGGTAAACTTAATTACTTATCTATATTTTTAAGTTTTAAAATTTGATATATAATATCTCTTTATACTACCTATTTGAAATCTATTAAATTTTTAAATATGTATCAGTATCTAATCAACACTTTATAAATTTCTATAATGAAGTTTTTAAAGTACATGATGAGATAGTTATTTGTAAAACAATAATTATATAAGAATTCTTTATAACTATGCCATTTCACATATAAAGTATAATCTTTATTTTCTTTTCAACAGTTTTCACTTTAATAGTTCTTTTTTTTTAAATTGAACATATAATATTTTACTTAGTCAAAAGAATGTTATATTATTTGTTTCTTTTCTTTTCTTTTTTTTTCTTAAAATTGATTCCTTGATTTGTGTATGATATAGTTCATTATGTCGAATAATTTTTTTCATTATTCAAGAATAAATTGCACATGTATAATCATAACCATAATTTTTTTTTAAATAGATCACTTTCATAGACTAAATATGTTAGTCTAAGCGATACACATAAACTTGGTTTGAATAAAAACGATAGGTACAAAATAATACGCAGTAGCAATACTAATTAATCAGCAAACGTAGACATGGAAAGTTAGGGATTCTTCCGGCTCCAATTCCAATGTAAACTTCCTTCCTACACCTATTTCATTATCTTTTAAAAATCAGTATAAGTCAGTCAATTGAGACTTGTCCCAGCCATCACCAACAATTGGAACTTTCCAGAATTGAATGCCACGGAATATGATAGCTTCGCCTTTAAGAAGGTGTTCCCACTTGATAAACTTGATTCTGAACTCGTTAGGAATCACCTATAAGATAATTGGTTTGATTGTAAATAAATTTAAGTCATGATCAAATTCGATTACATATTACAAATGAACTTTAGATATTTCTTTTAATTCTACACATACCAGATTTTTAGTCTGCACAATTTCTTCATTGACTTCAACATCAAATGATGGATTATCAACATCATCTATAATTATTGTCTCAACTTCTTCCGGCCTGCAAATCAAAGAAACAGTAAAATAAAATAGTATATTCTGAAATCAATGTAGTTATGAATCTATAAAGTGAAAACATTAACTCACCCTTGAACCATATTAGCTACTGTATAGTAGTATATAAACTGCCCTTTGATTTATTCCTAATTTATTTTTGAATAATATTATGAGATCGTGTCCCATCTATATATACTATTTGTCACATTACCTTTTTATTAGGGTTTGTGTTTTTAATTCTATATTAGTTTGATATTTTTCACATTATGGATAACTCAAATTGTTGAAAGTATATTTTCGTTATTCTAAATTATTTGAAACATATATATTCAAGTATCAAGACACGAATATATTGTATTGTAATAGAAAGATTTCAATTTTTATTTAAAATAAATATAACAATTAATATTTTCCGTTTTAGGTCATCAAAATCCATATATGAGCAAATATCTCCTTTACATAGATATCCAATCTTTATTTTATTAAAATCCAAAGCATATCTTAAATAAATATTGTTTGATACTTCAGTTTTTTTAGTGATTTTTTTAACATTATATTGGATAAGTATAAAAATTTTCATGTTATAATTGAAATTTATAACTATTCTTACTAAGTCTACTCTAAATTATTTTGTTGACTACTCAGTTTGCAAATACTTAATTGATAAATTTATAAAATATTATTTTATGTGGTTCAAGATTTTCTTCATTGTATAAGTTTCTTTATTTTTATATATATAACTTAACATATTATAGTATATTTTTCAAATGATACCAAATCATGTGCTATTAATACAACATTTACTTTTTTTTTTTCAATTTTGATTGTATTAGTAATTCTATATGACAGATTACCACAATATGTAATTATTGCTTTGAACTTATTGATTGTTTTGCCTGATTATAATTATTGCTTTGAACTTATTGATTGTTTTGAACTTATATTTGACTTTTTTTTTTTTTGGTAAACAATAACATAGACTCAATGTTGTATATGTATGTGGTCATGTTTGAAATTCATATCATATTATTTCATTTGTTTCAATCAATAAGTAATTAATTGTTCCTAGTCATATATGTTTTTTTTTTTTTTTTTTTGGTTAGGAGATTTATCTCACATTTTCAGTAAACACAATTTTTTTTTTTAAATATTATATAATTGACTTCTAGGTACATATAGAAATTTAGATGATAAAAAACTTCATAAACACCATGATAGACAATAGGTAAACCAAAGTTAGATTTTCATCACGAAGCAACCAATACGGAACATAGGAAAACAATATCCAAAAATGAGAGAAATAAAAAATATATGTCTTAGGAAAGAACAAAAACCAAAATGATTGTCTCAGCCAATTGAAAGATAAACTCTTCAATCCCTTTCTTGCTTGATTACTTTACGGGTTGTTGAGTTCTTATCAAGCTCATCGAGTAACTTTCGTTTTATCTTCAAGCCTGTTTCAACTCCAAATTCTTCAACCTTCCCCTTTCCTTTTGTTGGAATGCTCTCAACAGTAGTTGTCTTATCCGACGTTTCACCTTTGTCCACAACTGGCTGGACTTTTTTCTCAGGAGTTGTTACCTCGTCATCTGATGAACTATCACCATCCTTTACGTCCTGGTGTTCAAGCTTTGATATCAAATCAGACTCCTGTTTACATAAATTTCATCAGAATTGTAGATTTTTTATTATTTTATATAATTAGAGTTAACATGTAGAATCTTAAGATATACGTAACCTGAGGCTCAACATATGCTGAACAGAATCTTGCTATTAACTCTTAGTCGTCAGAAACCTTAGTAACATAATATGTTACCCTACCACCCCGAGGTTTATCTGTCTTTTTGGACACCTTGAATAGGACAATCCTATCCACAAGTTTGTTAACAAAATAGTCCAAAACACCAGGCTCAGCATCCTTCAAAACAATTAAAACAATTAGAAATCACAATACCTCTTACAAAAGAAAATAACTTTAAATATACTTACATCCTCCTTTTTTCACTTGTTGGGTAGTTTTCCCAAATATGACCTGACCCTCAGTATCCCAAACTATGAATATGGCATTGTAGGTTTCATCGATTACTCTTACCTCGAGCTTGAACCTATTAACCAAACATCATTACCATTATGAAATACTGGTTTGTTTGATAATTTTTCTATATGGTCATAATAGTAACAGAATGATTATAATTTTTTGAAGATCATCAAGATTTTATGTACTGTAATAATTGTAATTTCAAACCTGAAATTTTGATTCTCTTCCACTTCCCATCATCTTGAGCCAACTTACGATGACACGTCAAACATGCCATATACCAAACATTTTTTGGATTTTCAATCTCAGCAATAGTGCAATAAACCCAGAACGAATCATCCTAAAATATGAAATACACAAGTTTTTAAATGTATATAAACTGATATTATTCCAGTAAAATAAATTCAAATTAATACATCTCCTTCACATATTTCTTGAAGGTTTCTCACAACATTACGTCCAGAACTAAACTCGCTAGCCGGTGATGCACCAGACCCAGATGATTGGGATATCGTAACCGGCCTCGAGACATTCGAAGATTCAGCAATCCTGAAAACAAATAGTTATAAGATATTTTTTAAATAAGATATTCATTTGAACTAACTTTATGTTTCATCAAGTATAATGCAACTAACTTACTTTTTTTTAACTCAGATATTTCCCAAACGTCAGCATTCACAAACATTTGAGTACAATTATAAGTGTTAGACACTTGAACTGAGTCTGGATCAAATATAAGAGGTATTTCTTAGCATTTTTTACTATTATCTTAACAAAAACCAAAACATAGTTGGTATTTAAACTCCAATTCTGATTTTTTTTGTAACTAACCTTTGAAAATTGGTCGACAGAATTGCATAACCACAACAACGGGATCCAAAATAGGTGAATTTTAGAAAGGTAATATCTGCTGAACCTACTCCTCTCACAAAGTAATTCTTAACCTATGTTCACTATACAAAAAAAAAAAAAAAAATTATTTGATTTACTTACATATAATACATGGCGACTAATTTCTGAATTTGCTCTTTTATTTATATAAAACTTATTATTAACCTCAAGTCCTCGATCTCAATTTTCATAAGCAGTTTCGAACCAAATTATTTCGTTTGCATTGTTTGAGGTGCATACATTTCAACCAACCGACCTATCACATCTTTTTTCCAATAAACAATAAAACAACAAATGATTATATTAATTTAGTTGGCAATATTAGAGAAAAATAGATAATATATTATAGACTTAAATCTTACCAAACTATAGAGTCTCATCAGAATCTATGAGTGTTGAAATCCGTCAAATGACTTAAGATGAACCTGTTGTTTGGGAATGATAGATCACGAATAGCCTTAGTCTTAGTTTTTGCATAGAACGAAAACTTTAGTGGATGCGTAGCAGTTTTGTAGCATAGCTCATCCTTAGAGACCATAAAATCACTGATTATATACAATCTCCCTTCTTGAACTTGTTGACGAACAATATAAATATGTGGTGCTCTAGCAGAAACCTTGATAGTCGAACCCTGTAAAATAATCTCAATGTTTTTAGTCAACAACTGCTTAACAATTCTATTGAAACATATATCTGTTGAAATCTTCAAATAATAAATAACATATTTTTACTCAAATTGATCGTTCACTATTCTTTGAATAAACAGTGACACAGAAGCAAGATTCGTTTATTGCTGACCAGTAATTGTTCATGCACTACAATCGCGGAGGATGAAGAAAATGTGTTTAAACAGTGCTAGATGTTAAAGTATTGATGCATATTAGTTTATAAATTATATGTATCAGGCTATAACAGATGCAAAAGGATGATAAACAAATACAACAAAAAAGGGAAGAACACATAAATTAGGATGTATGTTTAGGAATCATTACCTCAATATCCCTGAAGAAGCACTCGAAACTCTGAATCTGTTCAGGGTTTCGGTAAACGGGTATATTATATGCCCTCATCAGCCTTAGCTTTAGAGCCCAATCATGCCTTTTAGCGTGAACATCTTTAATTTTTGCAAAAACAGGAGGCATTTCGTTTCCAAGCTCTAATTTTCGTGAAAAAAATAATATGACTGCTCCAATAAAGAATGCATCATTTAAATACTAAAAATTAGGGTTTCGATGATTTATAGAATTCCTGAAAATCAGGCAACAAAACTATCTTGAAGATATGATTCAGCTTTTTCATATGTAAAGGTATCAACAAATGTCAATCAATAAAAATCTGTTTTGATTTATTTTGGAACTTATACACATTTCTGATATTTAAATAACAACTTTCTACTTAATCTATGAGATCACAATCTTTTCCCATAAAATCTGTAACAGAAACGCGTTTATTTTCACGGAAAAAATTACCCAGATTAGAAAGTACAAAAGGGCGGGAAAAATTCATCATTTCCCGAGCAAAAGTTCATTTTGTTATTAGATAGATATAGATATCAAATTAATCTATGTGAAATATATCGTACATATAAAATAAGTTACATTAAAAATTACAAATAGTTTTCGATTATTTAGGTTAGATTTGTACATGTAGTATGAGTTGGATTATCTGAATTTACTTTGAACCGTCGATAAATAATTAAAAATTTTGCAAGAAAAATATATCTTTATTAATATTTATTAGATATATTTTTAAAGATAATGCTCAATTTTTTTTTCTATAAAGAAATCCATATAATTGTATCTTTACTATTATATTTTAGAAATAGTAAAAACTAATTATTTGACGGTTCCAAAATTGGAGATAATATTTTTTTATGAAGAACAAAACAACTAAAACCTCTCGTGTGAGGGATGAGAAAATTTAGAGATTTATTTAATTTTTTTGTTTGTAGCTTCGTCTATCTCTTTTGAAAGTAGTTTGTCCAAGATCCTAAATGGTTAATTGATTTTTTTTATTTAAAAAATGGTTGATAATCAATTATCCTTTCTCAATATTTATTCTAATACTCATATTGAATATTTTGATATAAAACATATAACTTAAAATAAGCAATGGTTTATGGTTTGTTATTGGACTTAAAATAGAGTATTTATTGTGGATTAAACTATTTATATTAAATTTGAGTTTTAAATAAAATAAAATAATAATTTTTTAATGAAGCAAAATATATTTTAAATCGTGTATCGCACGATGGGAAAATTCTGGTTATATTAATAATGATTAAATTATTTATTTTAGCAAGTAAATTGGGCGAGAAAATACTCTAGTTTCCTCTTATAAAATGTTCTATTTTATTACATAGTAAGAGTCCGTTTGTTTAAGACTAGGAAGTGTTGGACTAAATTTGATTGAGGGAATTAGTGAATATGCTTTATTTGGATTCGAGTCTAATCTTAAGCAAACGAACCTTAAGTTTAAAAAAAATATATATATTTAATATTCTCAATAGAAATAGGAAAATGAAAATTCCCATTAGAAATGGACCAAACAAGGCTCCTTCAATTTTCCAACAGATTCAATATTCTGTACTTTCCCCTGCCTCGTTTTCTCCCTTCTTTCGTTGACTGTTTCTCTCTATACGTACACCAACTCTGTCTCTATATATCATGCACGCAAGCACACACACTGCGCGTGTTACTGCGTGTTGAATTTCGTTCTCAGGGCTCGGAAATTTCTCGTTTCCTTCCTCCTTGTTTCCGCCATTGCTGCACGTTTTGTGCGGTTCGTGCAGTTCGGGAGGAGAAATTTTGGCAGTGATGATGGTGGTGGACACGGCGATGGTGATGGAGTTTCTGGTGCCTTCCTGGTGGGAGGTGCAAGTGACTTTGGCGGCCGCGGCGTTTATTGTGGTGGCGTACTGCTTCTTCTCTCTCGGCGGTGATGGAGGGGGCTGCGGCGATGATCGGGCGTTCGTGGATGGCTCTGGCGGCGGCACGGATATGATTGAGGACAGGGACAAGGTCATTTTCGTAATTTTACAACCGAATTGAATTCATCTTTGAATTTGAATTTCTGTTTTGTTTTTTGTTGTGCCTTGCGTTAGAAAATTTGGTCCGGTTTTCGTCTCAGAACTGTTCTAAGTAGGATAACTGGGTGGAATCAGTTTTTGGTGACCTAAATGAGCCAATTGGAGAACTGAAATATTGGTTTCGTGGAAATTCTTCTCCTATTTCCTCATTTTTCTTTTTTAATTTTATTTTCTGGTGCTACTGGACTACTGGACTACTGTAATGCGTGTATCACTTGTGTTAATTGAAAGTTGTGAAGGTCTATATGTCAGATGCTTTACATATGTCATCGGTGATAAGGAAATGGACAGCTTTCTAAATTACTGCAGTTCCATTAAAATTTGCTTCTTTGATGGTGGATTTATTTTTGTTTATGCGTTAGGATGATGTTGGACTGATCTTATGTTCGAAAGGTCAGCATAGTAATTGAACTGCTGATATCTAGGAAATTTTGCTTTGTTATTACTTAAATTTCATTTCATTACTCTACCTTGCTGTCACAATCAAACTGTACTATAACAAACTTAGAATTGTATGTGAATTGAATTCTTTTTTCTTTCTGTTTTTTTATTGTCAGTCTCTCTCTAACTAGGGTGATGAATTATGGTTTAACTTTTGTTTTTGATGTTTTATCACTTATTTGGACATTCATAGCGTGGTTAGTCATGTAAACTAGACATTGTTGGTTGACATTTTCTTTCAGAACACAGGGTTTACCAATCTTACATTAATTTCTTGATCTGATTATTGTGATGAAAATTTTGGGATGAGTATGATTGAACGATAATTGTTCTGCAACTCATTTTCTATACTGGTATGATTATATTGCTACTTCTATGATACTCAATCCATTTTTCTAGTTAGTTTTAATTATTGAGGAGGAAAAGGAGATGGTGGGTTATTTAGTAATTTATTTTGTATGAATTGCACTATTTTTTTGAAATTGGATAATTTACTTAAGGAAAGATGCGTGTATGTAAATGGCTTACCACTAGTAGGCAATTTATCTTATCTACTTAAGTAGAATAAGCGCAATTGAAGTGATACATGTATGTGTCTAACAAATTCTCTCCGTATACTTGGATTCTGTGGTGAATCAACGTAAAGTTTGGTCTCACTATTTCCCTTGCTTCCATGATTTTATATTTTGAGCTTACATTGGATAATCTTCACAGCTAGTCTGTAAACTAACTTTTAACAGGTAATGGAGTTTACATTCAAATGTTTTGGCTAATCATACTTTCAAAAGCTATATGTCAAGAATTATGAGATTCTTTTTTCCGGGGGCCATTTTATTTGCTTATAGTTAACCATATTACCAAGTCATGGTAATCAATGATTATTCTCTCGTCCTGAAGTCCAAATCAATGATGCAAACTGTAATGAAGATACCAGTACATGACATGGGAAGTCATTGAAGCACCTAACCCTGTTTCAATTTTTTAATTATATAATTTATAAGACCTGTTTAACTAAAATTTCCCTGAAGACACTTTTGTACTTTTAATGAGGATAATCTACTAACGTTTACATGTGCGTTTAAACCTTGTGTTCCACATTGACTTTGTCTTGGATTTTGAGAATGTGCCAAGTGCTTTTGTTCTGATTGTGTATTTCTCAGTTAATAGCTTTTATCTTAATGTTACTGTGACAGTTTCTGTTAATCCTTATGAAATTTTATCTGTTAAATATTGAGTGGGTAGATTTGTTACAAGTACTCAATTTACTGAATAACTATTGTTTTAGATAATTAAAAGTAATTTGACATAATTTATTTGTATATTTGGATCCAATAAGACTTGCTGTTACTGATGCTGGGGTTTCACATAGTTTCAGCTCACTGAAATTCCTAGTGGCTGCTATTTTGCATAATTTATTTATTATGTGTTTCTTGGAGTAATTTTCCACTTGCTTGACATGCAGTTCTGCACTTCTTTTGTAGATGGGCCAGTCTAAAGGAGATCCTCAAATTAATTCTGCTTACTTAATTAAGGTTACTGATTCTAAATCTGATGTTTTTATTTGTCCGGAGATTTCCTATTTTAGTTTGCGAGATAAGTTGCACTTGAACTTTGTTACTCCATATAGCAAGTCCCATTTCAGGTAGAGCTGTTGGCAGCTAAGAATCTTATTGGAGCAAATTTGAACGGCACATCAGATCCTTATGCAATTATCACTTGTGGGACAGAAAAGCGGTTCAGGTAATGGCCTCTTATTCGACGTCTCCAACTCTTTATACATTTAATAAGACAAAATTTGGGAAGTTATTAGCCCTTTGAGGTAGAAAGTTTTGAGTACTAGTTGACAGTATTATAACCATATGGCTTTATGTGGCCTGCAATTTTCACTCTTAAGAATATCTTAATTTGCTGCCTGTGGTCATGCTTGTCCGGTGCTGCACATTGAGACCTCTCATGGCTTATGTTACTTATGTTTGCCTAACTTCATGTATTGATCAGGGCTTTATTGATTCTATAACTCTAAGACTGTACTAGCTCAGAATTTTATGTAGCTTATAGATTTTGAGAATTGTTATCTCATTCAAGAGGTCAGGGAGTACTAGAACTTCTTGTCTTGTTCATGAGACTTATAGATACTAATTCTATTTAGGTGATATAGTTTTGAGCAATGTTGATCGCAATAAGAAGTCGTGGACTTGGAGCAGTACATAATCAACTCATACTGTTTGACAGACTCTTATCTGTTTACAATATATGATTCTCACAACGATAAATATATAGTAAACCTTAATATCGTGCTCTTGCAGTTCTATGGTTCCTGGCTCAAGAAATCCCATGTGGGGGGAGGAGTTCAATTTTTCTGTTGATGAGCTTCCCGTGGAGGTAGTTGTTTTAGAAAAGCAACTTGGTCTGTGGAAATCATGTTTCGTTTCAAGAATTGCAGTGAACTCTAGAAGCTAGAGTCTTACTTACAGAAACTCTGTCTCTCTCTCTTGGGACTTTTGTTAACCATTTGATGTTTTAAGAACTTTGAAGGCACAATTTAATCCAACATGAAAACCCTTCATGAAATAAGAAACATGCATTTGCTGGAAGATCCTAGACTACATTATGCCTTCTTGTTAATTAAAAAATTAAATGCATTCTTGAAATTCGTACTGTTCTGATAGGTCTTCTGCCATCGTGTACATGTTGGTGCCTTTTAATGTCCTTGTGTCTTGCATTCGTTGTGGTGTTTAAATTTATCAAGTTGTGGTAAATGTTGTCTTTCCAATTTAATTGAACTTTGTTTGATATTCACACCGCATGCTTTGTTGCATCTGACTGTTTTAATATTGCTGCATGCGGTATTGTGAGCTTTGGAATTATTGCTTTTTTAGCAATTTGTGTTAAGCCCTATTTTAAAGATCTCCAAGGTCATGCCACAAACATGGTCATCTTAGTCAATGCAGTCTTAGTAATCAGTGGTCATGTACATTGTTGAGGAATTTATTTATGCATTATGAAAACTCATTCCTGAATTTGTTGACCAGAAAATCTGTCAACACTTTGGGCAACTAAATTAAGTCTGAACAGAAAAGCGCAGTTATAATTGGAGACTTGTTGTGTTGCCAATTCAGCTTGTAATTCTAAGTTATTGCTGCTGTTTCCAATTTGTTACTTTTTCTTGAGCTAATTCTTTTATCTATCTTATGGCAGATTATAGTGACAATTTATGATTGGGATATAATTTGGAAAAGTGCAGTTCTTGGTTCGGCAACAATCCGTGTTGAAAACGAAGGTCAAACTGGTGCTGTATGGTATACATTGGACAGTCCATCCGGGCAGGTAAGTAGTAGATATTAACTTGTCATCTTGGAGGCTTACAATTTCCTCGTTTTTTCAATTTGAGTTGGTTGTGTCTACTGATATTGAAGGCTGTATATTTGCTTTTCAGGTTTGTCTTCATATTAAAACGCTCAAGCTCCAGATGAATTCTTCCAGGTACTTTTTTGTGCTTTATGATTATACCCTCTTCTAGTTCTGGTGCTTTCCTTCACTGTTTTGTCTATTTGTTGAATCTTTTCGGGTCACTAGAGTGATTATCTCTTAAGATTCTTTAATTTTTTTTACTGGGGCCAGCTTTGCTTCATCCAGCCTGAAAAGTCTAAATCATTTACTCCGGAAGCTTTGGAATCTTTTGATGTTGATGGTGTTGAAGATTGCAGATAGATTATTCTTTGTGTCTTTTAAGACTAGGGTTCTGTACATGAAATATTGGAGGTGTTGGTTCAGGGTAAGCTATTGACTTGTGACGTGGTTCAAAAACGCTGTCCACATCTACCGTTGTCCCCCTATTGGTGCATGTTTTGTTAAAGTGATTCTGAGAACACGGATCACACTTTTGTGCACTGTTCCTCTTCTCTTTTTCTTTGGGATAGGGTTTTAGTGGTCCTGAAGCTGGTTTGGGCTCCCCCCCGTCCATTAAGATGTTTTACGATGAATTTGAGCAGATCAATTAGCAAAAGAGCTAAATTGTGGTGGGTTAAAATAGTACAAGCTTTTATGTTGGTCGATTTGGCTAGAATGGAATAGGAGTACTTTCAATAATGTTGGGGAGTCCTCAGAAAAAGTATGGCATACAGTTAAGATTAGGGTTGCTGGTGGAATCCAACCATAAGGAATTTAGGGGTTTTCACATTTCTGATATTCTAAGAGATATGAGAGTAGTACTATGGCCTTAGGATTTTTGTTTTGTCTTTCAGGTATTCCTCATCCCTCTGTAATTATCTATTTTATTAATAAAACTTTCGATTCTTATAAAAAAAGAAACATTGGAGGTTGTTAGTTGGACTATGACTTAGTAGTGTCTATTTCTTTTCTGATGCAGAAGTTTTCTGCTAATCTGGGAAAACTTGAAAATGACTTCTTATCCTCTTTTTGGCTTCTATTATTCCTGTTGGTTTGAAATTTGTCAGACATTCATTCTACATTTGCTTAAACACCCCCCAATGATTTTGTTTGATCGTAGACTTGTAGTGTTCTTTTCTCGTTGAGGCAGTTTGTTTCTCTTGTTACTGATTTGAATTCCCATATCTGTTTTGATAAAAAAATTGAAAAGGTTTGACATGCAAATTTTTAGTTTTTTGCATGATGGCTTTAAACTGGTTTAGCAAGTAGATTGGAAGATATTCTGTTGAATGTATCATGCTTCGCTTAAATTTCAAGCTAAGTTTATCTTGCTCAAGAAGTCATATTAAGCAAATGTTTGAACTGATGGATGATTAAATTTGCTCGCACTGATTCTTGTTCTTGGTTTAGGCTCATCTTTTGCTTTACTTTCTGATTATTTTATTTTTTTCTGTCAGAACTAATGGCAAGTTCTGCTTTCTTCTGTTCTTAATCCAATTCTAATTTAAATGGTTAGGATATAAATCTATCCATTGTTACTATAGTGTTTCTTTGCTTAATCTATTCCTTCGTAGGGGTTTGAATGGATATGCTGGTGCTAATCCTCGAAGAAGGACTTTGGATAAACAAGGACCTACAGTTGTTCATCAGAAACCTGGGCCACTGCAAACTATCTTTAATCTTCTCCCAGATGAGGCATAAGTTCCCTCCTAATACTGAACATGTTTATATCTCACGCTTTCTCAAGGACGCTGTTTCACTTAGCTTTGGATAGTAAAACTTGAGTTGTTTTTGGACGGATTAGTTGCTGATATTAGTGACACCATTCATCAGGTTGTGGAACATAGTTATTCATGTGCACTTGAGAGATCATTCTTGTACCATGGTCGGATGTATATATCAGCATGGCATATCTGCTTCCATTCTAATGTTTTCTCGAAGCAAATGAAGGTTAGTGCTTCATCCATGGGTGACCGACTTTGTTTGGCTTAAGAGTAGCGTTTAGCGTTTATATGATGCATCCAAACGATTAATTTGTGACCAAGTTCTGTCATGATTTCTGTGATCTTATTTTACATCTGCATACTTGAAAAAAAGTATAAGACACTGTCTATCTAACTATCCTTTTGGAGCTTCTTCCAAAGATATGCGAGTTGATTTATTTGTTTATTTATTCTGTAAGGCTAGTAAACTATCCCTTTATTTCCTGATTATAGTTGATGTATAAGTTATTTGTCTTTTGAAGTTTTGCTTATTTATAATGTTTGCATTTTGCATTTGGCAGGTAATTATACCTATTGGAGACATAGATGAGGTACAATGCTTTTTTTTATATTTCTTTCTGCAATATGCTTTTGTTGCTAGTCCAATTTGCTGGTAGTGAAATGATTGGATCCATTTAGTCGATTTCCATCTCAGATAAAGAGGAGCCAACATGCATTCATAAATCCAGCTATTACAATAATTCTTCGAATGGGTGCTGGGGGACATGGTGTGCCCCCTTTAGGCAACCCCGATGGTAAGTTTTGTTCTTTTGTTTTGGTTATCTAAGGATCTATTTGATTATCTATGACTTCTGACAGAGGCTGTAGAATACTGCTTCCGAGTCTCTGGTTAAAATACATAATCGTTTGTGCCATGTCAAAAGGGAAAAAGAATTCATGTTGGATTTTCCACAGATAGGTAGTGAAACAACCAACAATTTCAAATAGCTGACATCAATTTGGCCTACCTAAATGTTTTTTTGGTTACTTGATATTTTTAAATCTAGAGGTTATATTTGGATTACATGAAAGTAATGGTGAAAGATTCAGTATTTGATTAATAATTACTACACTAATGTTGTGTTGGCATTTTCTCCTTGTTTCTGTACTGATCAGCAAACTGTTGAGCAATGCTAATTTGATGAACTTTGTGGTAGTTGTGGCTGATAGGTAGTCTTGGATCATCCAAATTCTTTTGAAGCTATGTAAGATGGGATACTTTGCTTTAATCGTTGTCTTTGTTAAAGGAGGCCATAAGAAGGGTTATGCATCCTCCTTAAGCCTGTTGAGAAAATTTGGTTCTTGCTCAAAATAAATAGTTCCTTGATGTGCTGCCGACAATGTAATCCAAATTTGATTCTTTATTTTTTACCTTCAGATGGAGCTTTATTTCATTTTCCATTATCCTTTTTGTTTCTCTTGATCATTCATGTCTAAATCTATAATTTGACTGCATAAACAGCTTTTTTGTGAGTTCCTTTGTCAACTGGTTTTCATTTTACACATGGTTTCTCTTATTTGACCGTTGACGAAAAATGTAAATTACAAGCACCAAGACTAGTTGCAATTGTCGTTGTGATGAGCCATTAATATTATTTCAGCCTTCAAAACAGAGTCTAGTTCTGTAACTATTCTCTCTGTACCGCTGTCAAAAGTTTGTATTGCTGAATTACAGATTCTCATTTAATAGCGTTGTCGGAAGTTATTTTCCTTCATAATATTGAAGTTGATGTATGGAAGCCACTTTATCTAGATTTCAATTTCAGGTAGAGTCAGATACAAATTTGCGTCTTTCTGGAACAGAAATCATGCGTTGAGAGGATTACAACGTGCAGTAAAGAACTATTATGACATTGTAGAAGCTGAAAAGAAGGTTTGAGCCTCTGTTGAATCTGTGTCCTGTTAAAAATATTAGTGAGGAGAACCTTTTATGTACGATTCTTTGGCTTTTGACTAAATGGAAAATGAGCCAACTAGTGGTTTCAATCCTCCTTATCTAGTTATCTAAAGGTGGAATTTGCTATTTTGCTGATGTTGGCCCTTAACTGGAAACTCCAACTCTTGATGCATTGACCTGTATCGCTTCACTGGTAGCAAACTAAATCCTGTGTGATTTCATTAGTTGTGAGAAAGATTATACTTTTTTCATGTCATTGCTAATCAGATTCGTGCTCGTAGAAATTAGGGAAGTGGAAATGTTAAGTTGCTACTAGAAGTAGAACTTATTAAGCTTTATGTGTACGATTTTTGCAGTCAGTGTTGAAGCTCTTTCAAATCTTATCTGTTAATCCATGTTCACTCAGGAGAAGGAACACTCTGCATTGCGTGCTCATAGCAGCTCTGTCAGAGGCAACAAGAAGAGTCCAGACAAGTCTGAAAAGCTACAACCATTCATCCAGGAGAATGTGCTTTCTGAAATTTACAGTGTATATACACTCCTATCTTCTTCTTCTTCTTCTTCTTCTTCTTCTCTCTCTCTCTCTCTCTCTCTCTCTCTCTCTTTTTTCTTTTCTAATCTTATGGTGTGTAAATTCTGGTGTGCATTATATATTGCCTTTTCTTTGGCCTACCTTGCAGGGTGTCTTTCCATGCACTGCAGAGCAATTTTTTAAACTTGTGTTAGATGATGATTCAACCTTCACAAATGAGTATCGTAGCGTCCGGAAGGATTCTAACCTCGTAGTAAGTAATAGTTATGGCCAAATTGCTTATTCATTACCTCTCATAGAAATTGTACTTTTACGAATGAATCTGAACTATAAGTGATAAGTCATGCTTTGAGCTTGCTTGTTAAAGCTAATTTGCGCGATATCAGTTCGTCTTGAATATAAATCCAAGAAATGCAGACCAAAATTGTCTATCACAGGGGTAGTTTTGTGAAAAATCAGATTTGAATATATATAACTTATGCACGCATATCTAGGATGTATCATTCTTGTCTGTTTTTGTCTGAACCAGGAACATGTCTGGGTGACCGTAGAGTTGTAGACACAGTGTGCTTGAATGCTAAACTGGAATTCTCAAGTTTTAGTTGAAAATCTGTTTTCATAATTACCAATAGACAGTGCATAGGGGAGCAGAAATTTTCACCTGGATAGTTGCATTAATAGTCTACACAAAAACTATGGAAGTACTGTGAATTTTCTGTGTTAGCTTATGTTTCTTTTATGCTAACTTCAGATAGGTCAGTGGCATGCTGCTGATGAATATGACGGCCAAGTCAGAGAAATTACTTTTAGATCTATTTGTGACAGTCCAATGTGCCCTCCAGATACAGCAATGACAGAGTGGCAACATGCTGTTTTATCAGCAGATAAGGAAGCTCTGGTGAGAATCAACTATAAGATATCACCATAATGCATTTTTTTTTGGCCAAATGGTATTGAAGTGATTATAATATTCCAATTATGTGTTTAGGTGTTCGAGACTGTACAACAGGCCCATGATGTTCCATTTGGATCATATTTTGAGGTAAGTACTACCTTCTTTGTTTTGGGATTTTTTTGCATCCACATTTGTCTATGCACAAGACAACTCTATGTGGCATCTTGATCAGTAATGGGAGCTGCCGCCAAACCAATACATGCGTATGAGTTATGTTCTGAATAATTAGTGATAATTACGAAAGCCACCCTTAAGAGTTTAGCCTAATTACCGGAAAACTCAACGAAGTTTGCTTCTAACGAATACCACCTTTAAGACTTTAAAAATCAATCCCTTGAGATTTCTTTTTTCTTGCGACCACCCTCTTAATTGGTGCAATTGTAAGGAAACAATATTTATTTGGGGGTTGGAACTCATGGAAAGTCTTGTCATTATTCATATTAATATGTAGGTGGGAAGCATTTATGGCTTCATATTAAGCTAATGAAATTGATGTGATGATTTTAAATCCCATCCTTTTCTAATCCATATTATTTTCTAACTTAGTTTTGTATGTGCATGCCTTGAAAATCAGATCCATTGTAGATGGTCACTAGAGTCTAATTCTGAATCCTCGTGCACCTTGAACATCAAAGTTGGTAAGTGTCTGCTAGTTCTTCATTTTCTTTGTATGTTTATGAATGATGAATTTCGTACTTTGATGCTTGTTATGAATAACTACTTGCTGACTGTGCTCAAAATGATCAGGCAAAAGATAGGGAGAGCACTATTAGCACCTAATGCTATCCGTAAAAGTCAAGTAGAAAAATTTCCCTAGATTTTCCTTAATATTTGATAGATTCTAATCTCATATCAGGTTATTTATATTACTGTTGGATTTGACGAAATAACCTTGAAACTTCTCTCTGCTGCACCTGGAATTTCTGTGACTTAGCATTCTTGGCTTTTAGTGACTGGAAATAAATAATATTGATAACAAAGAAACCAGGAAATGGAGCAATTGAGTTCTTCTAGTATCACATTTTCATTGGCTCTTTACAGATCCAGTGAACTGTTTTTGCCTGGTTGCCTGATACTGATAAAAAGAAATTGGTTTTATTGCTTAAATTATAACACTATTTTAATGATAATGGTCATCCCAAATTTTGAGGGAGCGGAGTATTGCAAAAATGGTCATGAGTTTATTCGTTTTCTGTGCACTGGTTCACGAATTGCAAAGATAGGACTCCAATTTCCGACCACGTGCAAATTTGTTCTTTTTTGCTATTTTATTGCTGATGTGGCCCCAGAAACTGTTGATCAGCATCACATTTTGAATGTCACATCAGCTATTTCCGGCAATGAGGACCAAATGTGAAAAAAGTTGGAAAGAAGTGTGCTATTTTCGCGAGTCTTGAGCTTAGTGCACCAAGAAGCAGTGGGGCCATACTTGAGAGGGACCAAAATTTCTCTTTCTGAATTTTCTTTTACCTCCATTGTGAACTTTGAAACCTAATACTGTCAAAAGTTCATCCACATAAATGAATAGCAACCTATACGCAGGTGCGCATTTCAAGAAATGGTGTGTAATGCAATCCAAAATCAAATCAAGTGCTATCGATGAGGTATGTTTGTCTACTCTATAATTCTGTGTAGTTATTTACTCTTGGAAGATCAACTAATTCACCAACGGATCGATTGTTTGCAGTATAAGAAAGCGGTGGATATAATGCTAGATGTAGCACGTTCATATATCCAGTCGAAAACCTCCTCTAACGAGATTGAAAATGCTGCATCATCTCCAGCTGTAGTAGCTCAAGAAAGTTGATAACTGCAGGAGCACATCACCCTTTCTTCTTGTAAGAGATCAAAGAGGTGCCGCGTGTAATTTATGTGGAATACAGTGTAGCTATAGTAGTCAAAATATAACTTTTACCTTTTTTTCTTTATTCTTTTCTGCTGGAGTAACTAAGTTACTCCAACTTTTTGGTTTTTCTGTTGTTGGAAACGTAATGTTGATCCAGTGTATGCCTGTATATTATCCGAACATCAATTTCTTGTTTCTAGAATAGAATAACATGTGAAATTTTGTTACCAGTGTGCTATTAATTATTAGTGGTGTTTGTTTTAGTGACACTGTTTGGTTAATCATTGATCTAAGCCAGTACTAAAAAATGTATTATCAATTAAAGGAACGATGATTAGACAATTTAATAATCATGAAGTTCCCAATCCAATATCAAAACGAGCTTTTTAGAAGTTGTAATCACTAAACATCCAAGAATTCTAACCGAATTTTCTAACTACTAATTATCCAACGAATTAAAGCTTGTCACATAAGATATCTTTGAACTTGTAAGTTCCTCAAAATATCTTATTTGATGTTTCGGAGCTTATAAAATTTGAAAAATGTGTCCGGCGAAATAAGTTACAAAATATAAAAATAAGCTCTTATGTACTTTAAAATCTATAACTATATAAAAGCAGAACAGTTTGGAAAATTTACAAAAATGTCATTTTCCCGCCTAAACTGTCCTGCTATATTTAAAAAGTCTGAATTAACTAATTCCAATTTCTGCATTTTCACATACTTTTTTCATTTCTCAATGTATAGCCTGCATGAATATAGATTGAATTCATAATTACGTGTTTCTTTTTTTTTCTCTTACTTACTTTTTCTTTTTTAGTTTTTCGTTTGAAGGGGTTATTGTGTAGTTATTTTTTTGAAATGGAGTTATTGTATAATTATTAATGTTTATTGAATAGAAATAAATTTATAAAAGTGAAAGCCACGTTAGTTGCAATTGAGATGTATCATAGTTGGCTTAAATATTTTTTACAAATCTACATGCATGAGTAATTTGCATTTTTTACTTTTAAAAATATTAACTTATAAGTAAGACGAAAATATACAGACTATTTCAAATTGGGTTCCAAACACATACTCCCTCCATTTTATAAAGAATGTCATTTTAGACACCCTAAACAATTTCAACATAAATATCACTTTACCAAAAAAACTACAAATTTTTCAATATTATCTTAAATAACCTACTTAATTTAGTTGATTATTTCCTTATTTCACAAAACATATCAAATAAATATCAATCCTTAATTTCTCAAAAAATAGCTAAAATGACATTCTTTATGGAACGGAGGGAGTAACATTTTTTCTTTTTAGTAAAATTTGTAGAAGTTGAGAGATACTGCATACTACCTCCGTCCCGGCTTATTTTGCACACTTTCCCTTTTCGACCGTCCCACCTTATTTTGCACACTCCAAAAAAGGAAACTTCTTCCACAATCTTCACCCTCAAAATTTCAACACTCAATCTCCACCTTTAAAAAAGTCAAAGAAAAAACAAAAACTGATTTTTCTTAACATCCATTCCCGGTCACCTGTGCAAAATAAGTCGGGACGGAGGGAGTATTATATATATAATTTTTTTCCGAACAAGAATTTGTGAAACTTTTTAATTTAGTGTTATTTATAATATTTAATATTCCCTCCATTTAAAAAAAATGTCACTTTAGCTGTTTTTGGAAGAGTAAGATGGGTAAAAAATGATAAATATATTTCTACACAATTCATTTAGTTGGGATATATTTTGTTGAATAAGGAAATATAATCAATAAAATTAAGTATGTTGGTTAGAGTAAAATTGGAAGAATTGTAATTTTCTTTTTGTTAAACTGCTTTTTTTTTTTTTTTTTTTTTTTTTTTTAATTTTCATATTCTCTAATGCGATTTTCTTTTTGAAATTGAAGGAGCATAGAATTTCACTATAATTATTTCTTAGATGAAAATATAATTAATTGGCTTTTTTTCTTATATAACAATTGGTCAGAGTAAGAATATGATAGTATTATAATAGTAGTTAACACCTTTTAATAATTTCCTTTATAAAATAAACATCTTTTTTTTTACCTTTACAGAAAAAAATAATATTTTTTCAATTTGGACTCATTAAAATTTTAGGGCCTAAATGTCGGTGATTGATTTTGTTGACTAATATAATCCTGCAAGATAATGGGATATTGATGTTAAACTTTTCGTTATTATTTCATTATTTGAGCTTATTTAGTTTAGGACCGATTTATTTTATGATATTTTGCTGGGTTGGGCTTTTGTTGATTTCCTATTTAGTTCAAATTGAACATTTTTTAATTTTATTTTTGTTGAGTAACTAAATTTAGATTATTTGATGCTTTTAGGGAACATTTATATTTAATTAGTTGCTAATTCAATAGAATATGAGGAAAATTGTGAAGTTATTTAACTAAAAATATTGATTTTATTTTAAATTATAATTCTCCATCCTTGATCCACGATTCAAAATTTATTTATTTGTAAGAAAAAATTAAATATCAAATAAAATAATAGAATAACGTAACTTTCGTTAAATAAAGAATACTAAATTATCTAATAACTTTTTATTTCATTAGTAGAAAAAGTTAACTTATTCTTATTTGCAACTCATATCCAATTAAAATAGTTCAACCAATAATAGATATTCAAATGTAAACTAATCAACCAACAAATAATTGTCATTTTAAATATAATATATTATATCAAAATATTTAACATCGGCATCAGATTAAATACTAAGAAAATATTATTAATACTTATATATTGCAAATAAAAAATGAATTAAAAAAATATATATTAGTGCATTTAGGTTGTTGGAAAAAAAAATTGAGAGAGAGAGAGAGAGAGAGAGAGAGAGAGAGATACAAAAAATAAAGTAAAGCTCTAATTTTTTTCATCCCTAACGAGGGCGCATGTGTTCCTAGAATTCTGTTATTTTTCTTTATAAAATTCAAATATTATCCCTAAATTTAGAAACTGAAAATGGTTGTTTTTTATTATTTGTAAACAGCTGCAATATTGTAGGAAAGATAAATATATAAATTTGTTCAAAAAAAAAATTTAATGTTTAAAAAAAATTGCTATATTTTACATTAAGAAAATAGAAAGAAACAGAAAAAAAATATTTATTTTTTTTAAAATAAATCAACAAAAGTTGTCACATATAAATATTTTTATAAAGCAACTTCCAACAAAAAATCATATTTCGAACTAATTTTAGCAAAAAAATTCCATACAAGCTTGGCTGTTCGTAAAAATTCTATGGAAGCAACTCAAGCTCGACAATGTTGCTCCCATAGTGTTATTGACTTTATTTAATTCTGATTGTTATTCAAGTTTTAAAAGAGTGATCACTTTCTTTTAATTGTTTTATATATAATGACGATGAATTAAAAATAAGATACATTACTCTCTAAAGCTAGATATTGCTGAAGAAACATATATAAATATGAAGAAATCTATAAATATATAAAAACAAGATAGTCAGAATAGATTACAATAACGCCACTTTCTTGCCTAAATTACAATGATGTAAAAGTTGCAATGTGTGATTTTAATGATTTTTTTATATTCTGCTGTGAGATACACAAAAATTGGATGCAAACCCTAGAGCATGTTGTTAGGCATTTTGAACATATTTTGTTGTATTTAATGCATGAATTTTTATAGGTTTTTGTTGCCCACAAGAATTGGAATACAATGGTCAAGTTTTTCTTTTATCTATTAGACAAAAACTTGTGTGAAACCGTCACACCGTGTGACGGAAAAAAAAATTTACTTTTGTAGTAAAATTATTACTTTTATCTGAAAAAATATTACTTTTTTGAACAAAAATAATATCACTTTTTGTAGCAAACGTATCACTTTCATCTATAAAACTATTATTATAGGAAGAATATCACTTTTATCTGTAAAGTATCTTTTTTTTTCCCTCTATATAAGTGTATTCTGTCACACGTAAAACCGTCACACATAAAACTCCCTCTATCTATTAATACGCCCAAAAAGAAAATTCCAATCCGTCCATTAATTTATAACCAACGGTAATTGCCATAACACTAAATTACTATAAAAGAATTTGAACACAATATAATAGCACAATTTATCTCCCTTATTCAGAAAGGACTAAACATATTTATGTCGGACAATGCCAATATTATTGATTTTAGTATATGACTTAATAATATAAAAATATTAAATATATTTCACGCTGTTTTATCCGATATACATATTTATAAGGGTCAATTACCAAAAGCAACCTGTATTATGAGCCTTTTTCAGTTTTGCAACCTAAACTTTTTAGTTTTTCCGATGACAACCTGTATTAATTATTTTTTTTCAATTTGCAACCTCCGGCTATATTTCCGGCTATATAGGCCATGTGACTTGCACATGTTCTTTTTTGGACCAATAAGATGGCGACACGTGGCGGCTAATAAAATATTTAAAAAAATATTAATAAATATTTCATTAATAAATCTAGAAAATTAAAAAAAATCTGAAATTCTTTTAGAAATTCTAAAAATTTATTTAAAATTTAAAAAAATGATTTAAAATTTAAAAAAATTATTTATAATCGAAAAAATAAAATAAAATAATTTTGTAATTAATTAAAAATTTCTGAAAATTCATTAATAAATCTAGAAAATAAAAAAAAAAATCTGAAATTCTTCTAGAAATTCTAAAAATTTATTTAAAATTTAAAAAAATATTTAAAATTTAAAAAAATTATTTATAATCGAAAAATAAAATAAAATAATTTTGTAATAAATTAAAAATTTCAGAAATTTCATTATAAATTCTGAAAAAAAATTATTTCTAAAATTAATTTGAAATTCTAAAAAAAAATTTATTTTCTGTTTTTAAAATTATTTTTTTGATTTTAAATGATTTTTCTTAATTTTAAATAAATTTTTAGAATTTCAAATTAATTTTTTTTTTCCAGAAGTTATAATGAAATTTCTGAAATTTTTAATTAATTACAAAATTGTTTTATTTTATTTTTCGATTATAAATAATTTTTTTTAAATTTTAAATAAATTTTTAGAATTTCTAAAAGAATTTCAGTTTTTTTTTTATTTTCTAGATTTATTAATGAATTTTCAGAATTTTTTAATTAATTACAAAATTATTTTATTTTATTTTTTCGATTTTAAATAATTTTTTTTAATTTTAAATAATTTTTTTTAAATTTTAAATAAATTTTTAGAATTTCTAAAAGAATTTCAGATTTTTTTTTTAATTTTCTAGATTTATTAATGAAATTTCTGAAATTTTTAAAATATTTATTAATATTTATTAGCCGCCACGTGTCGCCATCTTATTGGTCCAAAAAAGAACATCTACAAGTCACATGGCCTATATAGCCGGAGGTTGCAAATTGAAAAAAAATAATTAATACAGGTTGTCATCGGAAAAACTAAAAAGTTTAGGTTGCAAAACTGAAAAAGGCTCATAATACAGGTTGCTTATGGTAATTGACCCTAATAATATTATAAAAATTTACTCTTATACTATTTCAAATATTACAAGTCGTGCAACGCACAGGTGAGATACTAGTATGTACTTAAAGCCCATCTTATTTTTTTACAATCTTATAAGAGAGTGTTTGTTATAAGCGGGTGTTTGCTTGAGCTTATAAGCTTAAAAAAACATCTTATAAGATATTTGCAAAGTGTTTGGCAAAAAACAAATGTTTATGTGCTTATAAGATAAAAGAATAAGCTCTAGAAGCTTATAAAATCTAAAAACATAAGTTTATATACCATCTTAGTTTTTAAGATCTCTATTATTCACTCAAATTTCACATGCTACACACACTATACAAAGGACATAAACTATACACACTTATACAATTTACACACACCACGCACACTTCCCACACTAGTCAATGTGTGTTTGATGCTAGTTTTCAAATTAGTTCCCTAAATTCATGCTAAATCACTACATTCAAACTTATAAGTTATTTTATCAAAACACTATATTGACCTATAAGCTCTTGAAACAACTTATATGATGTCAATGCCAATAAGATGTTTAAAATAATTTTAGCCAAACACACTCTAATTCACACTCAAACTACACACACTACATACACTAGACACAATTTATACACTTCAGATACTAGACGCACTACACACACCACTACTAGAAACAAGCTTTTTGCCACTACAAAATGTAGTTACAAAAAATGGAGAGTAGTTACAAAAATATTTTTAGTAACTAAATATCTAAAAGTAGTTACTATAGAGTAGTCACTTGTAATAAGATGTAAAAAGTTTTCTTGCAACGACTTTGTAGTTACTAATGTATTTGTAACTATTTTTTGCAATTACTTTGTAGTTACTAATAAGTTGTAACTACAAGTAGTTGCAAAATAGTTTGTCATATTGTAGCAAATTTGGTTAAAATTGTATGAAATATTTTATGTAACTACTAATAATTACAAAATGAGTTATTTTAGTAACTACTTTGTAGTTGCAAAAAACTAGTGGCAAATGCCATTTTCTTGTAGTGCACCCACACACTAATCAAAATGTGTATTTAATGACGGATTTTAATCTTCATTGCAAAACATTCATTATCCAAATATTTTATTAACTTATAAGCTCTTGAAATAACTTATAAGATGTCGGAGTTTATAAGAAGCGTAGCCAAACTACGTAGCAAATCTCAAATTACCAGCAACTCATTTTACATGCCTAAAAAGATGGACTACAAAATATCTGTAGGCACAAGTTTCTTCACCAATTTCAGAAGCATATCATTGCAGCTAATGAATTAACATGGACATGGTAGCAAAATCAGCAAAGAACCCTCTTTCACACATTCCTCCAAGAATGGTATTGCTTTGTAAACCTCATTTCTCTTAACCAAATCGTATATATATCAGGACATACTTTTCGAGCTTCCAAGCATCGGCAGATCTACCTTTGCTGAAAAATCCATGTATTATGGTGTTGTAGGTACAAGGGACTTCAAGAAACAGCCTTCCCCACTTGCAGAATCCGTTGTAGGTAATGATACAAGGCTTCAGGCCATTATCTGCAATGGAATCAAATACTTGTCTAGCTTTATTCATCTTCCCCTGTTAACAGTACCCATCTATCATTATGTTTGTTTGCATCATCATTTCTAGAACATCTTCAGCGTCTTTAATCTTTCCTCCCTTGCAATACGCGTCAACCAATATATTATCAGGTGAAGTACCCTCGTCAATCATTTGAGAGAGGCGCCATTTCATCCTGCATAACCCATCAATTATCGCATTATAAGCATAAACATTGGGTTTCCAACAGATGAAGCAATTCATAGGATTTATTCTATCCTACCCAACTGTTGCAACATTAGGTCTGTAACCACTCTTGAGAAAGATGCCCAAGACGGAATACCCAAAGTCTACACGATTAACAAGGCAATAGTCAAAGTGCACTCGGGGCACCCCTTTGACGCATTTCGTCCAACAGAGAAATGGCAACAGAGTGGTGTTTCACCTTAACAATGGCATTCAGCAACAACAGAGGGTAGTGAGTACCGGATTCATGTGTAGATTTAGCCGTAATCCCCCCTCCAATCACCTGAATTGCAGAAAGAAGTCTTTTTTCTTTTTCTTCTCCCTGCACTGCACCATATCTCACTAATTTATGATTTGATACTATGCTTCAATTTATGAAGATACTTTCTTCGATTTTCTTTGTTACGTGCACAATGAATTGCTTGCCATGCTAAATTATTTTGCATTTCCCTCTTTCGACTAGCAATAAAAAAAGTTCCTTTTTTCTTTTTTATCTTTTGTTCTCAAAATTTAAAGTTTTATAATTTTTTGTCGTTTTCTATGAAAAATATACCATTTTAATAAGTCTCTACACAATCATCAATTTAATATCAATGATGGATATATATACCTAAAATATTGATTTAAGTGTTAAATACTTTTTTGGACTATATTATATATTTTTATTTTTATATTTTATATAAAATAATAATCTCTATATATATAAAAACAAAATGGATTTATACTACAATTGGAAAATAGTGTTTTTCCCGCCCAAACTGCTTACTATATATGATAATAAAAAATATTTTTTTAATTAAAAAAACATAATATACGCCTAAAATAACTCCGAATCTGGTACATATATATGTAATGGTAATATTTTCGCAAAATTAGGGAAGTTGCTGAATTTATTGGAATGAGTTTTTTTGTCCCTAAATATAAGTAATAATTAGTTTAATTTATGGCTGACCCACCGACCTTCCCCTTTTTACTCCGATAAATTAGGAAACGATTTTCTTAACTAACTAATTTGGTAAAAATTAAATCAAATCACATTTTTTGTGGAAGTTATGTAACCCTCCCTAAAAATAAAGAATAAGCATATAGATTTAATTTACAACATAAAATCCTTTAGTTTTAGCAACTGAATATCTTCCAGTATTTGACTGAATACATGATCCATTTTAATTAATTGATGAATCTGTTAATATATTCACTCCGTTTCGAAAAATGAATTATATTAATCTTATTTTATCTTACTTAATAATAAGACATCCACCATTAATCTATTTTTTTTTTACAAATTTGATATTAAAATCATTTATAAATTATTCAAATTTTGAAAAATAAAATTGAAATCCTTAATTTGTGGTGATAAAAATCGGCAGATTTTAAAACTCCTATATTTTAGATTATTATGTTATGGAATTTTTGACCTAATAAGATATTATAAATATCACATCTTCACAGTTCATTTCATAAAAAAAATCACCATTCAACAAAAGCATCCTCTCACTTATTTTCCAAGGTATATTCATAATCCTCTTGAATTTATCATTCTCATTATCTAAGGTTTACTTGACAGTTTTACATCAATGACAATCTTGAGGAATGATTCCATGGAGCTATGGCGCATCACGGGCACCTCCCGTGGAAGGGGCGTATAAAGATTTTGTTTGGCATTGTCAAAGGGTGAGCCTTTGTTGTCGATATTTTGACTTGCTTGAGGGCATTTGTTTCTGTTTTAACTGTTCATCTCTGAATATATTTTGTAACTTTGCTTTGTTTTATTTGGCATAATATTAATTAAATCAGTGTGATTCTTGATAAATAACTTACAAGTAGCGAGACAGATGTTGTTACTATTGGTTATTATAGGGCATTTGTTTCTGATTCAGTAGGTTCTCTTCTTAGAGTGATATCAATATGTTATTGAAGCTAATGCTGCAGGTTGGGTTGTGCTCGAAATACGGGTTGTATGAGACAAACTGAGAATAGTTGCAAATTGTAAGATTAGGTATCAGATTCAATACTTACATGTTTTCAAACTCTTCGTCAAGTAAATTTCTTCTACTAGATCAATCAACTCCAATATTTCCAAATAAATTATTACTCATAAGTTATAATTAGAATATTAAAGTTATAGAGCAATTATTTGATTTGTCCGACCAAAATTTTATCGTTGATCCAAATTTTATCATTTCTCATCAGGTTGACCCTATAATGACCCAAGTCCGATGGACATCCACCGAAACTCAGAATTATCATACAAGTTCGTATTTTGGTAACGGATCGTGTCGAGTTTTTTCATCTCTAATTTATTGACATTAAACAAAATGACATTGTTGTATATAAAATAGAATTATTTAAGATCTTTCCCGTGCATCGCACGGGGAGACATAACTAGTTTGATATAATTCCAGAAAATATTTTAAAGGATTAAAATTATTTACTTTAGTTCCACCTTCTTTCTTTCTTTTTTTTTTCTTTTTTTATATATCTTAATCATTTTGAATCATTTTGTTTTAAAGAAAAATTAATTTAAAAACACAAATGATTACACTTTATTGTAGAATAATACATATATATTAGTTAAATGATTTGTTGATTGAATTATTTTAGTTTTCTTTTTTGTGAATTTTTATATTAACTACAAAAACCATAATCCCATTTCTTATTTGAATATGATACGATAATAGATTTTATCATCCTATGGTTAAGGAACTAATATGATCCTGGCTTCTCATGCTAATATTGATTTGAATTTACAATATACGCAATCTCCTACTTTATTTTACTTCATAAATTTGTCACTGACTTAAATATGTCCCGTATTTTTTTGTTTGAGCAAATCATGAATCTTATCACTTAAGAAATGTCTCTAAGTAAAAGATCTCGAAGCCAAAGAGGGACATCACTACCCAACCAAACAAAAAGATTGGGAGATGCAAAAGGAAAACAAGCCCTAGCCAAATAATGAGCAACACTATTACAATTTCTACTCATATGAAATAAATTGCCTCCATTAGTGTGAACTCGAATTTCCTCATGTACCACAATAATCCGACGTCTCTTCTTGCCCCGTGACTGCTTGCATGGTGAGCAAAGAATCAGAATAAGTTACCAAATTATCGTAACCACATTCCAAACAAAAGCGAATACCACTCAAAATTGCCTCCAATTCGGCCACCTTAACCGAAACTAGACGCCGAATCACATGAGAACCTGCCACCAGAACAAACCCACTATGGTCACGCAACACAAACCCCACCCCATACTTCCCTCTATCCTCATTCACAGCTGCATCTATATCTAATCGAAGAAATCCCACAGAGGGAGGTAGCCAACGCAAATTTAGCCCAACTGTCGACCTCACCTTTGGCCTTTGTAAAAGATCTTTGGCGCAATCATATTGCAACAATTTCACCTCCACATCAGCCCACATAGGGCTAATCTATTGTCTCTCATCATTAAGCACACATCTACAAATAGAATTCCACATACTCCACGTAGCCATAACATACAGACGAAACAAATCATTCCCAAATAGAGAATGAATCATAAGCCCACACTCCATAAAGTCAAAATGATGCATGTGTTTAAGAGAAACACAAAAGCAACTATTCTTCCAAAATGCTTTCACACGCTCACAAAAAAATAATCCATGCATAGTAGAGCCCAACGAATAACCACAAAGTAAGCAAGACGACTCCGTCGGAACATGATGTCTAACAAGATTCAAGGGAAGAACAATGTAATAGTATATGTTATATTGCGTAATAGTATATGTTATGTTACAGGTATACACATTTTTTTTAAATAATATATAATTTTTTTAAATAATATATTACATTGTCTAAAATAATATAAAAAGTGCACATATATAAAAATTTGGAGAAGATGGGATTTGAACCTATGCCCTAATATCTAACAATTTAAGATTTTACCACCTAAGCTAGTGTCTCTTATGTGATAACAAACATGACTTAATATATATATATATATATATATATATATATATATATATTATTCGTTTTACAGAAAAAAAAAATTCAAGGTTGTGCGCTGCGTGAGGTTCGAACACGAGACCTCAGCGTGCGCACAACAGTGCTATACCACTGCGCCACTATGAGTTTGGTGATATCCAAACACAACCCTTGTTATATATATAATTCCAAGATTAATTTGAATAGAAAAAAATTAAAAAAACTGCACGCTCTGAGGCTCGAACACAAGACCTCACAGCGCACGCATATAAACTTTGACCGCTACGCCAGAATTCCTATTGTGTATCTTATGTGATAACAAACATGACTTAGCTAGTGTCTCTTATGTGATAACAAACATGACTTAATATATATATATATATATATATATATATATATATATATATATATATATATATATATTATTCGTTTTACAGAAAAAAAAAATTCAAGGTTGTGCGCTGCGTGAGGTTCGAACACGAGACCTCAGCGTGCGCACAACAGCGCTATACCACTGCACCACTATGAGTTTGGTGATATCCAAACACAACCCTTGTTATATATATAATTCCAAGATTAATTTGAATAGAAAAAAATTAAAAAAACTGCGCGCTCTGAGGCTCGAACACAAGACCTCACAGCGCACGCATATAAGCTTTGACCGCTGCGCCAGAATTCCTATTATTTATCCAAACGCAACCCTTAATATATATCCAATTTCCAAATTAAATTGGGGAGTGCACAATAAGCTTATTGTATGTTGGATGCACCCAAGACCTACGCTTTAAAATTTGTTAGATGGGATAAGTATAACGGATACACTCAGTGGGGGCTATGCATTGTCCACATCATATTGATTATGCAAAAAAAAAAAAAAAAAAACAATGAAATTCATACTCATAAAATAAAAATCAACAATTTAGAGCACTGTGCCTTAATGACCACTTAACGATCACGGGCCTATATATAGGGTCCCCGACTCTTGAACACGATGCCTTCAAGGACCACTTAACGAGTCCGGACCTATTTACGGTCTTTGACTCTTATATTAATGCACAATAATATAAATTCAAATATGCACGGTGCGCTTCCCCAAGAAGCATTTAACGATCCTGGGCCTATTTACACCCCCTGACATCCTCTCAATATAAATCATACAAGTACTCAATCACAAAATCACATCACATATTCAAATTAATATGAAACAAATAAATCACTTGCATAATTAAAAACTCCACCTGAATTGTCTTGAATAAAGTTGATGAAATATCATACAAATGTTAAGTTCGTGATTCATGTTCCGTGTAAGTTGCAACCTACGCGTGTTATAATAATTATTGGTATGAATTCCTACTAATAAGAATTGAAATAAAGATTGGATTTCTATTTCCGAAAAGCTTATGGACTGACTGGCATAATATGAAAGATATAGGGCTTAATTGCATATTCAGGAAAACTTGGTGTAGGATGGGCTGAATACGGTAATTATGGGTTTGGATTGTAAAAGAAAATAGAGAATAAATTAAATAATAATGATGGTAACAAAAGTGGAAATGAATCACAAATCCCACGTCCACCTTGCTCACGCGCTACACATATGCTTGCTTATATTTCTTGTCCCAACAACCCACACACCATCATCTTATCTTAAATAAAATTATATTTCTTGTGAACGGATTATATTTTTTTTAAGAAGATTAAAATTATTTACTTGAATTTAACCTTTTATAAATCTAAATTATTTGATTTGAAAAATTTCATAAAAAATATATATTTATTAGGTTTACATTTTAGATATATTTTCTAAAGTGATTTGTTGATTGTATTTATTTGCTTATTTTTTTTTTATTTTGTGAAAATAAAATTATGTTACCTACAACAATAATACGTTATTTTCTTTTTTAATTGAATATGACATGATACCATAGTTTTCCATTCATATACTTAAGTATTTAATATGTTTGTGACTTCTTATAGTAATATTATGTTATTTAATATATGTGGCTTTCAAACTATAATTATTCAAAATGTTTGACATTGTTTTGTCCTTATATGTATATGTAATTATTACAATCTATGAAACACACTGCTGAAATAATAGGGAGAGAGACGAATCGAATTTCAAGTTATATATAATTTTTTTTTCTCCTAATCTAAGAACAAAAAAAAAAAAAAACCCTCCCCTCCCCTCACGGTGACTCGAACCTAGGACTAAAGGCCTAGGTAGTAGATGCTCTGCCACTTGAGTTATCCAACATCGTCATCAAGTTATATATAAAATTTTACATAAAATATTTAGCATCATCAGATCATGCATTCAAATAATTGAATTAACAAAATTTATGAAAATATAATTGGTATTTTTAGTTTTTGATAATGAAAGGTATTAAAAGAAAAATATAAAAGTTGAAATAGTCAAAATTTATGAAAAATATAAAAAAAATTGAAATAGTAAAAAATTGAAATAATGATTTGAGGTACGAGCCACTCACGTGAGAGTTTGTTGATGTAATAATGTGCGCTTTATTTTTTTTTTAAAAATTGAATTAAACCTTAACCTTATCCCGATTTTCCCCATTTTTTCCAAACAAACCCTAATTAAACGCGAAGGAACCAATTTCGATGTTGAACTCAAATTTGTCTTAATAATTCTCGATTCTTAGCAAATATTCTTCCTGGAGTTCCGAAAATGGTGATGAGAAGCAAATGGATGACGAAATACCCCGATTTGGATTACAATATAACTCGTAAGTAACCCCACTCTTCCTTCTTCGAATTTTATTTCAGTTTCTTAGAGCATTAGACGTATAGAATGCATTTTATTTATGTTCTCCGCTAGTCTAGTGTAATAATATGTGGCATGTTATTCTAGTGGAGGAGTTGTACTAACTTGTGCTGATATCGTCGAATATTTAGCTATTGTTTTGTGTTTATGCTTTTGCCCAGCTATCAATTCTTTGTTTATCATTTGTACTGATTGTCTGGTAGGGCTTAGAGATGTATGGTGTTGTAATTGGGGTTGGTGGTTGTTGGGACATTCAGCACTAGTTAATTTTCCATTATGAAAATTTGTCTTTTTAGTTTGTGGTCCGACACTGTCCCCCGGTTTCAAACACCCCACTTCAACCTCCACTATCCCTCTTAAAGACTGCTTCTTTGGTAATTTTTTATTCCAACATATTTGACAGTGGTACACGTGTTCCGTGCACGCACTTTAGGGCACTTTTAGTGTCATTTTAGTGTTAATAATGTGCATAATTATGTGTATTTAGTGCTTTTACATTCTAATGGAAAAAATAATGTGTTTGTGCTATTTTTGTATTAAGACAGGTGAAAAAAGGGTCGAAAACGAACATCAAACGACCGCGGAGTCGAGGGATCGATCGAGGCAACAAAAGGAAGGGCCAAATGAAGATCTCGGCCGAGACAGGATGCAAATCTCGGCCGAGATGAGTTTCCAGGGGATTTCATGAAGAATTGCAAGATTGAAGATCTCGGTCGAGATGCAATCCAGTCTCGGCCGAGATGAGTCAAATCCTAAAAAGCCCTAAATTCCTCTTTTTCACGTCTCAGCCGAGATGCAACCCAATCTCGGCCGAGATCAGCCTTCGACCCAAAATTCTTGAAAACCCTTTTTCACGTCTCGGCCGAGACACACTTCCGTCTCGGCCGATATTCACTACCCTGTTTTGAAATCCTGAATACGTTTTTGCCTATTTTGGACTAGCACTTTTTCTCCTTATATATATATCATCCCATTCGAATTTAACCTAACTTTTAGATAACTTTTGATACCTTTTTGATACTTGGAGAGCACTATTCAGCCACCAAGGAAGGAGATTGGACTAGAGATTGAAGGATCATCATCTCCAATTGACATCTTTGGATTCATCCATATCAGTATCATGTTTCTTTATTTTTCCATTTATTTTCTGATTGTATTAGTAAATATGGGTGGCTAGCACCCTTAGTTCATCCTTGATCATTGTGGAACCTTGAATCGAGATATTGATGTGATTATTGCGGTTAATGTTACCGAGATTATTGTGTATTTAAGTGTTTTGTGTTATTTGCTCTTATTGACTCACCTTTATAAATTGATTATTGGATTGATCACCCTTTAAGGGATTTGTGAATATGTTGCTAGAATAGGAGATTACTATCCGTAATTGTAGGATTTCCGATTCCCGTGTAGCAAACAATAGTTATTTATTGGGGATAACACAAAGTCCAACCACTAAAACCGAGCTTTCGAGTTTTATGTTGAATTTATCTTGTTGTCCTAGTGTTTAATACATTTGGTGATTGAATCTAAGAGTGCTTGTTCGAGGATTCGGCTAAACTGAATAAGGTTAGTCGAAGAGCTTATTTTGATTAACTAAGATTAAGGGACAACAAGGCTATTAGAGCTTGTTAATAGTCTTGAGATAAGGGCTTAAATCACAATTTAATCGGGCATTAACAATAGTTGCATCAATTGTCTAAGAGCAAGGGGAAACATGATCAAGGGTGACTTGTTTTACTATTTGAAAACAAAAACCGAAAAAGATCTCTTCTATTGTCTTTGATTATTTGTTTCTTTTAATTGTGTTTAGTCGCTAGTAGATTGTTAGTTCCTTATCAACCCCCCATCTTTATTGCTTTCTTAAATATTTATTTCTTGCATACTTAATCATAAACTGCTTGACATCAGAATCAAAACTGTTCGGCCGTTCCCTGTGGGATCGACCCTTATTTACCATTCTACTAAGTAGGATAGTTAGTAAGGTTAAAGTGTATTCTTCATACACATTAATTTGGTAGCAAGAAACGACGCTACCAGACAGTTTCCTTGTCCTTTTCAATGTTCTCAGGCACACCATACTTGAGACTGAATTGCTTTTTTCTTCTAATTCTCAGTTGGTTAGGAATGGTGGTATACATTGAAGCTGCACCATGATGGCCTAGTACTGAGGGATGTCAACTGCTTGACATTGGTGGAAGGCACTCTTTCTGCTTTTGATTGTGTGGACAGTAGGAGGTTAGATTTGAGGTATTTAGATAGTTTGGATGAACAGTTAGGTTATATGGGTGATAAAAAAAAATTATGAGTTGGTTGAGGGTAGTGGAATGGAAAGGGTAGAATGTGAGTATGATATTTGGATGATAATATCAAATGCTAAAAACAGAGAGTTTCACTTGTTCTTGGAAGGCAATAGGACTTGTGTTCCTGTAGATGATGATGAACATGAGGCAAAGATTATATGATTGGATGATACTGAGATGGGGCAAAGAGAAGTGAGGGTTGCAATAGGGGCTAATTTACCTTATCATGCTGATATTCTAGCACAAAGCACATACTATGGGAATAGGATAAATTCTATGGATGCCAACATTGAATTGGTAGTAGCACCTGTAGTTGAGAGGATGGAATTGGATGACGATTTAACTAATGTTAGTGACAAGGATTATGTTGGGCATATTGATAGTTGTGATGACTTATTGGATGATATAATTTTTGATGAAAATATAGACTTAGATGTAGAGTGGGCTGGTCTAACATTGTAGAGGGAGGTGAATGATGAAGTCAACACATATACTAATAGTGAAGATGGAGGAGATATTCACTCAAATGAAAGTGACTTTAAAAGTGTAGAGTCTGATGAAGAGGCAGCAGATCAAAGAGACAATATAGTATTTAGGGCCACTACTACTCTTAATCCAGATTCAGATTGGAGCAGATTTTCAGCACAAAGATTCTGTTCAAGCAAGCTGTGAATTCATATTCAGTTAAGCATGGCCACCCTACAAGATTCACAAATAATGATGGTAGAAGGATCTATGCAAGGTGCAAACAAGAAGGGTGTGCTTGACATATTAATGCTTTGAAGGTGAAAGGTGAATAGAGTTTCCAGATCAGAGAAATTGGCATTCAACATACTTGTGCCAAAACGTACTATGTGGGCAATGCAAATAACAAGTGGCTTGCAGAGAAGTATGAGAAATTTCTCAGAACTGACCCCAAGATAAGTGTTAGAGGATGCAGAGCTGAAGCAATTAAACAACTTGGGGTGTATATTTCTCCTTTTCAGGCATATAGAGCTAAGTAGAAAGTTCCAAAGATGATTGAAGGGGATAGCACTGACCACTATGCTATGTTATGGGATTATACTGACACACTTCTGACAAAGAATCCAGGATCCACTACCATCCTTGAAGTGGATACAACTCCACAAGGGAACAAATTCAAAATAATATATGTATGTTTGCATGCAGTGAATCTGGGCTTCAAAAGTTTAATACACCAAGTGTGATGTTGACAACAGTGTGCATGGATCCCAAGAATGATACATATCCACTTGTATATGCTATGGTGGGAAATAAATAAGGAGAACTGGATTTGATTTTTAACACCACTGAAGGAAGATCTGATCGGGGGAGAGGGAGGATGTATATACTTTCATGTTTGACAAACAGAAGGGACTTATTAGTGCATTTCAGATTGTGATGCCAGCTAGTGAGAACAGGTTCTGTGTAAGGCATCTCAATGGGAATATGAATAGGGTTGGGTTTAGGGGAGAGGCCTTTAAGAAACTTTTATGGAAGGCTGCTAAGGCTACCACTGTACCAACCTTTAATAGAGCCATGTCCCAACTAGGAGAACTGGATCCTAGATGTGTAGAGTGGCTTTCTGACAAACACTCTACAACCTGGAGCAGGTCACACTTCAACACATTTGGTAAGTGTGATACCCTAATAAACAATATGTGTGAGCAGTGGAACAGTGCCCTTTCTAGATGCAAGGGAAAAATCCATTCTAACTATGTTAGAGTGGATTAGAGAATATTGCATGTCCAGGTTGCTGAAAAATAGGGATAGATGTGAGAGGAAATGGGAGGGAAGGAAAATTTGTCCAAGAATTCGAAGGATAGTAGTAAAATCCATTGAGGATTCAGCTAATTGTGTACCAATCAAGTCAAATGAGTGGTCTTACGAAATTTCCAGCTCTGATAGTGGGAGGTATGTGGTTGACTTACTTGTGAAGACATGTGGTTGCAGAAAATGGGATGTTTCCGGAATTCCATGTAAACATGCCATTAGTGCTATAAATGCTGAAAACAAGGACCCTGAGGACTTTGTCCACCAATGTTATTCAGCAGATACATACAATGTAGTGTATGCCAACCTGATCTTCCCAATGAATGATAAAGAATTGTGGAACAAAATTGGATATATATTCCACCTCTTCCACATGATTTTGGGGAAAAAGAAGAAACAAGGGAGACCTAAAAAAGCTAGGAGGTTTCCTGCTAGTATTGAGGACCTAAAAGGTAAGAAGATGGCAAAGGAGTCAGCTCAGAAGATGAAGAAACATAAATTCAAAGTGACTTGTGGGTATTGTGGTGAAGTAGGGCACAACTCAATATGTTATGAATATAATGCTCGAGGATGAGGAAGAAACAACTGTTGCTGGTCTGGAGGGTCCAGTGATATGCCTAATGTAAACCCAGCTTGATTTTCTTGCCTATTTGTTAATATGAAATCATTAATAACCCCTGTTACACTTATCCTGTGTGTATGTAGAAGACTAATGGAGAAAGACAGGAGGGTGGAGGCCAAAAGCATGAGGAGATGACTCAACCTGATGATGCCCCACACTCCACTCAAGAGGCAGAGGAGGCTCTTGCTATTGATAGGCCATCCACTAGGCTGGGCAGGGAAAGATTGGTACTGATGATGTTGAGTTTGTAACTTTTAGGTCTCCGTATTATTGTTCTTATATAATCTAACTTTGTTATCTTTTCTTTTTTTTTTTTTTTTTGGTATTTATTTAATTAAAAACAGGCCACTAGAAGGAATGCTCTTGAGAAGAAGTACAAGACAGACGATGCCGGAACTAAAAAGTTCGTGGTGGCTCGTTTTCTTGACTTCAAAATGATGGACAACCGTTCGGTTATGGAACAAAGCCAAAAGCTGCAGTTGCTAGTGCATGATGCTTCTACTGAAGACATGAAGCTGCCTGTTCCCTTTGTGGTGGCTAGCTTGATCGAAACGCTACCTCCGGGCTGGAGTGATTTCAAGAATTACTTGAAACACAAGCGAAAGGAAAAGACGGTCGAGGACCTGATTCTTAAACTGAGAATTGAAGAGGACAACATAAAATCTGAGTCCAGGCATCGCGCACAGCTAGATGCTTAAGCGAATCTATTGGAAAGGAGATCCTCGAGTAACAAGAGGAAACGCCCTAACAAGAACAACAGTCAGGGCAACAATCAGCCCAATAACAACAATGGAAAAGGCAAACAGCCTGCAGATGCTCCTAAGTTTACAGGAAATTGCTACAACTATGGCAAACCAAACCACATGGCGAAGAACTGCCTTTTGTCCAAGTAGAAGAAGAAAAAGACAAATGCCAATGTTGTTCAACAAGAACAAGATGATCTGGACCTCACAGCTGCGGTGTTTGAGGCCAACATAGAAGACAACCCTTGGAAATGGTATGTTGATACTGGGGCTTCCAGTCATATCTGTTCTGACAGGGAGGTACTTACTACAAAGGTTCTTCTGGAAGGAAGCTTCATATAGGAAATCAGGCCTCTCCTGAGGTGGCTAGAGTGGGTAATGTGGTCTTAAAGCTGACCTCTGGCAAGAAGCTCACTCTGAAGGATGTGCTTCATGTCCCAGACATCCGAAAAATTCCGATCAACGGATTGCTGCTGGTCAAGCATCGATTTCACTTGGTCTTTGAAGCGAATAAGTTTATTCTAAGCAAGCAAGGAGTGTTCATAGGAAAAGATTTTGTAGTGAATGGTTTGTTCAAAATCAATGTAATGGGTAAACGCCAAGTAAATAATGTAACCTCTAATATGAATGGAAAAGCTTCAACTTCTTCTTACTTGCTTGAGTGTTCCTCTTTATGAAATTCTAGATTGGGACATGTAAATCTTAATGTTATATACGATTAGTAAATTTAGATTTTCGAAAGCTGAATGAAATAAAATCACATAACAAATGTGAAGTATGTGTTGAAGCTAAAATGGCAAAATTGCAGTTTCATTCAATAGAAAGGAGTGCTACACCTCTAGAACTTATTCATACTGATGTGTATGATCTTAAATTTGTGCAAACTAGAGCTGGGAAAAAGTTCTTTATAACTTTTATAGATGATTGCACGAGGTATTGCTACCTTTATCTTTTAAGAAGTAAAGATGAAGCAATCTAAGCATTTAAGAATTATAAAATTGAAGCTGAAAATCAACTTGGCACCCGGATTAAAATAATCCAAAGTGATCGAGGTGGTGAGTATGTAGCTCCATTTAAAGAGTTATGCTTCCAAAGTGGCCTAATTCATCAAACTACGACTCCTTACTCTCCTCAGTCAAATGGTGTCGCATAACGTAAAAATCATACTCTTAAGGAGATGATGAATGCCATGTTGATCAGCTCAGGATTACCCCAGAACATGTAGGGCGAAGCTGTTCTCACAACTAACTATATATTGAATAAGATTCCACTTAAATGTGTTGATAAAACTCCTTACGAATTGTGGAAAGAAAGCAAGCCGTCATACAAATACCTCAAAGTGTAGGGGTGTTTGGATAAAGTTGAGGTACCATTACCTAAACAAGTTAGAATTGACCCTAAAACAGTTGTTTGTATATTTGTTGGGTATGCACTCAACAATAGAGCTTATCGTTTTCTGATCCACAAGTCTAAAATTCTGGATATGACTGTGGGAACAATGATAGAATCAAGGAACGCTGTGTTCTTTGAAAACATCTTTCCATGTAGAGAAGAATGCTAGAAAGTTCGATTCAAGAGAATACCTTCGAGAAAGGGAGTGCTTTGAACTTGAAAAGAACTGTTGATGCTACTAGTAGTTCTCGATCTTTTGAAGAAGAGGAACCGGCACGTATCAAAAGAGCTAAGTCTGCAAAGTCATTTGGTTCTGACTTTATCATTTATATGCTAGATGATGTACCAAAGTCACTCAAAGAAGCTCTGTCTAGTCCAGACGCTCCATTTTGGAAAGAGGCAATCAATAGTGAAATTGAATCTATCATGCAAAATCACATGTGGGAGTGAGCTGACCTTCCACCTGGTTGTAAGCCTTTAGGATGCAAATGGAACCTAAAGAAGAAATACAAGGCTGATGGTTCAATTGATAAGTACAAAGCTCGTTTGGTAGCTAAGGGCTTCAAATAGAAAGAAGGTGATGACTTCTTTGATATCTACTCTCCTGTGACCAAGATCACGTCTATTCGTGTGCTTCTTTCGATTGCTGAAATTCACAATCTTGAGATTCATCAAATGAATGTGAAGATTGCGTTCTTGAACAGAGAGTTAGAAGAAGAGATCTATATGAATCAACCTAAAGTGTTTGTAGTACCAGGACAAGAGAAAAAGGTATGCAGACTCGTAAGGTCATTATATGGTCTCAAACAAGCGCCAAAACAATGGCACTTGAAATTTGACAACACCATGTTGTCAAATGGTTTCAAGATCAATGAGTGTGACAAGTGTGTGTACGTAAAATGTACATCCGAAGTTGGTACACGTATTTATGCATGCATAATAAGTCGAGTTAAGTGTTCATTTAGTGATATTTGTATGCATAATTGACCATATATTGCTCATATTTGTATTATTGGACAATTTGATGTTATGTGACTTGTTTTTAAGCTTTTTGAGTAAATCTAGACCAAAAAGTCGAACTCGACTAAGGAAGGACGTGGAAAACAAGTCTCGCAAGTCCAAAAACGAAGAAAAAATTGAGCCAAACCTAAGTAAGAGGAGCTCGGCCGAGACAATCAGGCTCGGCCGAGATAAAGGAGTAGTGGAAGCCATATTTTGGCTAAGGAATTGGCTCGGCCGAGACACCCATGCTCGGCTGAGACACCCATCCTCGGCCGAGACACCCATGCTCGGCCGAGAATTTGGTACATGACACTCGGTCGAGACAGTGATTCTCGGCCGAGACTCAAGTCGGTTTAAGGAAGGATTTGCTCGAAGATTGAACTTTTCAAGCCCAAATTAAGCCTAATTCATCCCCATCTATAAAAGGAAGACCCAAAGTCCGAAAATATGACTTTTACATTTATTTTGAAGCACGAACTTGGGAATTTTGAAGAACACGAAGAATCAAGATTCGGCGTGTCAGATTTTTATAGTTTCATGTTTATTTCTTTCATTAGTAGTTTGTTTTTAGCCATTGCTATGATCGGCTAAAGTCTCTTTATTTCCGTCTTTAACTAAGTTGAACCCTAGAACGATGTTTTTGTAATTCTTACGGTAATTGTTTGATTAAACTATGTTCTGAGATTATTTATGTTATTTGAATTCTTCATATCTTTTATGTGTGTTTTATTTGGATTGATCATCCGGGTATTAGGCATATAAGAGTTGCTAGGTTGTAATTCATAATCCGTAATTGTTAAAAAACTTATGTCTAAGAGTAGCAAATAGTGAATTTATTCGCTAGGATAACATAAATCACGACCACTTGTACCGAGCTTACGAGTACAACACCGTACCTATTTTGTTTCCCTAAAACTTTATGCGTTAGATAAATGATGTTTTAGCGATCGTATCCTAGGACTATTTAATCAGATAGAATAATTACATATCGAACTTGTGATTAATTACACCTAAGGGGTAATAAGATTAGCAGACTATACTTGCTAATTCTTGGGATAGGAGTTTCAAAATTAGTTTGTCAAGCAGTTGCATTAATTACAAGAATAATTTGGACTAGGCGGATACTAGGTTAAAGGCGGGAATACCTTTTATCATATTTGAATTCATCTTTAGTTTGCTAGTTTAATTGTTATTTCCTTTAGTTAATTAACTCAAAACAACTCCCCCCACAATATATTATATATTATTATACATTATTATAATTATTTGCATAATTTAATTTAATACAATAATACGATTAGTTTCTCTGTTCTCTGTGGGATCGACCGTGACTTATCCTATCTACTATTTAGAAAATGAATAGTTAGGAATTAATAATTAATTTGACTGCATCCGATAGTGCAGCCAAAAGCATTCGTCACAGTGTGTCTATATATCGACGACTTATTGATCATGGGTAGTAACCATGAAATCGTCATTGATACGAAACAAATGTTGAAATGAAACTTCGACATGAAGGATATGGACTTGGCTGACGTGATTCTAGGAATCAAGATTATCAGGACATCTGAGGGAATTATTCTGACCTAGTCCCATTATGTAGAGAAAGTACTCAGAAAATTCAACGCTTATGATGATCCACCTGCCAAGACACAATTAGAATTGAACGATCATCTGAAAAAGAACATGGGTGAACTAGTAGCTCAAGTTGAATATGCGAAAGTGATTGGAAGTCTGATGTACATTACAAACTGTACTAGACCTAATCTTGCATGTTCTATGAACACAATGAGAAGATTCACGAGCAATCCAAATCAAGAACATTGGAAAGCTTTGACAAGGATTTTGAGATACTTAAAGTATACTCTAAATCATGGGCTACGTACACTACACGAGATATCCTCCTGTGTTTGAAGGGTATAGTGATGCAAATTGAATTTCTGACACGAAGGACTCATTCTCCACGAATGGATATATTTTCATGATTGGAGGTGGAGCAGTCTCGTTGAAATCAGCTAAACAAACATGTATAGCTCGATCCATCATGGAATTAGAATTCGTCGCTTTGGATAAAGCTAGTGAAGAAGCTGAATGGCTTCGTAACTTCTTAGAAGATATTCCATGCTGGAGTGAGCCAATGCCAACAGTTATGGTTCATTGTGATTGTCAAGCCACGATTGGAAGAGCACTAAATAACATGTATAATGGTAAGTCTAGGCACATACGACGAACATAATACCGTGGTGCAATTGATCTCTATTGGGGTTATCTCAATAGATTATATAAGGTCAAGGGATAACTTAGCGGATACGTTAACCAAAGGTTTAAACTGAGATCAATTAATCAAGTTGCGAGAGGGAATGGGAGTAAGACCCACCAATTAGAGCATGATTAAAACAGATACCCAACCATGATAAGTGGAGATCCCACAAACTTGGTTCAATGGGAAAACTAAGTTTTGAAAGTTCGAAAGAAACACTTGGAAGACCATGTCTTTAAAATCCATCCCTAGAACGCAAGACAAGTGTGAAAGACCTGTAACGGTGGTGAGGATAAGTCTTATGATTTTTAATGATTCCGAGATACCTCGAGAAAGATTGAGTATTGAGTATTGCAAGATACTCGATAAGCGAATCACCTATGTAAGGGCCGCTTCGAGGAAACACTTATGAATCCAAAGTTTGTCCATGGCCGAAACGGATAAAAACGTGAGAACGAGTATGTTTTGATCAGTATGGTGCAAGCATTGTTCACTAGACGCACACTAAGAAGGAGTGGTTCAAGGATTTACATCTACCAAGCCGCCGGTGCATCTGATAATGTGTTGCTATGGAAGGTTCAATTTCACAAACTACCTATACTTAGGCTATGCCGGTAAAAAGGGGCTGGACTGGAATTTGCACTCATGCATGCATTAATTTTCACACATGCGGGGTATTGTTGGATATTTATTTTATTAGAGTGAGTGAGTAGTCACTTTAATGAAATAATTAAGTGGTGAAAAGTTTAATTTTGTAGGAACTAAACTTTATATGATTAATCTAGGTGTGGAGTAGATAATCGTAGGATTTTAAATTTCTCAAAATCGACTTTCAGTGAGTGATAAATTAATTCATAAAGTTAGCCACTTGATTATAGATTAATGTGGGATGGAAGATTAAATACATTTAATATCCCACATTGGAACTTAAGTATATTGATTACCACTACAAGAATTTTTTAAATAGACAACAGATTTTATATGTTGTCTAGTTATAAATAAGTCTGTTATTAATAGTGCTGTTGTTAAAAGTACCATTTTAACTACAATAAAAATCGTTGTCTGTTTATCAATAAACAACAGTGTACACAACAGTACAAAACCATTGTCTATTCAATTACAGACAACAATGGAAAATAGTTGACATTCTTGTAAAACCGTTGTCTTTATATGTAAAGATAACAGATAAACTCCGTTGTCTTTTCAAGCAAAGAAAAAAAAATCGTTACCTTTCAATGAAAGACATCGGTTTTATTATTGAATATTATTGTTTAAATACATATTCCCATATGAAAACACCCAATAGTCAAAACATCATATAATATTTATAAAACATTAAATACAAAACAAATGTCAATAAACTCATCAACATTAAATTAATTACTATAATACAATATGGATTCTTCAAACTAAATAAGTCCCAGAATGAAACCAAAAAACAAAATGCGACATTATCTATTCACCTAATGCCTGCTAGATTTTATGTTTCTGATGTTCCGATGTGCACTTTCACGCTGTCAACCCAATCCATATGTAGGTTTGCTAGCATTGTTGTCATCCAATCTCCTGTTGTACGATGCAAAAACATTCTGTGTTCAATTGCCAGCAATAAATTATACCCTCCAAAATTCTGCCATTCTCTTCTCCTAAAAATGAAAAGCTTTAAAGACACTAATAGGACACCTATTGAACAAGCATAACATCACTTTGAATCTAAAGAAAACTATTTCTTTGTACAAGTTATTCAGGTAAATAAATTAAGATGTGAGTCTTAAAACCTTCATATGATTAGGCTGAGTGAGTATGTTTAAAATACTGTTGATTAAAAGATCAAATGGAAATAGATAAACTGGAGTATAGAAGTCACCAACTGAGAGGATGAGAAAGAGTTGAAGTTTATGGTATTATGCTTGTGACCAAAAGATGATTGTGATGGCTTTTCCAATAATAATGTCAATTGCCTTCCAGCCATGTTCACCCCTGCTTCTGTTCAAAATCAATCAATACAAGATATCGTCACACGAAATATAGCCACTTTGGCCATGAAAATATTAAAAAACTCTTAACGCCCATTTAACTAGACAAAAGAAGAACTTTAAGAACTATCTATCGGGATTTAGAAGCTCAAGAAAATGATTTCTCGAATTTGAATTGATATCCGTTCTCTATTTTTTGATAACCAAAGAGTTAGAAATATACATTTTCTGTTTAAATATGTACTTCGTAAGTGCAATGATAGAGATACTTTTAATATATGTAGACATATAACAATTTACTAAGGGAAAATTTAAGGTAATAGTCAACTAATAATAATAATAAAGGGAAAAAAGAAAAGAGCGCGTACCCTGCAGAATGTGTCTTTCTGTAGAAATATTTCGAGCTAAGATTCTTACTGCCTAGCTTGTCTAAAAATTCAGCCAGATCGAGCCGATTTTGCCAGCTCTAATGAAACGATTCTAGTGCTACTTTAAAATTTTGTCATGTGAAGTGTAATACTAACTTAAGTATCCAATAGCTGATCATAACAATATACTCCCAAATGACTGAGTTCCTTGTCTGCACAAAGCCCATAAAAAGCTCATGGAAGTTGCGCAAAACAGAAACATACTCTCAATGCTTCCATGACTATACACACATGGGAATGTTGAAAATTATGGCTACAAACCCTTGTTGTTGTTAAACCTATAGTAATTAAGACAATTAAGACAATCATCTCATTTTTCTCCGTAATTTTGCCTCGTTGAAACATAACTGAGGACTAGCAAATTATACTCAAGTTCAACAGTTGTTCTAAGCACACGAGAAAATGATAGAGAAAAATAATTTCGAATAAAGAGAAGCAAATTGATAAATTAATCAACTTACAAAATTTTGTTTGGGGTCCAAAGGATGCTGCAACGATGGAACTCTTCGAAAGGGTCAAACCAGAGGTAATATCTCTCCTCTTCCTCTGTTTGGGCTACATTTCCATACATATTTATCTGAAACCTCCATCCCTTCATGTTAAATATGATAACAATCAAGGGATGATTGCAGAAAATAAAATGACTGCACAAGTATATGTGTAGTACAGCTAGTGACCTAGTCATGAACCTACTTCAACAGGCAAGTGGAGCAATTCCACTAAAAAGAAATAATAGAGATTACAACAATAAAAAAAGATGATAGTTGTAACTCAACACCAAACAAAACAAGGTCACAATTCAACAATGGTTTCCCAGCTCTCAACTGAATAACCTCAAAATTATCTCTAAAAATTGACACACTCAAATTTTGTCTAAATCATTTCTACCAACTGATATCAAACAAAATGAACAAATCAAGTGTACATTTAGACAAAGATACTCTTCAAATTTGTTACAAAAAGCTTAATGCCTGGCCTTAGTTTATGCATGTCAAGTAGGAGCATGTATAAATAGTACCTATATGTATAAATATAACTTGAAGAAATATAATATGTTGGACTAAATATCTCTTAGCAGTTACGCACAAGTAATGAACCTTATCCAAAGTAGCAAGGCTAATAACTGCAACACCCAATCTATTTGCTCTAGGAATAGCTTGCTTAATTTGGTTAATTTTCCGGTGAGCTGCAAATGGCAAGAAATACTGCAAATGGCAAGAAAAAAAAAAAAAACAGTTAAAAGTTACATAAAAAATACAGAAACTGGAAAATTAATCAAACTAAAGGCAATCAAATAATCAATACTTGCAAAGTGAATTTCAGATAGTACATTACCATCAACCACAACAGATTATAGAGACTCTTGAAAACATCTTCTCCTCTAATATATTGGGTATGAATTTTTAAACTAAATACCTCATTGCTCCACAAAATAGATGGTAAAAGCTTATACAAGTTTTCAAGAGAGTAATGGAAACCTACCTTTATGCTTTTCTGTTTTTAAGAGAGTAAGGGAAAGTAGCAATTGAGTTAGCATGTACATTGTTGTGTTAGTGCATATTGTGCATATATTATTAGGAAGTACATAGAAGTTGATGAAAGGTTGTTGAAAAGGATGAAATAGTAATTAGTCATGCCCTAACCAATAGTAGATGCTAATTTACATGAAAAATTTATACAAAAATGAATGCATCCCCCTTAACCACAAAGTCAAATTAGAAATGCTACAACAAATATAGTTACACTTGTAATATAGTAGGCATCTCCTGATCCAAGAAAATGTAAAATTTTAGGTCAGTTGCTTAAAATATATAAGAAGTTGTTGCTTGTTGCACTAAGCATAAGCCACAATGAGCCGAAGTGTACAAGTTTTACCTTCTCAAAAGACACATTTTCTCTTGCTGCACTAAGCATAGTCACTGCATAAGATATAAATCTACCAACGCAAGAAGGATCCACCTCAGCTAGAGCACAAAGAGTTAAGGCATCATAATTACATAACTTAAGAACTTACAGCCTCCAGAATAGAAGACTGGAATTGAAAGTATTTTCTTAACTCGAGCTGTACTCAAAGCACCTGTATCAAGGAGTAATGGCCGGAAGCAAGTGGGCTTAACACAAACACCAGAATCACATAGAGGAAAGCTTTCTGTCAGCAATTAAGGTGGTTACAAGTATTTTTATCTACTTTGTAGCTGCTAGCCTGCTACAGCCGGACAGCAACAATGTTAGGCACAATATAGGTGAAATATGAAATTCAGAAAGCTAAAGATCACATGGAGCTCTATTACCACAATCCCTAACAAAACACATGAGTCCAGATTTTCATCAGGATGTGAAGACTCAAATACATCACTCCCAACTGCGTAAAGGATGTCTCTGTGTTGCCAAATAAGTGGAGCATAGTATATGCCATAGATAGTCAACAAACTTCTGCATGCTCTGCTAATTCAACTATGGTTATAGACAGAATAATTGTCAAAGTTAAAAGAATATTGTAAGAAACTTACTAATGCTAGATCATGGGAAAGCGCTGCAACAATTGTGTCATCAAGTACTTCCTTGAATTCAAGAGGAACCTGCGGTTGAACAAGTTGAAGCATTATTCTTGTGAATTCAGTTTGCATCAACTCCACTATAATCAATACACAAAGAACACTGATTTAGCTCGTTTCAGAAATTGAGACAATCAAATAAGCAAGCCGTTCTCACATCCCAAGAAATAATACAAGAACTACCGTGCAATTGGGAGATTAATTACCAAATTTAGTAGGATTTTGTTTTTTAATAAGGACCAGAAGATTTTATTATCATAAAGGAAAATTACGGACGAATGAGGAATCCCAAACAAAGTTAAAAAATCCTACTACGAAAGTGAAATATTCAGATGCCGATGAATATCAGAAATATGAGAGCTCCTAAAACTCTTATGAGCTTAAATCCACCATGCGACCCAAAGCTTGATGTATCAAATCCATTGGCTCCCATCCTTGACACATCTAATTGTTTTCTAGATAAGAAACGCCATTTTATTGATAGCTGAAAATACTTTACAATGGGAAGAGGTTTTCCATCTATAGATTTACAACAATCTAACAATCTAAACTAAAACAATGTTGAAGTCTCTAATTAAATTACAAAAGTAAAAGCCCCCGAAATTCTTATGAATGGAGATCCAAGAATCCACCCTATATTTGATCATTGCCCACACTTCCTCTATTGAGTCTTCTATACCCTCGAAAATCCTCTTAAAGCCCCCAAAATTCTTATGAATGGAGATCCAACAAGCCACCCTATATCTGATCGTTGCCACACTTCCTCTATTGAGTCTTCCTGAGTAGGCCCATAGATGTGGTTTGACCATCAGAACCATGGTGATATCTTATCCAAACTATACTACATTAAACATGCTTACAAAGAACTTCAATAGGATTTCCACTCTGAATCTCCATTTCCGACCTTAATATTACTCACACCCATATCGAGGCAAGGGGCAAAAACAGAGGTGTACTATCAGTAGAAAGTATTAATGCCGAACATTAAAATTTGAGTCTGTGTGCTACTAAACATAGTATCTAAAATTGATCTATTTGATCATCGAGTACACATGCTTGAATAGAGAAATCAATTATTGTTAGAATTTGTTAGAGCAAAAAAAATGCAACTTCACCTCTCCAAGTGTTTTCAGAACATATGATAGAGTATCTAAAATGTATTATCTAAAATGCATGATCCAGCGGCAACCCTCGCTTCTCTAATCTCCTCACATAAGCAACCATAGATTATTGTAAGCATCAAGCACAAATTACACCCCATTTAAACCTAAAAATAAGTAAATAAGAAATTAATTAAATTACTGGGGCCAATGTGTCGAAGAGGACATCGTTAGGTTTAGCAATCTCCGGAATAGGTCAGATTGCAACTCGCTCAAACAGAGAAACCAAGTTTCGGCGTACCCAGTGCCCAAATAAGGCCCGCCAACACGCCGCCACAACCATTCTATATCAGGTTCCAACCAAATCAACGCTAATTCTAGGTCAAACCACATAATTTCTCGGATTAGTAGACAAAAGCTAAATAGATAATCCACATATCAAAACTAATTTACAATCGAAATTCATATAACTAGTCAATTGGAGATATAAATCTACTTTATTGCAAATAATTATAGTCATAAGTGATATTATAATGTTTGTTTCCAGAAATCACAAAAAATAAAATCCAATAGCATATTGAAAGCAAATTAGGGCTATAACCAGACCTCCTTGAATTCGCTAGTGGAGTTTCCAAACTCTGAAAATTGGATCTCTTCTTCTGATTAGAATGTCAATTGCGGGTATCTTTGACGATGAAGCTTGCAATCAAAACGCCTTTTCATCCAGACAAGTGTGTGCATTTCTGTCGATCAGGGAATTTTGACGATAAAGCTTAAAATCAAAATCGCCTCTTCATCTCAACCGGCGTGTGTGTGTGCAAGTGAGTGAGAGAGAGACGAGAGGGTACATGCAATGAGAGAGAGAGAGAGAGATGAGATGGTAAGAGAAAATGAATCGTGTGTGTGTGCAAGTGAGTGAGAGAGAGAGAGAGAGATGAGTGGTGGAAATGGAAGAGGGAGAGAAAAATAGAAAATGGAAAATGAATCACAGAAAATGAGTGACGTACTTAATAAAGAAAAATGTTCAATGTATGTTCAATGTCTAATTTATAGAAAAATGTTTAATTTATATAAATGGAAAATGGTCAAACTGATTCGTCGTAAAAAAATACTTTTATTATATATGCATATATATATGACTATTGTTAATATTGTTGAGTTATAGCATTATTGAATTCGTTAATTTTAGGACATATATCTTTTAAATGTATGAAAATTTGCAATTTAAATTATTTATTTAAATAAAATTATCTACAGTTATCGTTATGGAGATTTACAATATTGTATTTGTGGGTCCAATAGTGCATTCGTGCATTTACAAGGTTAAATTTTTTTAGATCTAGATTTTATACCTGGTTGCGGGTTTTCCTTAGTATATATGGTGTCAGGTTGGATCAGGTTCTTCGGATTCATCAGACCAAGTTAGGAATTGCCACCTCTAAATATATCATACGGAACTATAAAATGTAATCTATAAAATAGAATCATAATTATTATTTTATTTCAAATATATTATTAATTACTAAAGAGTTATAAAAATATCTAGAACATAATTTAATGAATTTTAAATTACACAATATATTTTTACAACGTAATAAAACTGTTGTAAATTATTATTATTTTATTTTTTATTACAACAGTTTCACAAAAACGTTGACATTTGTGTTGTCTATTGGAGCAAAGGTATTGCGAATAAACAACAAGTTTGGAGAACCGTTGTTAAAAGTGTTGTCTATTTATGAAAAAAGACGCTAATAGACGACAGATGCTGAAAATCGTTGTATAACTGTTGTCTATTAGCGTGTCTTGTCGCTAATAGACAACAGATTACAGTAAAACTGTTGTTAATTTACGAATACACAACACTGCTGGAAAAAACTGTTGTTTTTTCACTATTGTCTATTTATGAAATTGTTGTAGTGACCAATATAAATGTGAGATTGAAGCATATTGATTGTGCTTGTGAGGGAGTCCCATTGGAAGCCCACACATGCTCGGCTTGGCTCGGCACGACACGGCCACGACCACGGGCCTCGGGCTTGGTCCTTGGTGGGGCTTGGGCCTGGGGCTCTTATCTTTTTAGAACCCCAAAATGGCTGGGCTTGCCGGACGGGATCTTGTATAAACGGATGGGTTTGAATTTAAAAATTCAAACCTGTAACATCCACAATTAACAGTCAGTTAATGGCAGAATTATGGTGGTATTCAAGACATTTCCATTGGGCTGTTACTCAGCTCGTAATAGCCAACATTATGGCTAGTTAAAGCCAATAAACAAGGTTGTCCCCCGCATGCCTATATATAGCTGCTCCCTGCATGCACACAACACACAACGTAAAATCAACCGAAAGCTCTTCTCTCTCTCTTATTCTCTGCATTTTAGTCTTAAGGGATTTCCAGTCCAGACGAACATACTTAGTTCGCCGGAGTTTTTTTGATAGTGGTGCTACTTCAAACGACTTAAATCGTTTTACTTTTGGGGGCATTTACGTCATTCCGAGAGCATCATCTGGGACGTAATTTGTCTTAAGGGGAGTGGTTTTTCCCATGACTCGGTTTTGTATCTTCAAGCTTGTTTGTTTTTAGTTGGTGTCTACATTGTCCAGATTGTACTCCAGTTTTCAACATAATTAACTTATATCTAGAGTGTTATGCTAGTTTAATTTTTTTAATGGAATTAAACTTGTGAATATGCATCAATTATATTTCTCTAAATAGATTTTTTTTTATACCCGGATCGTGTGCTAATGCAGCTCATATATAAATTAAAAAGAAAAAGAAGAAAGAATGTTAAAACAAATAAAAAATCCGTAAGGGCTTCTTTGCTTCATCTTTTTTTAATAACACATCTCTCACAATATAGTATTAAAACAATATATATTTTCTTGTATTGACGTTACATCTGAAGTAAATCATACCCTCTCTAACATTTATATTTATTACCATTTTAAAGTAGCACTCAAATCCACTTAAGCATTATCCAAACACAACCTAACCTAAGGAATCTAAAATTTTGTAATCTTAATTTATTCTAGTTGGAAGCTAATGTTTGCAGGCTACGTGCCAACTTTTGCAGGCTGATGATTCTGTCAATTTTTTGTTAATATTTTTTTGTAAAACTAAGTAATGACTATGTGAATGCAAGTTCTATTGTGATTTGGCATTTATACATCAACTCATTCATTTTAAAACTAAGCTCCCCTGGAAAATTAATATATTGGTTTTTTTAATCAATATAAAAAATGGAAAGGATTTCTCTCAGCTTGATTTTCTTTATTCTACTCTTCCTCACTTCATCAGGTAATAACTATACATCCTTTCAGGGATTTTTAATTTTCTCTCTATATTCTTCTTTGGATCTATTATTACTTGTAGTATCGACTAAGGTTATCTATGTATTTACTTAGCTCCAATTTATTCCAAAATTATACCAAACAAAATCATGTACTATCTCCATTTTTTATAGTTGTTTTAGCTTAGGGTACAAAAATTAAGTAGTGTGTAAAATGAACAAATTAATAAATCCTTGATTAATTTTTTTCTCTCTCAAATTCCTAAATTTTTTTTTCACTATATTATTTATATTATATATAGCGGTGTTCTTCTTTGCTTCAACTTTGATAATGTGACTTAAAATAGAAATTGCAATAAAATTGTTTATAATCAAAAGTAGGTAGTATCTGAGTAGAAAAATAGTTTTAGTTAAATTTAAATGTTGTGGTGTTGAGTATTAAGTAACTTTTAGCTTAAAAATGAGAAGAAGAATTATGTTATAATTACTTAAAACCTAAAAGTTCAAAAAACCATAAAAAAAAGCTTATGTGTTGCTTTTGGTACTTAAAATAACTTTCTCAAGTAGAAGTCAAAAGCTGATTGAAAAAAGCGGGGCAAAACACCCTTTTATATCTATTTTAAATTATAAAGGGATAACATTACAAGAAATAAATCATGTAAAGATAGAAAACTAAAACAATAAATATTTATAAACATTTCGAAGTACAACCTAATTCGAGTTTGATCCTAAAAAAGAACATCTTCAACCGCTTAAACATAAACTTTGTTGCTTTGTATATAGGATTCACTAATGTTTACCCCATTTTATATGTTTGATTTAATAGTAATTCTTGTATACACTAGTTATACGTTCTAAATTTCATGTAATTCGAATTCCGGTGGATTTGTTGGATTGTGAGCAGTTTTTCAAGAAAATTTGTTAGTGTTTATGATACATGAAATTACTTATTCCGAAGAAAAGTATCATGCTTAATTGTATTAGTGTTTATACCGAAAAATATCACTCGTTTTGAAATGTATTATACTGAAATATAGTCAATTTCTTTGAAACAAACAATACCATTCAATATAAACAATGATATTTTTCCATAAAAATCTTTACATAACCAACGGTTTCACCTGCGACCACGGATCTAGAATCCGTGTAGCTAATGTACCGAAAAATTTATGTTGATTTAGTTTCACCCTCTATTTTGTAATTTAATCACTAGAAGATGAAAGAATTAATCTGTAATCAGTTAATATCGATATCTGACGTAGAGTAGTACCAGTAGCGGAGTCGAAACTATTTTTCCCTTTAACCAAATGAGCTCCTGCTTCAGACATAAAAAAGAAACAAGCGAGACGAGGTGCAATAGTATTTTCACGAAAATTAGTGGATTCGTGTGAGAGCCGATGCAGAAACTGCTATTCGAATGACATATGCGTCGCTTGCGGTTGCGGCAGAGCCACTTGTAGTCCATTGTTGCGGCACTGTGTAGCAGATTAGATCAGCTTTCATACTCCTTTGTAAATGGAATGAGTTTTACTGATGGACAAGAAGATGTGATGCTGTTTTTCGCTCTTTTCAGCTATTGTTTGGGATGTTGGATTTTTAATGAAATAGAACTAGGGGTTTTCCCCTTTCGTATTTTCTCATATTTCTTGAATCAACGAAATTCATATTTGTGTGTTCTTCGTCTTGTACACATTCACTGCATCAATCCGTATCACGTTGCCAGACAGACGCTCCATTGCAAATGCCGCTGCGACGCAATCCAGCCCTCGCCTCCTTCGATCAACTCACATCATGGCGTGGCTGCTGCCCCCTCTGCCGGTGCTTTCTTCGGTCGATGAAGCCATAATTGACAATCCATTTTTTAATATAATGTATATATGTATATAATATATCAATACAACCATAATTTTTTCTATGGTAAAAATTAATAAGGGTTCAATACTGATTTTTAAATTAATTTCTTGCTGAAAAAAAGAAAAAGAAAAAGAAAGTTATTTTCTGCAACAACGATAAGATAACTACTTCGTCCCCCTCGGGCGACGCTCAAACTGATTCTCACTGGACGCTAATGATGGCGACGATCCGCCTCACGGTGCTGACCGGCAGAGCGAAGCCTGTGCCGCCTTTAGGCATGACTTTGGGTCAGTATGGGTTGAATCTAATGACGCGTTGCAAGGACTTCAATACTCATAAATACAAGCTCAAAACTCCAATGGCCATCAATCGTGGCCAAGTTGTAATTTCTTCAACATATACAACTACAGCCAAGTCATTATTCACATCGGAAGCATCAATGTCCACTATCTGCAGCTTTGGTTTATTATAAAGCCCGCAAGTAGCCTGCAAATACAAGTAAGAAGGGGAAAAATAGGCAAACGATAATTAAAACTATGGCTGCAACAACTGATTATATCAACCTTGCTTCTAGCAGTGAGAGCTCGAAGAGCATTCCGAGAGCCAAAGTATCCATAAAGCTCTCAAATTTCGGGCTCTCATTCACTCCTACCCTCTACTCTACCCCAAACCACAACGCCATCAAATTTAGACTCCAAAATATTGGGGATCGAAATTCACCCGCTCTGCTTCAGCAAAGATCCAATTGAATTCAATTTATGTCTCGAAGAAGAATCAAACAAAAATGACAGAGATGTTATTTTTGTAACAAGTCTATGTAAAAGTAAAAAGCTAGGGCCCAAATTCAACAGAAACATGAAGTTCCAATATCATGTTCCTTTGGTCAACATAAATACATCGTAGTAACAGTAAGTAATCTTTCATACATAACTTATTATGCTGGAATAAACAAGCAAAATTCTAGCACTTATATTAGAACAAAAAACACATCTAATCATTCTCATGAACACATTCCCTGATTTTGACACTAGCATCATCATATATTCCCCCTCCTTTCATGCATTAATCTTATCTTTCTTCTCCCTCCACCCCATCTTTTTCTCCCTATACACGTACATGCATATATACATATATTATGATATACTACGTATATAAGAAAAATAACTAAAATAGTTCAATTCAGATTACCCTGATCTAATGGACTCTAGAAAGCCTGACCTCAGTCTAGAAAGCTTTTGGTTCCTGCTGCCGGTAAAGCAAAGCATCAGTGCAAACAATGGATCTCTATATGAGACAAATAGAACCAGTTCTAACTTAAAAAATGTCAGCATTTGGCCATGCTCTCTAGAAGCCGAAATTAAGATGGACGAGAAATTGAGAGGATATAAACTAGAATGATTTGGAGCCATAATTGAAACTAGAATGACTCATCAAGGCAAATCAGAAAATAAATTGAAATTCAATCAAATGAAACATAATTGACTTCTTAGAATCGATGAGGCACAACCTCCAACGAGAAACAAAACAAAAACTGAACTTAAAATGAAGCTTGAACACAGAAAATAGCACAGCATGTTTGAAACTTTGAAATAGTGGTCACCTGCTTTCAGCTTTCCACAAATCAACCTTTGATTTTCCTCCTTTCATTATGCAGTACTACAAAAAAAAAAAAAAAAAAAAAAAAAAAAACAACAAACAAAAACATAAATAACAAAATCAAGTCTAAAAATAAGAAAATTAAAAGACCAAAGGAAAATGCAGCTAACACGAAATGTTGAACGCTTGATATGAATGACAAACCTCAAGAGAAGCAATGTCAAGGGATTCATGAGGAAAGCAGTTCACCCTAAAATAAAAAGCAAACACGAGATCTCAGTATAATTAACATTTTAAGTAATTAAAAAACCCAATCCGAGGTAGACTCTAAAATATTTTCTCATCTTCTCATAGCTGCATAAAAGGATTGACACATTTTGATATGCGAAGTACCCAGTTCTAACGATTAATCGAGAATTGGTTTACAAGGAAAAACCTAGCTTAAACCAGAAAGACCAATTTCTTCCCAATATCACCGTCCGTCATTATTATCCAACTACTTCTACCGAGTATTTGCTACTCAATCAACAATATGATCCTCTACAAGTGGAAAATTAAAATTACTTAATAAAAAATATGCATTAATATTTACATTCAACATTCAGAAAGCAAACATAGATAAATAATTAGGAAATTTTAAACGAAAATCTCCAAAATCAGCAGAGTTGTGACCAAAAAGAAAAAAACTTACGGAAATGATATTTCACGGATTCCTGCCACCGACAGAACGTCGATGTTGTGCAGAGAGGATTAAGGTTTGCCGCCCAAGTTTGGAATAAATCTTTAGTTTTGGCAATGCACCACTGGCTAACTGAACATCGATTCTTCAGAATCCTTACGAGACCTAGGTTAGGCTCCTTTTCATCTCGTTGCCGCGAGAGAATTGCCAGTGTGAGAAAGAACAGGGGCGGGTTTGGAAGAAATGAAATGAAGATGCAAATGTTTTGAGATGCGAGTCTGTAAGAAAGACGGGGTGGGGGAGAGGTTGTTGCCTGTTGGGGTTTAATTGAGTTATGTAAATTTTAATTTTGCAGCTGGAAACAAAATATATTCAATTATTGACTAGAGAATTGATTTTGGAATGACATTTATATTCAGCCAAATTGAATATCGCCTTTTACTAATTTCCCCACAACATATTTATAGCTAGAATTATCTTTTAATTATATATTAATTCATTACCTTTTGAGTTCTAACATATATATACAAATTAAATACAATAATTTTGCACCAAATCTCTATATCTAAAAATTTATATCAAATTATAAATAATAAAAGAAAGTGTTTGTATATGAAGAAAAGGAAAAGGTGATATATGATGTTTAACTTATGCAAAATAAATTAAAAGTACATTTTGCAATTGAATTATTTATAGCGATTGATGATGGAGCCTAAAAAATTTAATCGGGCATAAAACTAGTTGGCCCATCCTAGCTTATTACCATATAATATATTAATATTATCGCGCCGGCACGATAATTCCAATGAAGACTTTATCAATATAAAATGCAATATATAAAATAAAATGCAATCTATAAAATAAAATCATAATTATATTAATTTCAAATACATTATTAATTATTAAAATTACATTGAAGAGTTTATCAACATATCCAGAACATACTTCTAATGAATTTTAAATAACACAACATAATTTTACAACATAATAAAAGTATTGTATTTTGAAATGCCTTTTTACAACAGTTTCCAAAAAATGTTGACAATAGTGTTGTCTATTGGAGCAATGTATTGACAATAGACAACAGATTTGGGCAACTGTCATTAAAAGTGTCATTTAGTCCTTAACTAGATTGAGTTACCTTCTTGTCTCCTTGATTCTATAAGCATTTGGTCTTCAAGGCAGTAATGATTGAGTCATAACTCAGTTTATCCTGCCTCCCAAACATCAAAGTATCCTTGAATCTTTCCATAGAACTTGGTAGAGCATTTAACACCATCAAGGCTCTGTCATCATCCTCCATAGTTACCCCAAGATCTTCCAGCTCATCAAGAAGTTTTGAAAACTCATCTAATTGATCAGAAATGTCCTTTTCCTCCACCATTTTGAAAGCTAGCAACCTTAGCTTGAGAAGCAGCTTATTTGATACAGACTTGGACTGATAGAGGTCCTCCAGTTTGGTCCAGGCCTCTATTGCATTCTTGCACCTCGAAACTTCCCCCAATGGCTTATCACCCAGGCACAAGATGATTAAACTCAAAGCCTTTTGGTCTATTTCTGCATATTTGGGCTTCTCAGTCTCTATCCAATCACTTTCAGGCTTGAGAGCACTTACCAGCCCGTTTTGCACCAGAATGGCCTTCATCTTGATCTTCCATAGGTAGAAGTCATTCTCCCCTGAGAATTTATCCAAATCCATCTTCATTCCTGACATCTTTATCTTCTGGTTGCGTGAGAATGTTTCCCACAGACAGCGCCACTTGTTAGGATTAGTTTAACCTCACACAAAACAACACACAACTGAGTTTAAATGAAATGCAACCAAGAAATCGGCCAACAACAACCGAACCAAGAACAGGAAAGAAAAATGATGAACACAGGGCTTTTACGTGGTTCGATCAATGTGATCTACATCCACAGAGGTTCTATACACCTTAATTCACTCCACTAATCAACCAATTTACAAGAATTATCCAGAAATCCAGAAACCCCCAAATCACAACTTGATTTGAGCAGAAAAACCCTAGAGATCTAATTCTCTTGATTGAGTAATGTTTACAGAGGGAAAATTACGTCTACTAGCTCGCAACTACAAGTGTTTACAATGTATATAAATGCTGGAGCTTGAATCAGGGAGTTGAGGCAGTTGTAACTAAATTTGACTCAAGTTTTCCAAAACTGCTGCAGCGAAGCTTCTACAACGGTTTTCCATGCAACAGAATAAAAACCGTTGTAACTAGCGGTTATAACTACCATGAGCCCGGTTCTCCTTCTAACCTTTTTTCTGAATCTAGTTAAAACCCGGTTCTCTGATCCAGTTCCTTGCATTCCAAACCCGGTTCTGGAATCCTCAAAACCTCTACTTCATATCACAAACACTTGATGATCTTGAACTAATATCTACAAGTTATAAATCATAGATTTATTGTTGCACTCATCCGAATTAAAATACATAACAATATCATGTTATATTTGAATAATTAAAATGATGATTTGTCACAGAGGAAAAAATTCTTTCTCCCTCTAAGTTACGAACAAACATTGACAAATACTTGTTAATATATTTCATGTCGCTAGATAATAAACTAAAACTATGTAAAATTTTATAATTAATTTTATGTCAAGTCATATGTTATGGATGGATGTAATAAGATAACCAACCATATATTTGCCTATGAATTTATTCTTTTAGATGTTACGCATAATTAGTAGAACATTTACTACTAGTTGTGCGCAACTAACTTAGTATCTTATAATATAACCATGCCAAAAAAAAAGAGTTAGGTAGCACTATATTTATTTAACTCTATTTGTGATATATGAACACTATATGAATCCCGTATAGAATCATGTAAACACATTATTTTCTAGTTTATGACAAGAATAACAAGTTGTTGAAACATACAATGGCTCATCTACGAGTTCTTGTTTTAGTTTTAGTGTTCACTGTCATTAATATTTCACTTAGTTGTAAAGCTCGTACTCTTCATGAGGAAAACTCAAATCTAGATGCCTCTAATCATCTTGGAGGAGAGAAGATACCCCCTGATCTTTTTTGTTCACTCCTAGGTGGTTGTGAGCGGTCATCCACCTCGTTAGATAGGATTAGTCATGAAATTAATCAAGATCAGCAAGAAACCGGCCACTCGAATTCGGCATTATCTAATCATCTTGGAGGAGAGAAAATACCCCCTGAGGTTTTGTGTTCACTCTTAGGTGGTTGTGAGAAGTCATCAATGTCAACAGATAGTGTTAGTCATGCAATTGAGAAAGATGACAAAGTCTTGCACTTAGCTAATCCTAGTAAACTTGCAGAAGAAAAGATACCACCAGAAGTTATTTGTTCACTTATTGGTGGTTGTTAATCTAGGCCCCTTCGAAATCCACATTAAGTCAAAACATCGAAAGTGTATGTAGAATATGTGAAAATAAGTTATGTCATTGCACCAAAATAGTACTATGAAATATAACAAGGTAATGAATGACAAGTAAATAATATACGCGCATGAGTTGTGTATGTTTCGAATAATTGGAAATTTAAGTAATTAACTGTGCTACAAGAATATTTACTTTACCTTTGATCTGAATTTATGTCCTTCTATTTTTCTGTTCTTTAAAATTACGAAATCATTGAATGTAAATGCACAAGTACGAGATTTAATAGAATTATAATCAATTTTTTTTAATAAAACACATGATATAAAAGACTCACAACATTAATTTATATACAATAAAAAGAAAATTCCTCTAGCTTATCCAAATTTTCATAAGTGTCAGTATAAAGTGTGTATGAAAAATCTCATCATTTTTTCAAAGCTACTATGTTTATAAAGTGGTGATTCTCATTTCTAATATAATAAATTAGAGAAAAAAAATTCGAACTTGGCTTGGTATAATTATATAATACATGAATAACATTGAGCGATGTACAAAAACACATAAGTCATACTCTAAAACGTGATTATTTGGCATGTTGCGTTATCCAAGGGTTCAGTCGCACATACTAATTTTATCATACATTTCATATCTTGTAAGATTCGAAAGAACTAGAAAAATGTGTGAAAAAATTTTATTGTTTTAGGATTAGGGGGCAAAGACCGATAATCTTTCTTTCCCAAGAATAAGACATAAAATATATTGGTTTCCACTTTTATATTTGTTGACTTAAATCGTATTTCAATGTTATTGTAACGAGATATATGATGTAAAAATCAATGTAAATAGGTTATATTTCTATCAAAATGTTAATCATATAATAACCATAATAATATAATAATAACAATAAAATCAATAATAATAGCAGAAGTAGTAGCAGCAGTAATACTACTGCTACTACTACTACTACAACTATTACTACTACTTATACTACTACTACTACTAGTAGTAGTAGTAGTAGTAATAGCAGCAGCAACACTAATAATAATAATAATAATAATAATGATGATGAGGATGATGATGATGATGATGATGATGATGATGATGATGATGATGATGGTGGTGGTGGTGGTGGTTGTGGTGGTTTTGGTAAATGCATAAACCTTTTTATTTTCCAAAGTTAGAAATAGATTAATTAAGTTATTATTTAATGTGAAACAATTAATTATACGCGAATAGAATAAACTGCAGTGGGCACACTGTATCCAAATAGTTACATAGTATTAAGTTAAACAACTTGATGGATGAAATAGTAGAGTAAAACATAGATAAGGGATTATCCTATCTGATTCAAACACAAAAAAGAATTTAGAGAATATTTACTATAATATTTTAATTTTGACTAATTCTCTAATGTTTATATCTCTATTTTGAATTGGATTTCTATTGTAGTTGAACATCGTTGACATATAACATTTCTAGTTTATACATATTTTGACCTTAGTAATAAATCATAGATTTATTGTTGCACTCATCCGAATTAAAATACATAACAATACCATTTTATATTCGAATAATTAACATGATGATTTGTCACAGAGGAAAAAATTCTTTCTCCCTCTAAGTTACGAACAAACATTGACAAATACTTGTTAATATATTTGATGGTGCTAGATAATAAACTAAAACAATGTAAAATTTTATAATATAATTTTATGTCAAGGCATATGTTATGGATGGATTTAATAAGATAACCAACCATATATTTGCCTATGAATTTATTCTTTTAGATGTTAGGCATAATTAGTAGAACATTTACTACTAGTTGTGCGCAACTAACTTAGTATATTATAATATAACCATGCCAAAAAAAGAGTTAGGTAGCACTATATTTATTTAACTCTATTTGTGATATATGAACACTATATAAATCCCGTATAGAATCATGTAAACACATTATTTTCTAGTTTATTACAAGAATAACAAGTTGTTGAAACATACAATGGCTCATCTACGAGTTCTTGTTTTAGTTTTAGTCTTCACTGTCATTAACATTTCACTTAGTTGTAAAGCTCGTACTCTTCATGAGGAAAACTAAAATCTAGATGCCTCTAATCATCTTGGAGGAGAGAAGATACCCCCTGATCTTTTTTGTTCACTCCTAGGTGGTTGTGAGCGGTCATCCACCTCATTAGATAGGATTAGTCATGAAATTAATCAAGATCAGCAAGAAACCGGCCACTCGAATTCGGCATTATCTAATCCACTACAAGAATATTACCAATAGTGACTAATTTTAGTGACGGATAATTTCCGTCACAATCTAATTACGGACTGGTGACGGAATACCCACGGATAGGGACTACAAGAGTATTTGAGTATTAGCAACGACTTAGTGACGGAATTATGACGGAATTTAGAGACGGAAAAAAAAATTCGCCATTAATTTGTCGTAACAAAGGGCACTAAAAATGTGGGAATAAAATATTTTAAGGTTGTGACGGAAATATTTCGTCATTAATCTTATATTTACGGATTAGTGACAGAATTTTAGCCGTTGCTATGTAGTGACGGAAAATATTCCGTCATTAATCTTGTATTGACGAATTAGTGACAGAATATTAGCCGTTGCTATGTTGTGACGGAAAATATTCCGTCATTAATCTTGTATTGACGGATTAGTGACGGAATTTTAACCGTTGCTATGTTGTGATGGAAAATATTCCGTCATTAATCTTGTATTGACGGATTAGTGACGGAATTTTAACCGTTGCTATGTAGTGACCGAAATATTCCGTCATTACTTAATGCCCATGTAAATGACGGAATTGGCTGTCATTAGTTCATGACAGAAATTTCCGTCACTATACACCTAAATGACATCGTTTTGGTTGTCATTAATTAGGGACGAAAATTTCCATCACTACCCAAACCACACCGTATTAGGACCTGCCTCCAATGCATGAAAAAATTATAAATGTTATAAGCCAGCCTCGAACCCTTGACCTGTTGGAAAGAACGCAAGTTCCTTACCACCTAAGACATTTATAGTTATGTTGAGAATTATTTACTTGTTTTATACATCTTCCAAGTTTTTTGCGGAAAGAAGATGGAAGATGCAGAGAAGGAGGACAGCACTGAGAAAGTTGTAAAAATATCCAAGGAGAAGATACGCGGACCTGAGCTAAAACCATTACCGGAGCATCTAGGAAAGGAATTCCGTGATCTTGAGAAAAAGCCACCGGAGCGCACAAAAAGGGTCCATGGTCAAATGATAAAGAATCGACACTTTGAACCTGGTGAACAAGTTCTCTTGTGCAATTCGCAGCTGCCATTGTTTCCTGGAAAGTTGCAGTCACGATGGACGAGACCTCTCATAATCAAGCATGTTCGAAAGTCGGGCATAGTGGAATTGATGGATGCACAAGGAAGCACATTCCTTGTAAATGGTCAGAGGATTAAGAAACAATACATCCCGAGTCAAATTGCAACCGTAGATGAATTATGGTTGACCGAGCTGAACTAAAAATCCAAAAGGTCGTCGAGCTAAAGACGATAAAAGTAGCGCTTGTCGGGAGGCAACCCGATGCTTTTAGTTTGTTTTAAATTTTCGTATTTTGAAGTTTATGTTTTGAATTGTCTTAATTTATTTGTTAGTGTGCATAGGAAATACGACGTCATCGAAAAAGCAAGGAAAGAAGTGAAAAGATGCGAGAAAAAGGAGTAAAAACGGAGAAAAAGGCTAAAACAGGGGAGATTCAGCGAGTTCAACTCGCCCGGGGCAAAATCACACTCGCCCGAGGCGATTTTGAAGGAAAAAACTGACAAATTCCAGAAAGTACGCCTCGGCCGAGGCCAAAACAATTCGACCGAGTTGTGTACCAGAACACGGTCGAGGCGTGAATAACTCGCCCGAGGCCAATTTGACGGGAAAAAACCCGAGCCGTTCCAGAAAGTTAGACTCGACCGAGGCCAATGCTACTCGACCGAGTCAGCACCATAACTCGACCGAGGCCATATTCACGCGGTCGAGGCGCAATACAGGGCAGAACGGGGCCGTTTTAACCCACCTCCACCACATCCACCTTAGTAGCACTGTGAGTAGGCACCAAGACGTATCACTCTTTTTTCCCACAAACTTGGTTTCAACCAAGTTTGGGGGAGGGGGTGGATAGTGTTACGTCTTGGCCGTTTTAATTTTTTTACGTTGTTATTTCATTCGGTGTTATTGAGGTCGTGATTGGTCTTGGTTGTGTTTAGTATTTTATATCTTGCTTGTGTTAGTTGGTAAAGGGTCTGTGAGCCCTGTTGAGTATTGAGTAGTGTCGGGTCTGTGTGCCCGAATAGCTGATTTGATTGATCCGTCGTATTAGTTAGTGCTATTTTATGTTTTGCATTTTAATTGTGATTTTAGGTTAATTTTAATTTTCGTTGTTTAGAAGTCGTCAACTTGGTTCTTGATAAGCATAAAAAGGGCATTAGATGATAAGTTGTCAATGATGAAATTTGTTTTTTGGAAGTAAATGAGGATAGAACACATAACAGAGCATGATAGGCAGTTGGAGACAAAATTGAGCTTAGACTTGAACAATAATCACAAATTAACCTGTGAGGTTTTGAGCTTTATATGTACTCTTATCTATAGAGTAATTTTATCATTCTTTCGGTGTGAAGTGATTGATCACATAGTATTTAGTCTCTAGAACTTGCCTTGCGTCTTTATAGGGAGGTGTATTGGAAGGTAGACTTGAACAATAAATACACATAGTATTTAGCCCTATTTTTTTAGCCAAATAATCTTCTGTACCCAAGAATTTGAAAAATTCCTAGTCAGCCATTTTGAGCTATAAAGGCTTATTTTTCAAAGCCATACATTACAAGCTTATACCTTTCTTTTAGCTTTGGCCCGAGTAATTGGACTAATTGAGTAAGAGGGAGGTGTATTGGAAGGTAGAGGGGTAAAAGTATCAAGGTGGAGTGGATGTTTGGGATGATGTGGTAAAGAGATTCTGGGAAAAAAAGAGAAAGAAGAGAAAAATTCCCTCCTAGAAAAAAAAAAAAAAGAAAAAAAGAAAAAAGAAGAAAAAAAGAAAAAGGAAAAAACTTGGAAAAGAGAAAGTTAGAGGAGGGGTTAATAATGAGAATATACATATGCCTATGTGTGTTTGAAGGTGAAAGAAGAACGAGTAGTCCCAAATGTGGTACTCGATCGGGTAGTCCCAAAGTGGTACCTGAGTGAAAGTGGCATAAACAATCTTGGTTGATGCATAAATGTTGTGGTAAGGTGAAGAAGCCATATTAATTGGTTTTTCTGAGAATTGAAGATTGAGATTGAGTGAAAAAAGTTGATGGGTAGTCGGGTTAGGAATAGCTTGATTAGTCCAATGCATAGTCACTTATATCTAAATGTATCCCACCTAACCATAAGCCAACATTACATCCAAAAATAAAGACCTATTGATTCTTTGTCACACATGTCAAGTATGAGGTCTAATTTAGACAATAGGCAAGCATATGGTAGACGATGCATGTGAGTCAATGTGAGCGCAAAATACTTTCCATATCATACACTTGAGAGATGAGCGATACACTTATCCGGTGAGGATTGTTGTTTTAAGTTTTATGTCTCGAAAATAGTTGAAGCCTGCCATGTCACTAATGCTCGAATGTTATGTTGGTTTTGAAAGTGGGAAAAAAAAAAAAGATTTCTGAGACTAGAAGTATCATTTAATTGCCCTAAAATTTTGTGATCATTGTGATGTTATGCTTTGTGTTTATTGTTCGGGACGAACAATGGTTAAGTTTGGGGGTTTTGATACATGCTAGTTTTACATGTATATTAGGTCAATTAAAGGTCGTAATATGGGACATATGCATGTGTATTTGGGCGAAAAGTGATTAAAATCCATCTTTTGAGCTAGATGACGTGTTTCTGCTTGTTTTAGTGTTATTCAGGTATAAAAAGGCCAAAAAGTTTGGGCAAGGGTCGGATGGAAAACGAGCAAGAAAATTCGAAAATAGCAAAGAGATGTTGAAGTATGATCAGAAAGTCTGACTCGGTCGAGTTGTTTAGCAACTCGGTAGAGGCCGATTCTGACTCGGTCGAGGCAGCTTTCCGAGTCCAAAACACAGTATGCGCGTCTTCTGATTTTAAGCCCATCTTGGGCCCAATTTGGCCTTAACTATATAAGGAGGTTCCCAAACTCGAAAAAGAGAGTTAGAGATCATTAGAAGACATATTGAAGAGGAGAGCAACATCGAAGAATCAAGATCAAGACGACGATTAGGGTGCTCATTCATTGTCTCATTTCTTTATTTTAAATCATGTTTGTCTATGAACATATTTGTGTTATGAATATGAACATGAGTGAGTAGTTTCTTATTATTCTAGGGTTTTGAGAGTAGGTTTTAACAAGGTTTGAATAATTGAAGTTTTCTATTCTAGTTAATGATTGTTATTTGTTATCTATGTGTTGTGATTTAGTTTCATGAGTAGTTAAATTGATCACTTGACTATTTCTACATAATTCATAAGTTTGCTTTGAAAGGAGGAATTTGTGAATGGAAAGACATCATATAGCGTAGTTGTTGAGCGCTCTGAAAGGAGGTGAGATAAGTGCGTAGGCATTGGTTTAAGATCGATTGGGAGTTCGTTAGGTCTAGTCGACTTGAAAGGGTGGCTAGGGGTAATGAATCTACAAGTTAATTGCTTCGAAAGGAGAGTTAACATATATAAGTGCCGTCTAATAACGATAATAATCATTGCTAGTTTAGAATAATTAGATTGTCATACTTAGTTAATTCTGAAATCAATTCTCTAGAATTTGTCTTCCAATCTTGATTATTTGATAAAGTGTTTTCTTATTCTTGAATTTAAGTGTTTAGTAATATTTTAGTAAAATTAGTTTAATACTAAATTCAATCCATTTGAGAGCCTAGTTAGGAGTGTTTTAGGATATTTAGAGTATCAAACTAGTCATTAAGTCAGTCCTTGTGGGATCGACCTTGTTTGCCGTTATATACACTTGCACCCGTACACTTGCGGATCGTTAGGTTATAAAATAGGCGAACAATATTCAAACTACATTGTCTTAACTAATGACGAAATTTCCTTCATTATATCAAATGTCATTATTCTTAAAAAAAAATATTAGTGCTAAGTGAGAGAAGGAGACTCGAACTCTTGCCCTGTTGGAATTGTAGCAAGTTCCTTACCATCAAGACACTAACACTATTGTGACTCTCGCTACCCTTTTTTTATTTATTGAATAAGTTCTGATTCCCCCTAGGTTTTCACTAAGTAGCAACTTTCCTCTCCATTCTAGCGCATCACAACTTTTTTCGTTTCTTCCCTCTCCAATGGCGATGGCGAGAGTCTAAATTCTATAATCCGCTTCGCTCTCTTCTTTTTTCTAACATCAATTTACTCGATCTTCTCTCTTCTGCTGCGAACGAGGAAAGCAACCGCTAGGCAAGGCAAGGCGTCGGTTTCAGGTTGTTTCTGCCCTAATCCCTTCGTATAGAATTAGATCACTTGTCTACAATCTGAATTATTCAACAACCTGAGGATAATTTATTGCATTACAGATGACTATCATTCATCGACCTTCTAACAAATTTTATCTGGTGTTGAAAATAAACAACTGAATTCTACAATTGCTACTGAGCAACAGTTACGTCTATAAGTTGCAAAATCCAATTTCTTTTGTTGCTTTAAGATTGAATATCTAATGTTGCTGAATGGTATTCCTCTGCAGAATGCCCCCTATTCATTCAAATTAAATTTAACTTAATTATTTAAGCCATTTTCAATATATAATCACTTCTGATGGTTATTTGTTTTGAGATTTTTTATGGTCCTAAATGTGAAGATATTTACCATCATGAGCTTGGAAATAAGCTCTTGAAAGTGTTCCACTTACCTTGATATATAGGATTCCTTTTCTTGTAAAATAGGACATCATTTGTAGGTTTCAATTATCAGTGAAGGCAATTTGGGTGGCTGGATCCTGCAAGACCAATTCCATATGTTGGGCCTGCCTAGCTGAAATTTATGTTCACCATATTCATAACCCATAGTTTATGCATTTTATGATCTTTCTTTGCATTGCTTTCATCACTAGTTATGCCTGCTAGTTGTAATTAATGTTGAGGAACCATCTTTACAGAATTTTCTTATGTAGCTTTATATGGAAGTATTTCATACTTGATGCAGCAACATAAACTTGTATCTTAGTTCTTGTTGAATTATTTTCATGGCTGAGTTATGCATTTGTTTTGTTTGTTGACTCTGCATAGGTTTTGCTTTCTGAGTTTTTAAACTGGGTTGGTAGTGGGTGAGTACCTGAAGATACCAAAGAATGGAAGGGAAGTGCATTCCCATGGATGACCTACCTAGTGTATCATTCTTAGAGAATACTGAAAATGTTAAAACATATACCTGGTTTGCTAGAAATTTCACCAACGTACTTTCACATGTCAAGTGGATGTTAATGTAATAAGTATTATTTTTGGCGGAACTTTTGTGATTATTTACATGAATGTTAGTGTAATATTGTATGATTTCTGATGTAGTCCTGAAATTTATAAGGAGATTATATCTTCTTCGTTTGCACATTGAAGCTTTATACATTTGAACAATGTTTAGGCAAACACTTGAGGTTAAGGACCACGTAAAGAAGTCTCTTATGGAGTGGGCCAAAAAGATACTAGAGGAAAAACAAAGCTGGGGAAACGATGTTCTTCAAGTCCGTTGCATGCATGACTCATTGATACGTTTCCAACTTTTGTGTGACAGCTTTTACCCAGGTACTTACATATCCTTTTAGACCTGAAAGTTTTATAATTTTGCATAATTTTCGAAGTTATTTAATGGCTTTGTTTGCTTACTTTGCACAGCTTTTGATTCAGAGTTTCTAAACTGGGTTAATATACAATACACGCATTTGGCTTCTACAGAGTTTGTGTATATATGAACTAAATTATTTTACTAATACACAATTTTGTATAATTAACAGCCCTCGTATAAGTAGTCTTCTCAGGGAAATGTTCTTTTATGTGGTTTGTGATGCCCCTTTATTTTGATATATATTTCAATTCATCTATATATGGTATAATTCCATTGGCTTATACATAGTATTAAATGACTCTTTTGGCTTACGATGATCATAAATCTTGTAGTATTATGTCGAACCAACTGGACAACGTAGATTCCGTTCAAAGAACGAGGTGCTTCACTTTCTGGAAACAGGAAGTAAACTTAAAAGGAATCCAACTTCTGGAACTGATACTGGGGTAGGTGAAAAAGTAGTCAGTGGATTAAGTTTTACACCCTTTATTATGGATTCAGACTCATTGCTTTCTTTTTGTTGTGCAGCCTTCTGGGAGTCCTGCAAGCGAAAAACAAAAGAAATCAGGCGGCAAACGCAAGAAATCGGAGGCCTTAAATGCTGATATTAGGCCGCAAGTTAACGGTGTCCAGGCAGATACTGCTTAGTGTTGCATAGGTTGGTGTTTAAGGAAACATTGGGGGATCTCTAACCAATGACACTCTTGCATCAGTTGGTGTTTAATTTGGCCCTACATTCTGGTCATGTTGGTAGACATTTTGCTTGTCCAGAGCTTTTATAGTATTTATTTGTATTATTGTTTGTGAGCTCTTAAAAGACTAGATTAGACATTTTCCTTCAACTTTTGGGCATGTGAATGACATTATCTTTTATTGTTGTGGGGATTGTTTTACAGAGCAGTCTTGTTTTAACCCTTCTACCAGTTCCATTCTTCATGCATATATATTTCTTTTGCGTACTGTACAAATATTTCCGCCCAAATTAAATAAGTATAAATTCACAATATAATTGTGTAAACTAGGATTTAATTTTGATAGGAACATATGTCTTTTTACAACAGACTGAGGCTGTATTAAGCTTTATAAAATGTTTGAGATTTTTTAAGTTTAAGCCTTGAGGTTATACGCTCAAAACTAAATATTTTTAAACATTGCACATAGTTTGCACTGTAGCCAAAATATGTGTATTACATAAGGTTTGCTTCGAATTATATATTTTATTAATGTGTAAATTAATTTTCATAACAGGTTCTACATTATAATATAAAGAGAATTATAGAAAGAAAATTAGATAGTATAGTGACGGAATAAAGACGGATTTTTTTTTTGTAACGGAGTAATTCCGTTACTAATAAAGGCAAGATAGTGACGGAAATATTCCGTCATTAATCTTATATTGACGGACTAGTGACAGAATTTTAGTCGTTGCCATTTAGTGACGGAAATATTCCGTCGTAATTTCCGTCGTAACTTTATGACGGATTTTTTTTAGAATTGTGACAGAATTTTCGTCACTAAACTAGTGACGGAATGAAAAATCCGTCATTATCGGTTTAGTGACAAAGGTTTTTGTAACAAAACATTTCCATCACTACTCATTCATTGTGACGGAATTTTTCAGTTTAGTGACGGAAATTTCCGTCGCACCTTTGATCTGAATTTATGTCCTTCTATTTTTCTGTACTTTAAAATTACGAAATCATTGAATGTAAATGCACAAGTACGAGATTCAATAGAATTATAATTAATTTTTTTAATAAAACACATGATATAAAAGACTCACAATATTAATTTATATATAATGAAAAGAAAATTCCTCTAGCTTATCCAAATTTTCGTAAGTGTCAGTATAAAGTGTGTATGAAAAATCTCATCATTTTTTCAAAGCTTCTATGTTTGTAAAGTGATGCGCATGATTCTCATTTCTAATAGAATAAATTAGAGAAAAAAAATTCGAACTTAGCTTGGTATAATTATATAATACATGAATAACATTGAGCGATGTACACAAAAACATAAGTCATACTCTAAAACGTGCTTATTTGGCATGTTGCGTTATCCAAGAGTTCAGTCACACATACTAATTTTATCATGCATTTCATATCTTGTAAGATTCGAAAGAACTAGAAAAATGTGTGAAAAATAGTTATTGTTTTAGGATTAGGGGGCAAAGACCGAAAATCTTTCTTTCCCAAGAATAACACATAAAATATATTGGTTTCCACTTTTACATTTATTAACTTAAATCGTATGTGAATGTTATTGTAACGAGATATATGATGTAAAAATCAATGTAAATAGGTTATATTTCTATCAAAATGTTAATCATATCATAACCATAATAATATAATAATAACAATAAAATCAATAATAAAGGCAGAAGTAGTAGCAACAGTAATACTACTACTACTACTACTACTACAACAACTATTACTACTACTTATACTACTACTACTACTACTAGTAGTAGTAGTAGTAGTAATAGCAGCAGCAGCACTAATAATAATAATAATAATCATAATAATGATGATGATGATGATGATGATGATGATGATGATGATGGTGGTGGTGGTAGTTGTGGGGGTTTTGGTGGTTTTGGTAAATGCATAAACCTTTCAATTTTCCAAAGTTAGAAATAGATTAATAAAGTTTTTATTTAAAGTAAAACAATTAATTTTACGCTAATAGAATAAACTGCAGTGGGCACACTGTATCCAAATAGTTACATAATATAAGTTAAACAACTTGATGGATGAAATAGTAAAGTAAAACATAGATCTGGGATTATCCTATCTGATTCAAACACAAAAAAAAAATTTAGAGAAAATATTTGCTATAATATTTTAATTTTGACTAATTCTCTAATGTTTATGTCTCTATATTGAATTGTATTTCTATTTTAGTTGAACATCTTTGACATATAACATTTCTAGTTTATACATGTTTTGATCTTAGTTATAAATCATAGATTTATCGCTGTACTCATCCGAATTAAAATACTTAACAATACAATCTTATATTCGAATAATTAACATGATGATTTGTCAGAGAGGAAAAAATTCTTTCTCCCTCTAAGTTACGAACAAACATTGACAAATACTTGTTAATATATTTGGTGTAGCTTGATAATAAACTAAAACTATGCAAAATTTTATAATATAATTTTATATCAAGGCATATGTTATGGATGGATTTAATAAGATAACCAACCATATATTTGCCTATGAATTTATTCTTTTAGATGTTTGGCATAATTAGTAGAACATTTACTACTACTACTACTACTACAACTATTACTACTACTTATACTACTACTACTACTAGTAGTAGTAGTAGTAGTAGTAGTAGTAGTAATAGCAGCAGCAGCACTAATAATAATAATAATAATCATAATAATGATGATGATGATGATGATGATGATGATGATGATGATGGTGGTGGTGGAGGTGGTTGTGGTGGTTTTGGTGGTTTTCGTAAATGCATAAACCTTTCAATTTTCCAAAGTTAGAAATAGATTAATAAAGTTTTTATTTAATGTAAAACAATTAATTTTACGCTAATAGAATAAACTGCAGTGGGCACACTGTATCCAAATAGTTACATAATATTAAGTTAAACAACTTGATTGATGAAATAGTAAAGTAAAACATAGATCTGAGATTATCCTATCTGATTCAAACAAAAAAAAAAAAAAAAAAAAATTAGAGAATATTTACTATAATATTTTAATTTTGACTAATTCTCTAATGTTTATGTCTCTATATTGAATTGGATTTCTATTTTAGTTGAACATCTTTGATATATAACATTTCTAGTTTATACATATTTTGATCTTAGTTATAAATCATAGATTTATCGCTATACTCATCCGAATTAAAATACTTAACAATACCATGTCATATTCGAATAATTAACATGATGATTTGTCAGAGAGTATAAAATTCTTTCTCCCTCTAAGTTACGAACAAACATTGACAAATACTTGTTAATATATTTGGTGTTGCTAGATAATAAACTAAAACTATGCAAAATTTTATAATATAATTTTATGTCAAGTCATATGTTATGGATGGATTTAATAAGATAACCAACCGTATATTTGCCTATGAATTTATTCTTTTAGATGTTAGGCATAATTAGTAGAACATTTACTACTAGTTGTGCGCAACTAACTTAGTATATTATAATATAACCATGCCAAAAAAAGAGTTAGGTAGCACTATATTTATTTAACTCTATTTGTGATATATGAACACTATATAAATCCCGTATAGAATCATGTAAACACATTATTTTCTAGTTTATGACAAGAATAACAAGTTGTTGAAACATACAATGGCTCATCTACGAGTTCTTGTTTTAGTTTTAGTGTTCACTGTCATTAACATTTCACTTAGTTGTAAAGCTCGTACTCTTCATGAGGAAAACTCAAATCTAGATGCCTCTAATCATCTTGGAGGAGAGAAGATACCCCCTGATCTTTTTTGTTCACTCCTAGGTGGTTGTGAGCGGTCATCCACCTCGTTAGATAGGATTAGTCATGAAATTAATCAAGATCAGCAAGAAACCGACCACTCGAATTCGGCATTATCTAATCATCTTGGAGGAGAGAAAATACCCCCTGAGGTTTTGTGTTCACTCTTAGGTGGTTGTGAGAAGTCATCAATGTCAACAGATAGTGTTAGTCATGCAATTGAGAAAGATGACAAAGGCTTGCACTTAGCTAATCCTAGTAAACTTGCAGAAGAAAAGATACCACCAGAAGTTATTTGTTCACTTATTAGTGGTTGTTAATCTAGGCCCCTTCGAAATCCACATTAAGTCAAAACATCGAAAGTGTATGTAGAATATGTGAAAATAAGTTATGTCATTGCCCCAAAATAGTACTATGAAATATAACAAGGTAATGAATGACAAGTAAATAATATACACGCATGAGTTGTGTATGTTTCGAATAATTAGAAATTTAAGTAATTAACTGTGCTACAAGAATATTTACTTTACCTTTGATCTGAATTTATGTCCTTCTATTTTTCTGTACTTTAAAATTACGAAATCATTGAATGTAAATGCACAAGTACGAGATTTAATAGAATTATAATCAACTTTTTTAATAAAACACATTATATAAAAGACTCACAACATTAATTTATATACAATAAAAAGAAAATTCCTCTAGCTTATCCAAATTTTCGTAAGTGTCAGTATAAAGTGTGTATGAAAAATCTCATCATTTCTTCAAAGCTTCTCTGTTTGTAAAGTGATGCGCATGATTCTCATTTCTAATATAATAAATTAGAGAAAAAAATTCAAACTTGGCTTGGTATAATTATATAATACATGAATAACAGTGAGCGATGTACACAAAATCATAAGTCATACTCTAAAACGTGCTTATTTGGCATGTTGCGTTATCCAAGGGGCCAGTCGCACATACAAATTTTATCATACATTTCATATCTTGTAAGATTCGAAAGAACTAGAAAAATGTGTGAAAAATAGTTATTGTTTTAGGATTAGGGGGCAAAGGCCAAAAATCTTTCTTTCCCAAGAATAAGACATAAAATATATTGGTTTCCACTTTTATATTTGTTGACTTAAATAGTATTTCAATGTTATTGTAACGAGATATATGATGTAAAAATCAATGTAAATAGGTTATATTTCTATCAAAATGTCAATCATATAATAACCATAATAACATAATAATAACAATAAAATCAATAATAATAGCAGAAGTAGTAGAAGCAGTAATACTACTACTACTACTACTACAACTATTACTACTACTTATACTACTACTACTACTACTAGTAGTAGTAGTAGTAGTAGTAGTAATAGCAGCAGCAGCACTAATAATAATAATAATAATCATAATAATGATGATGATGATGATGATGATGATGGTGGTGGTGGTGGTGGTTGTGGTGGTTTTGGTGGTTTTGGTAAATGCATAAACCTTTAAATTTTCCAAAGTTAGAAATAGATTAATAAAGTTTTTATTTAAAGTAAAACAATTAATTTTACGCTAATAGAATAAACTGCAGTGGGCACACTGTATCCAAATAGTTACATAATATAAGTTAAACAACTTGATGGATGAAATAGTAAAGTAAAACATAGATCTGGGATTATCCTATCTGATTCAAACACAAAAAAAAAATTTAGAGAATATTTACTATAATATTTTAATTTTGACTAATTCTCTAATGTTTATGTCTCTTTATTGAATTGGATTTCTATTTTAGTTGAACATCTTTGACATATAACATTTCTAGTTTATACATATTTTGATCTTAGTTATAAATCATAGATTTATCGATGTACTCATCCGAATTAAAATACTTAACAATACCATGTCATATTCGAATAATTAACATGATGATTTGTCAGAGAGGAAAAAATTCTTTCTCCCTCTAAGTTACGAACAAACATTGACAAATACTTGTTAATATATTTGGTGTTGCTAGATAATAAACTAAAACTATGCAAAATTTTATAATATAATTTTATGTCAAGTCATATGTTATGGATGGATTTAATAAGATAACCAACCATATATTTGCCTATGAATTTATTCTTTTAGATGTTAGGCATAATTAGTAGAACATTTACTACTAGTTGTGCGCAACTAACTTAGTATATTATAATATAACCATGCCAAAAAAAGAGTTTGGTAGCACTATATTTATTTAACTCTATTTGTGATATATGAACACTATATAAATCCCGTATAGAATCATGTAAACACATTATTTTCTAGTTTATAACAAGAATAACAAGTTGTTGAAACATACAATGGCTCATCTACGAGTTCTTGTTTTAGTTTTAGTGTTCACTGTCATTAACATTTCACTTAGTTGTAAAGCTCGTACTCTTCATGAGGAAAACTCAAATCTAGATGCCTCTAATCATCTTGGAGGAGAGAAGATACCCCCTGATCTTTTTTGTTCACTCCTAGGTGGTTGTGAGCGGTCATCCACCTCGTTAGATAGGATTAGTCATGAAATTAATCAAGATCAGCAAGAAACCGGCCACTCGAATTCGGCATTATCTAATCATCTTGGAGGAGAGAAAATACCCCCTGAGGTTTTGTGTTCACTCTTAGGTGGTTGTGAGAAGTCATCAATGTCAACAGATAGTGTTAGTCATGCAATTGAGAAAGATGACAAAGTCTTGCACTTAGCTAATCCTAGTAAACTTCCAGAAGAAAAGATACCACCAGAAGTTATTTGTTCACTTATTGGTGGTTGTTAATCTAGGCCCCTTCGAAATCCACATTAAGTCAAAACATCGAAAGTGTATGTAGAATATGTGAAAATAAGTTATGTCATTGCCCCAAAATAGTACTATGAAATATAACAAGGTAATGAATGACAAGTAAATAATATACACGCATGAGTTGTGTATGTTTCGAATAATTAGAAATTTAAGTAATTAACTGTGCTACAAGAATATTTACTTTACCTTTGATCTGAATTTATGTCCTTCTATTTTTCTGTACTTTAAAATTACGAAATCATTGAATGTAAATGCACAAGTACGAGATTTAATAGAATTATAATCAACTTTTTTAATAAAACACATGATATAAAAGACTCACAACATTAATTTATATACAATAAAAAGAAAATTCCTCTAGCTTATCCAAATTTTCGTATGTGTCAGTATAAAGTGTGTATGAAAAATCTCATCATTTCTTCAAAGCTTCTCTATTTGTAAAGTGATGCGCATGATTCTCATTTCTAATATAATAAATTAGAGAAAAAAAATTCAAACTTGGCTTGGTATAATTATATAATACATGAATAACAGTGAGCGATGTACACAAAATCATAAGTCATACTCTAAAACGTGCTTATTTGGCATGTTGCGTTATCCAAGGGGCCAGTCGCACATACAAATTTTATCATACATTTCATATCTTGTAAGATTCGAAAGAACTAGAAAAATGTGTGAAAAATAGTTATTGTTTTAGGATTAGGGGGCAAAGGCCAAAAATCTTTCTTTCCCAAGAATAAGACATAAAATATATTGGTTTCCACTTTTATATTTGTTGACTTAAATAGTATTTCAATGTTATTGTAACGAGATATATGATGTAAAAATCAATGTAAATAGGTTATATTTCTATCAAAATGTCAATCATATAATAACCATAATAACATAATAATAACAATAAAATCAATAATAATAGCAGAAGTAGTAGAAGCAGTAATACTACTACTACTACTACTACAACTATTACTACTACTTATACTACTACTACTACTACTACTAGTAGTAGTAGTAGTAGTAGTAATAGCAGCAGCAGCACTAATAATAATAATAATAATCATAATAATGATGATGATGATGATGATGATGGTGGTGGTGGTGGTGGTGGTTGTGGTGGTTTTGGTGGTTTTGGTAAATGCATAAACCTTTAAATTTTCCAAAGTTAGAAATAGATTAATAAAGTTTTTATTTAAAGTAAAACAATTAATTTTACGCTAATAGAATAAACTGCAGTGGGCACACTGTATCCAAATAGTTACATAATATAAGTTAAACAACTTGATGGATGAAATAGTAAAGTAAAACATAGATCTGGGATTATCCTATCTGATTCAAACACAAAAAAAAAATTTAGAGAATATTTACTATAATATTTTAATTTTGACTAATTCTCTAATGTTTATGTCTCTTTATTGAATTGGATTTCTATTTTAGTTGAACATCTTTGACATATAACATTTCTAGTTTATACATATTTTGATCTTAGTTATAAATCATAGATTTATCGATGTACTCATCCGAATTAAAATACTTAACAATACCATGTCATATTCGAATAATTAACATGATGATTTGTCAGAGAGGAAAAAATTCTTTCTCCCTCTAAGTTACGAACAAACATTGACAAATACTTGTTAATATATTTGGTGTTGCTAGATAATAAACTAAAACTATGCAAAATTTTATAATATAATTTTATGTCAAGTCATATGTTATGGATGGATTTAATAAGATAACCAACCATATATTTGCCTATGAATTTATTCTTTTAGATGTTAGGCATAATTAGTAGAACATTTACTACTAGTTGTGCGCAACTAACTTAGTATATTATAATATAACCATGCCAAAAAAAGAGTTTGGTAGCACTATATTTATTTAACTCTATTTGTGATATATGAACACTATATAAATCCCGTATAGAATCATGTAAACACATTATTTTCTAGTTTATAACAAGAATAACAAGTTGTTGAAACATACAATGGCTCATCTACGAGTTCTTGTTTTAGTTTTAGTGTTCACTGTCATTAACATTTCACTTAGTTGTAAAGCTCGTACTCTTCATGAGGAAAACTCAAATCTAGATGCCTCTAATCATCTTGGAGGAGAGAAGATACCCCCTGATCTTTTTTGTTCACTCCTAGGTGGTTGTGAGCGGTCATCCACCTCGTTAGATAGGATTAGTCATGAAATTAATCAAGATCAGCAAGAAACCGGCCACTCGAATTCGGCATTATCTAATCATCTTGGAGGAGAGAAAATACCCCCTGAGGTTTTGTGTTCACTCTTAGGTGGTTGTGAGAAGTCATCAATGTCAACAGATAGTGTTAGTCATGCAATTGAGAAAGATGACAAAGTCTTGCACTTAGCTAATCCTAGTAAACTTGCAGAAGAAAAGATACCACCAGAAGTTATTTGTTCACTTATTGGTGGTTGTTAATCTAGGCCCCTTCGAAATCCACATTAAGTCAAAACATCGAAAGTGTATGTAGAATATGTGAAAATAAGTTATGTCATTGCCCCAAAATAGTACTATGAAATATAACAAGGTAATGAATGACAAGTAAATAATATACACGCATGAGTTGTGTATGTTTCGAATAATTAGAAATTTAAGTAATTAACTGTGCTACAAGAATATTTACTTTACCTTTGATCTGAATTTATGTCCTTCTATTTTTCTGTACTTTAAAATTACGAAATCATTGAATGTAAATGCACAAGTACGAGATTTAATAGAATTATAATCAACTTTTTTAATAAAACACATGATATAAAAGACTCACAACATTAATTTATATACAATAAAAAGAAAATTCCTCTAGCTTATCCAAATTTTCGTATGTGTCAGTATAAAGTGTGTATGAAAAATCTCATCATTTCTTTAAAGCTTCTCTGTTTGTAAAGTGATGCGCATGATTCTCATTTCTAATATAATAAATTAGAGAAAAAAAATTCGAACTTGGCTTGGTATAATTATATAATACATGAATAACATTGAGCGATGTACACAAAATCATAAGTCATACTCTAAAACGTGCTTATTTGGCATGTTGCGTTATCCAAGGGGCCAGTCGCACATACAAATTTTATCATACATTTCATATCTTGTAAGATTCGAAAGAACTAGAAAAATGTGTGAAAAATAGTTATTGTTTTAGGATTAGGGGGCAAAGGCCAAAAATCTTTCTTTCCCAAGAATAAGACATAAAATATATTGGTTTCCACTTTTATATTTGTTGACTTAAATAGTATTTCAATGTTATTGTAACGAGATATATGAAGTAAAAATCAATGTAAATAGGTTATATTTCTATCAAAATGTCAATCATATAATAACCATAATAATATAATAATAACAATAAAATCAATAATAATAGCAGAAGTAGTAGAAGCAGTAATACTACTACTACTACTACTACAACTATTACTACTACTTATACTACTACTACTACTACTACTAGTAGTAGTAGTAGTAGTAGTAATAGCAGCAGCAGCACTAATAATAATAATAATAATCATAATAATGATGATGATGATGATGATGATGATGATGGTGGTGGTGGTGGTGGTTGTGGTGGTTTTGGTGGTTTTGGTAAATGCATAAACCTTTAAATTTTCCAAAGTTAGAAATAGATTAATAAAGTTTTTATTTAAAGTAAAACAATTAATTTTACGCTAATAGAATAAACTGCAGTGGGCACACTGTATCCAAATAGTTACATAATATAAGTTAAACAACTTGATGGATGAAATAGTAAAGTAAAACATAGATCTGGGATTATCCTATCTGATTCAAACACAAAAAAAAAATTTAGAGAATATTTACTATAATATTTTAATTTTGACTAATTCTCTAATGTGTATGTCTCTATATTGAATTGGATTTCTATTTTAGTTGAACATCTTTGACATATAACATTTCTAGTTTATACATATTTTGATCTTAGTAATAAATCATAGATTTATCGATGTACTCATCCGAATTAAAATACTTAACAATACCATGTCATATTCGAATAATTAACATGATGATTTGTCAGGGAGGAAAAAATTCTTTCTCCCTCTAAGTTACGAACAAACATTGACAAATACTTGTTAATATATTTGGTGTTGCTAGATAATAAACTAAAACTATGCAAAATTTTATAATATAATTTTATGTCAAGTCATATGTTATGGATGGATTTAATAAGATAACCAACCATATATTTGCCTATGAATTTATTCTTTTAGATGTTAGGCATAATTAGTAGAACATTTACTACTAGTTGTGCGCAACTAACTTAGTATATTATAATATAACCATGCCAAAAAAAGAGTTTGGTAGCACTATATTTATTTAACACTATTTGTGATATATGAACACTATATAAATCCCGTATAGAATCATGTAAACACATTATTTTCTAGTTTATGACAAGAATAACAAGTTGTTGAAACATACAATGGCTCATCTACGAGTTCTTGTTTTAGTTTTAGTGTTCACTGTCATTAACATTTCACTTAGTTGTAAAGCTCGTACTCTTCATGAGGAAAACTCAAATCTAGATGCCTCTAATCATCTTGGAGGAGAGAAGATACCCCCTGATCTTTTTTGTTCACTCCTAGGTGGTTGTGAGCGGTCATCCACCTCGTTAGATAGGATTAGTCATGAAATTAATCAAGATCAGCAAGAAACCGGCCACTCGAATTCGGCATTATCTAATCATCTTGGAGGAGAGAAAATACCCCCTGAGGTTTTGTGTTCACTCTTAGGTGGTTGTGAGAAGTCATCAATGTCAACAGATAGTGTTAGTCATGCAATTGAGAAAGATGACAAAGTCTTGCACTTAGCTAATCCTAGTAAACTTGCAGAAGAAAAGATACCACCAGAAGTTATTTGTTCACTTATTGGTGGTTGTTAATCTAGGCCCCTTCGAAATCCACATTAAGTCAAAACATCGAAAGTGTATGTAGAATATGTGAAAATAAGTTATGTCATTGCCCCAAAATAGTACTATGAAATATAACAAGGTAATGAATGACAAGTAAATAATATACACGCATGAGTTGTGTATGTTTCGAATAATTAGAAATTTAAGTAATTAACTGTGCTACAAGAATATTTACTTTACCTTTGATCTGAATTTATGTCCTTCTATTTTTCTGTACTTTAAAATTACGAAATCATTGAATGTAAATGCACAAGTACGAGATTTAATAGAATTATAATCAACTTTTTTAATAAAACACATGATATAAAAGACTCACAACATTAATTTATATACAATAAAAAAAAAATTCCTCTAGCTTATCCAAATTTTCGTAAGTGTCAGTATAAAGTGTGTATGAAAAATCTCATCATTTCTTCAAAGCTTCTCTGTTTGTAAAGTGATGCGCATGATTCTCATTTCTAATATAATAAATTAGAGAAAAAAAATTCGAACTTGGCTTGGTATAATTATATAATACATGAATAACATTGAGCGATGTACACAAAATCATAAGTCATACTCTAAAACGTGCTTATTTGGCATGTTGCGTTATCCAAGGGGCCAGTCGCACATACAAATTTTATCATACATTTCATATCTTGTAAGATTCGAAAGAACTAGAAAAATGTGTGAAAAATAGTTATTGTTTTAGGATTAGGGGGCAAAGGCCAAAAATCTTTCTTTCCCAAGAATAAGACATAAAATATATTGGTTTTCACTTTTATATTTGTTGACTTAAATAGTATTTCAATGTTATTGTAACGAGATATATGATGTAAAAATCAATGTAAATAGGTTATATTTCTATCAAAATGTCAATCATATAATAACCATAATAATATAATAATAACAATAAAATCAATAATAATAGCAGAAGTAGTAGAAGCAGTAATACTACTACTACTACTACTACAACTATTACTACTACTTATACTAATACTACTACTACTACTAGTAGTAGTAGTAGTAATAGCAGCAGCAGCACTAATAATAATAATAATAATCATAATAATGATGATGATGATGATGATGATGATGATGATGATGATGATGATGGTGGTGGTGGAGGTTGTGGTGGTTTTGGTGGTTTCGGTAAATGCATAAACCTTTCAATTTTCCAAAGTTAGAAATAGATTAATAAAGTTTTTATTTAAAGTAAAACAATTAATTCTACCCTAATAGAATAAACTGCAGTGGGCACACTGTATCCAAATAGTTACATAATATAAGTTAAACAACTTGATGGATGAAATAGTAAAGTAAAACATAGATCTGGGATTATCCTATCTGATTCAAACACAAAAAAAAAATTTAGAGAATATTTACTATAATATTTTAATTTTGACTAATTCTCTAATGTTTATGTCTCTATATTGAATTGGATTTCTATTTTAGTTGAACATCTTTGACATATAACATTTCTAGTTTATACATATTTTGATCTTAGTTATAAATCATAGATTTATCGATGTACTCATCCGAATTAAAATACTTAACAATACCATGTCATATTCGAATAATTAACATGATGATTTGTCAGAGAGGAAAAAATTATTTCTCCCTCTAAGTTACGAACAAACATTGACAAATACTTGTTAATATATTTGGTGTTGCTAGATAATAAACTAAAACTATGCAAAATTTTATAATATAATTTTATGTCAAGTCATATGTTATGGATGGATTTAATAAGATAACCAACCATATATTTGCCTATGAATTTATTCTTTTAGATGTTAGGCATAATTAGTAGAACATTTACTACTAGTTGTGCGCAACTAACTTAGTATATTATAATATAACCATGCCAAAAAAAGAGTTAGGTAGCACTATATTCATTTAACTCTATTTGTGATATATGAACACTATATAAATCCCGTATAGAATCATGTAAACACATTATTTTCTAGTTTATGACAAGAATAACAAGTTGTTGAAACATACAATGGCTCATCTACGAGTTCTTGTTTTAGTTTTAGTGTTCACTGTCATTAACATTTCACTTAGTTGTAAAGCTCGTACTCTTCATGAGGAAAGCTCTAATCTAGATGCCTCTAATCATCTTGGAGGAGAGAAGATACCCCCTGATCTTTTTTGTTCACTCCTAGGTGGTTGTGAGCGGTCATCCACCTCGTTAGATAGGATTAGTCATGAAATTAATCAAGATCAGCAAGAAACCGGCCACTCGAATTCGGCATTATCTAATCATCTTGGAGGAGAGAAAATACACCCTGAGGTTTTGTGTTCACTCTTAGGTGGTTGTGAGAAGTCATCAATGTCAACAGATAGTGTTAGTCATGCAATTGAGAAAGATGACAAAGTCTTGCACTTAGCTAATCCTAGTAAACTTGCAGAAGAAAAGATACCACCAGAAGTTATTTGTTCACTTATTGGTGGTTGTTAATCTAGGCCCCTTCGAAATCCACATTAAGTCGAAACATCGAAAGTGTATGTAGAATATGTGAAAATAAGTTATGTCATTGCCCCAAAATAGTACTATGAAATATAACAAGGTAATGAATGACAAGTAAATAATATACACGCATGAGTTGTGTATGTTTCGAATAATTAGAAATTTAAGTAATTAACTGTGGTACAAGAATATTTACTTTACCTTTGATCTGAATTTATGTCCTTCTATTTTTCTGTACTTTAAAATTACGAAATCATTGAATGTAAATGCACAAGTACAAGATTTAATAGAATTATAATCAACTTTTTTAATAAAACACATGATATAAAAGACTCACAGCATTAATTTATATACAATAAAAAGAAAATTCCTCTAGCTTATCCAAATTTTCGTAAGTGTCAGTATAAAGTGTGTATGAAAAATCTCATCATTTCTTCAAAGCTTCTCTGTTTGTAAAGTGATGCGCATGATTCTCATTTCTAATATAATAAATTAGAGAAAAAAAATTCGAACTTGGCTTGGTATAATTATATAATACATGAATAACATTGAGCGATGTACACAAAATCATAAGTCATACTCTAAAACGTGCTTATTTGGCATGTTGCGTTATCCAAGGGGCCAGTCGCACATACAAATTTTATCATACATTTCATATCTTGTAAGATTCGAAAGAACTAGAAAAATGTGTGAAAAATAGTTATTGTTTTAGGATTAGGGGGCAAAGGCCAAAAATCTTTCTTTCCCAAGAATAAGACATAAAATATATTGGTTTTCACTTTTATATTTGTTGACTTAAATAGTATTTCAATGTTATTGTAACGAGATATATGATGTAAAAATCAATGTAAATAGGTTATATTTCTATCAAAATGTCAATCATATAATAACCATAATAATATAATAATAACAATAAAATCAATAATAATAGCAGAAGTAGTAGAAGCAGTAATACTACTACTACTACTACTACAACTATTACTACTACTTATACTAATACTACTACTACTACTAGTAGTAGTAGTAGTAATAGCAGCAGCAGCACTAATAATAATAATAATAATCATAATAATGATGATGATGATGATGATGATGATGATGATGATGATGATGATGGTGGTGGTGGAGGTTGTGGTGGTTTTGGTGGTTTCGGTAAATGCATAAACCTTTCAATTTTCCAAAGTTAGAAATAGATTAATAAAGTTTTTATTTAAAGTAAAACAATTAATTCTACCCTAATAGAATAAACTGCAGTGGGCACACTGTATCCAAATAGTTACATAATATAAGTTAAACAACTTGATGGATGAAATAGTAAAGTAAAACATAGATCTGGGATTATCCTATCTGATTCAAACACAAAAAAAAAATTTAGAGAATATTTACTATAATATTTTAATTTTGACTAATTCTCTAATGTTTATGTCTCTATATTGAATTGGATTTCTATTTTAGTTGAACATCTTTGACATATAACATTTCTAGTTTATACATATTTTGATCTTAGTTATAAATCATAGATTTATCGATGTACTCATCCGAATTAAAATACTTAACAATACCATGTCATATTCGAATAATTAACATGATGATTTGTCAGAGAGGAAAAAATTATTTCTCCCTCTAAGTTACGAACAAACATTGACAAATACTTGTTAATATATTTGGTGTTGCTAGATAATAAACTAAAACTATGCAAAATTTTATAATATAATTTTATGTCAAGTCATATGTTATGGATGGATTTAATAAGATAACCAACCATATATTTGCCTATGAATTTATTCTTTTAGATGTTAGGCATAATTAGTAGAACATTTACTACTAGTTGTGCGCAACTAACTTAGTATATTATAATATAACCATGCCAAAAAAAGAGTTAGGTAGCACTATATTCATTTAACTCTATTTGTGATATATGAACACTATATAAATCCCGTATAGAATCATGTAAACACATTATTTTCTAGTTTATGACAAGAATAACAAGTTGTTGAAACATACAATGGCTCATCTACGAGTTCTTGTTTTAGTTTTAGTGTTCACTGTCATTAACATTTCACTTAGTTGTAAAGCTCGTACTCTTCATGAGGAAAGCTCTAATCTAGATGCCTCTAATCATCTTGGAGGAGAGAAGATACCCCCTGATCTTTTTTGTTCACTCCTAGGTGGTTGTGAGCGGTCATCCACCTCGTTAGATAGGATTAGTCATGAAATTAATCAAGATCAGCAAGAAACCGGCCACTCGAATTCGGCATTATCTAATCATCTTGGAGGAGAGAAAATACACCCTGAGGTTTTGTGTTCACTCTTAGGTGGTTGTGAGAAGTCATCAATGTCAACAGATAGTGTTAGTCATGCAATTGAGAAAGATGACAAAGTCTTGCACTTAGCTAATCCTAGTAAACTTGCAGAAGAAAAGATACCACCAGAAGTTATTTGTTCACTTATTGGTGGTTGTTAATCTAGGCCCCTTCGAAATCCACATTAAGTCGAAACATCGAAAGTGTATGTAGAATATGTGAAAATAAGTTATGTCATTGCCCCAAAATAGTACTATGAAATATAACAAGGTAATGAATGACAAGTAAATAATATACACGCATGAGTTGTGTATGTTTCGAATAATTAGAAATTTAAGTAATTAACTGTGGTACAAGAATATTTACTTTACCTTTGATCTGAATTTATGTCCTTCTATTTTTCTGTACTTTAAAATTACGAAATCATTGAATGTAAATGCACAAGTACAAGATTTAATAGAATTATAATCAACTTTTTTAATAAAACACATGATATAAAAGACTCACAGCATTAATTTATATACAATAAAAAGAAAATTCCTCTAGCTTATCCAAATTTTCGTAAGTGTCAGTATAAAGTGTGTATGAAAAATCTCATCATTTCTTCAAAGCTTCTCTGTTTGTAAAGTGATGCGCATGATTCTCATTTCTAATATAATAAATTAGAGAAAAAAAATCGAACTTGGCTTGGTATAATTATATAATACATGAATAACATTGAGCGATGTACACAAAATCATAAGTCATACTCTAAAACGTGCTTATTTGGCATGTTGCGTTATCCAAGGGGTCAGTCGCACATACTAATTTTATCATACATTTCATATCTTGTAAGATTCGAAAGAACTAGAAAAATGTGTGAAAAATAGTTATTGTTTTAGGATTAGGGGGCAAAGGCCAAAAATCTTTCTTTCCCAAGAATAAGACATAAAATATATTGGTTTCCACTTTTATATTTGTTGACTTAAATAGTATTTCAATGTTATTGTAACGAGATATATGATGTAAAAATCAATGTAAATAGGTTATATTTCTATCAAAATGTCAATCATATAATAACCATAATAATATAATAATAACAATAAAATCAATAATAATAGCAGAAGTAGTAGAAGCAGTAATACTACTACTACTACTACTACAACTATTACTACTACTTATACTACTACTACTACTACTACTAGTAGTATTAGTAGTAGTAGTAATAGCAGCAGCAGCACTAATAATAATAATAATAATAATAATCATAATAATGATGATGATGATGATGATGATGATGATGATGGTGGTGGTGGTGGTGGTTGTGGTGGTTTTGGTGGTTTTGGTAAATGCATAAACCTTTCAATTTTCCAAAGTTAGAAATAGATTAATAAAGTTTTTATTTAAAGTAAAACAATTAATTTTACGCTAATAGAATAAACTGTAGTGGGCACACTGTATCCAAATAGTTACATAATATAAGTTAAACAACTTGATGGATGAAATAGTAAAGTAAAACATAGATCTGGGATTATCCTATCTGATTCAAACACAAAAAAAAAATTTAGAGAATATTTACTATAATATTTTAATTTTGACTAATTCTCTAATGTTTATGTCTCTATATTGAATTGGATTTCTATTTTAGTTGAACATCTTTGACATATAACATTTCTAGTTTATACATATTTTGATCTTAGTTATAAATCATAGATTTATCGATGTACTCATCCGAATTAAAATACTTAACAATACCATGTCATATTTGAATAATTAACATGATGATTTGTCAGAGAGGAAAAAATTCTTTCTCCCTCTAAGTTACGAACAAACATTGACAAATACTTGTTAATATATTTGGTGTTGCTAGATAATAAACTAAAACTATGCAAAATTTTATAATATAATTTTATGTCAAGTCATATGTTATGGATGGATTTAATAAGATAACCAACCATATATTTGCCTATGAATTTATTCTTTTAGATGTTAGGCATAATTAGTAGAACATTTACTACTAGTTGTGCGCAACTAACTTAGTATATTATAATATAACCATGCCAAAAAAAGAGTTAGGTAGCACTATATTTATTTAACTCTATTTGTGATATATGAACACTATATAAATCCCGTATAGAATCATGTAAACACATTATTTTCTAGTTTATGACAAGAATAACAAGTTGTTGAAACATACAATGGCTCATCTACGAGTTCTTGTTTTAGTTTTAGTGTTCACTGTCATTAACATTTCACTTAGTTGTAAAGCTCGTACTCTTCTTGAGGAAAACTCAAATCTAGATGCCTCTAATCATCTTGGAGGAGAGAAGATACCCCCTGATCTTTTTTGTTCACTCCTAGGTGGTTGTGAGCGGTCATCCACCTCGTGAGATAGGATTAGTCATGAAATTAATCAAGATCAGCAAGAAACCGGCCACTCGAATTCGGCATTATCTAATCATCTTGGAGGAGAGAAAATACCCCCTGAGGTTTTGTGTTCACTCTTAGGTGGTTGTGAGAAGTCATCAATGTCAACAGATAGTGTTAGTCATGCAATTGAGAAAGATGACAAAGTCTTGCACTTAGCTAATCCTAGTAAACTTGCAGAAGAAAAGATACCACCAGAAGTTATTTGTTCACTTATTGGTGGTTGTTAATCTAGGCCCCTTCGAAATCCACATTAAGTCAAAACATCGAAAGTGTATGTAGAATATGTGAAAATAAGTTATGTCATTGCCCCAAAATAGTACTATGAAATATAACAAGGTAATGAATGACAAGTAAATAATATACACGCATGAGTTGTGTATGTTTCGAATAATTAGAAATTTAAGTAATTAACTGTGGTACAAGAATATTTACTTTACCTTTGATCTGAATTTATGTCCTTCTATTTTTCTGTACTTTAAAATTACGAAATCATTGAATGTAAATGCACAAGTACGAGATTTAATAGAATTATAATCAAATTTTTTAATAAAACACATGATATAAAAGACTCACAGCATTAATTTATATACAATAAAAAGAAAATTCCTCTAGCTTATCCAAATTTTCGTAAGTGTCAGTATAAAGTGTGTATGAAAAATCTCATCATTTCTTCAAAGCTTCTCTGTTTGTAAAGTGATGCGCATGATTCTCATTTCTAATATAATAAATTAGAGAAAAAAAAATCGAACTTGGCTTGGTATAATTATATAATACATGAATAACATTGAGCGATGTACACAAAATCATAAGTCATACTCTAAAACGTGCTTATTTGGCATGTTGCGTTATCCAAGGGGTCAGTCACACATACTAATTTAATCATACATTTCATATCTTGTAAGATTAGAAAGAACTAGAAAAATGTGTGAAAAATAGTTATTGTTTTAGGATTAGGGGGCAAAGGCCAAAAATCTTTCTTTCCCAAGAATAAGACATAAAATATATTGGTTTCCACTTTTATATTTGTTGACTTAAATAGTATTTCAATGTTATTGTAACGAGATATATGATGTAAAAATCAATGTAAATAGGTTATATTTCTATCAAAATGTCAATCATAAAATAACCATAATAATATAATAATAACAATAAAATCAATAATAATAGCAGAAGTAGTAGAAGCAGTAATACTACTACTACTACTACTACTACAACTATTACTACTACTTATACTACTACTACTACTACTAGTAGTATTAGTAGTAGTAGTAATAGCAGCAGCAGCACTAATAATAATAATAATAATAATCATAATAATGATGATGATGATGATGATGATGATGGTGGTGGTGGTGGTGGTGGTTGTGGTGGTTTTGGTGGTTTTGGTAAATGCATAAACCTTTCAATTTTCCAAAGTTAGAAATAGATTAATAAAGTTTTTATTTAAAGTAAAACAATTAATTTTACGCTAATAGAATAAACTGTAGTGGGCACACTGTATCCAAATAGTTACATAATATAAGTTAAACAAATTGATGGATGAAATAGTAAAGTAAAACATAGATCTGGGATTATCCTATCTGATTCAAACACAAAAAAAAAAAAATTTAGAGAATATTTACTATAATATTTTAATTTTGACTAATTCTCTAATGTTTATGTCTCTATATTGAATTGGATTTCTATTTTAGTTGAACATCTTTGACATATAACATTTCTAGTTTATACATATTTTGATCTTAGTTATAAATCATAGATTTATCGCTGTACTCATCCGAATTAAAATACTTAACAATACCATGTCATATTCGAATAATTAACATGATGATTTGTCAGAGAGGAAAAAATTCTTTCTCCCTCTAAGTTACGAACAAACATTGACAAATACTTGTTAATATATTTGGTGTTGCTAGATAATAAACTAAAACTATGCAAAATTTTATAATATAATTTTATGTCAAGTCATATGTTATGGATGGATTTAATAAGATAACCAACCATATATTTGCCTATGAATTTATTCTTTTAGATGTTAGGCATAATTAGTAGAACATTTACTACTAGTTGTGCGCAACTAACTTAGTATATTATAATATAACCATGCCAAAAAAAGAGTTAGGTAGCACTATATTTATTTAACTCTATTTGTGATATATGAACACTATATAAATCCCGTATAGAATCATGTAAACACATTATTTTCTAGTTTATGACAAGAATAACAAGTTGTTGAAACATACAATGGCTCATCTACGAGTTCTTGTTTTAGTTTTAGTGTTCACTGTCATTAACATTTCACTTAGTTGTAAAGCTCGTACTCTTCATGAGGAAAACTCAAATCTAGATGCCTCTAATCATCTTGGAGGAGAGAAGATACCCCCTGATCTTTTTTGTTCACTCCTAGGTGGTTGTGAGCGGTCATCCACCTCGTTAGATAGGATTAGTCATGAAATTAATCAAGATCAGCAAGAAACCGGCCACTCGAATTCGGCATTATCTAATCATCTTGGAGGAGAGAAAATACCCCCTGAGGTTTTGTGTTCACTCTTAGGTGGTTGTGAGAAGTCATCAATGTCAACAGATAGTGTTAGTCATGCAATTGAGAAAGATGACAAAGTCTTGCACTTAGCTAATCCTAGTAAACTTGCAGAAGAAAAGATACCACCAGAAGTTATTTGTTCACTTATTGGTGGTTGTTAATCTAGGCCCCTTCGAAATCCACATTAAGTCAAAACATCGAAAGTGTATGTAGAATATGTGAAAATAAGTTATGTCATTGCCCCAAAATAGTACTATGAAATATAACAAGGTAATGAATGACAAGTAAATAATATACACGCATGAGTTGTGTATGTTTCGAATAATTAGAAATTTAAGTAATTAACTGTGGTACAAGAATATTTACTTTACCTTTGATCTGAATTTATGTCCTTCTATTTTTCTGTACTTTAAAATTACGAAATCATTGAATGTAAATGCACAAGTACGAGATTTAATAGAATTATAATCAAATTTTTTAATAAAACACATGATATAAAAGACTCACAGCATTAATTTATATACAATAAAAAGAAAATTCCTCTAGCTTATCCAAATTTTCGTAAGTGTCAGTATAAAGTGTGTATGAAAAATCTCATCATTTCTTCAAAGCTTCTCTGTTTGTAAAGTGATGCGCATGATTCTCATTTCTAATATAATAAATTAGAGAAAAAAAAATCGAACTTGGCTTGGTATAATTATATAATACATGAATAACATTGAGCGATGTACACAAAATCATAAGTCATACTCTAAAACGTGCTTATTTGGCATGTTGCGTTATCCAAGGGGTCAGTCACACATACTAATTTAATCATACATTTCATATCTTGTAAGATTCGAAAGAACTAGAAAAATGTGTGAAAAATAGTTATTGTTTTAGGATTAGGGGGCAAAGGCCAAAAATCTTTCTTTCCCAAGAATAAGACATAAAATATATTGGTTTCCACTTTTATATTTGTTGACTTAAATAGTATTTCAATGTTATTGTAACGAGATATATGATGTAAAAATCAATGTAAATAGGTTATATTTCTATCAAAATGTCAATCATAAAATAACCATAATAATATAATAATAACAATAAAATCAATAATAATAGCAGAAGTAGTAGAAGCAGTAATACTACTACTACTACTACTACTACAACTATTACTACTACTTATACTACTACTACTACTACTAGTAGTATTAGTAGTAGTAGTAATAGCAGCAGCAGCACTAATAATAATAATAATAATAATCATAATAATGATGATGATGATGATGATGATGATGGTGGTGGTGGTGGTGGTGGTTGTGGTGGTTTTGGTGGTTTTGGTAAATGCATAAACCTTTCAATTTTCCAAAGTTAGAAATAGATTAATAAAGTTTTTATTTAAAGTAAAACAATTAATTTTACGCTAATAGAATAAACTGTAGTGGGCACACTGTATCCAAATAGTTACATAATATAAGTTAAACAACTTGATGGATGAAATAGTAAAGTAAAACATAGATCTGGGATTATCCTATCTGATTCAAACACAAAAAAAAAAAAATTAGAGAATATTTACTATAATATTTTAATTTTGACTAATTCTCTAATGTTTATGTCTCTATATTGAATTGGATTTCTATTTTAGTTGAACATCTTTGACATATAACATTTCTAGTTTATACATATTTTGATCTTAGTTATAAATCATAGATTTATCGCTGTACTCATCCGAATTAAAATACTTAACAATACCATGTCATATTCGAATAATTAACATGATGATTTGTCAAAGAGGAAAAAATTCTTTCTCCCTCTAAGTTACGAACAAACATTGACAAATACTTGTTAATATATTTGGTGTTGCTAGATAATAAACTAAAACTATGCAAAATTTTATAATATAATTTTATGTCAAGTCATATGTTATGGATGGATTTAATAAGATAACCAACCATATATTTGCCTATGAATTTATTCTTTTAGATGTTAGGCATAATTAGTAGAACATTTACTACTAGTTGTGCGCAACTAACTTAGTATATTATAATATAACCATGCCAAAAAAAGAGTTAGGTAGCACTATATTTATTTAACTCTATTTGTGATATATGAACACTATATAAATCCCGTATAGAATCATGTAAACACATTATTTTCTAGTTTATGACAAGAATAACAAGTTGTTGAAACATACAATGGCTCATCTACGAGTTCTTGTTTTAGTTTTAGTGTTCACTGTCATTAACATTTCACTTAGTTGTAAAGCTCGTACTCTTCATGAGGAAAACTCAAATCTAGATGCCTCTAATCATCTTGGAGGAGAGAAGATACCCCCTGATCTTTTTTGTTCACTCCTAGGTGGTTGTGAGCGGTCATCCACCTCGTTAGATAGGATTAGTCATGAAATTAATCAAGATCAGCAAGAAACCGGCCACTCGAATTCGGCATTATCTAATCATCTTGGAGGAGAGAAAATACCCCCTGAGGTTTTGTGTTCACTCTTAGGTGGTTGTGAGAAGTCATCAATGTCAACAGATAGTGTTAGTCATGCAATTGAGAAAGATGACAAAGTCTTGCACTTAGCTAATCCTAGTAAACTTGCAGAAGAAAAGATACCACCAGAAGTTATTTGTTCACTTATTGGTGGTTGTTAATCTAGGCCCCTTCGAAATCCACATTAAGTCAAAACATCGAAAGTGTATGTAGAATATGTGAAAATAAGTTATGTCATTGCCCCAAAATAGTACTATGAAATATAACAAGGTAATGAATGACAAGTAAATAATATACACGCATGAGTTGTGTATGTTTCGAATAATTAGAAATTTAAGTAATTAACTGTGGTACAAGAATATTTACTTTACCTTTGATCTGAATTTATGTCCTTCTATTTTTCTGTACTTTAAAATTACGAAATCATTGAATGTAAATGCACAAGTACGAGATTTAATAGAATTATAATCAACTTTTTTAATAAAACACATGATATAAAAGACTCACAACATTAATTTATATACAATAAAAAGAAAATTCCTCTAGCTTATCCAAATTTTCATAAGTGTCAGTATAAAGTGTGTATGAAAAATCTCATCATTTCTTCAAAGCTTCTCTGTTTGTAAAGTGATGCGCATGATTCTCATTTCTAATATAATAAATTAGAGAAAAAAAATTCGAACTTGGCTTGGTATAATTATATAATACATGAATAACATTGAGCGATGTACACAAAATCATAAGTCATACTCTAAAACGTGCTTATTTGGCATGTTGCGTTATCCAAGGGGTCAGTCGCACATACAAATTTTATCATACATTTCATATCTTGTAAGATTCGAAAGAACTAGAAAAATGTGTGAAAAATAGTTATTGTTTTAGGATTAGGGGGCAAAGGCCAAAAATCTTTCTTTCCCAAGAATAAGACATAAAATATATTGGTTTCCACTTTTATATTTGTTGACTTAAATAGTATATCAATGTTATTGTAACGAGATATATGATGTAAAAATCAATGTAAATAGGTTATATTTCTATCAAAATGTCAACCATATAATAACCATAATAATATAATAATAACAATAAAATCAATAATAATAGCAGAAGTAGTAGAAGCAGTAATACTACTACTACTACTACTACTACAACTATTACTACTACTTATACTACTACTACTACTACTACTAGTAGTATTAGTAGTAGTAGTAATAGCAGCAGCAGCACTAATAATAATAATAATAATAATAATCATAATAATGATGATGATGATGATGATGATGATGATGGTGGTGGTGGTGGTGGTTGTGGTGGTTTTGGTGGTTTTGGTAAATGCATAAACCTTTCAATTTTCCAAAGTTAGAAATAGATTAATAAAGTTTTTATTTAAAGAAAAACAATTAATTTTACGCTAATAGAATAAACTGTAGTGGGCACACTGTATCCAAATAGTTACATAATATAAGTTAAACAACTTGATGGATGAAATAGTAAAGTAAAACATAGATCTGGGATTATCCTATCTGATTCAAACACAAAAAAAAAAATTTAGAGAATATTTACTATAATATTTTAATTTTGACTAATTCTCTAATGTTTATGTCTCTATATTGAATTGGATTTCTATTTTAGTTGAACATCTTTGACATATAACATTTCTAGTTTATACATATTTTGATCTTAGTTATAAATCATAGATTTATCGCTGTACTCATCCGAATTAAAATACTTAACAATACCATGTCATATTCGAATAATTAACATGATGATTTGTCAGAGAGGAAAAAATTCTTTCTCCCTCTAAGTTACGAACAAACATTGACAAATACTTGTTAATATATTTGGTGTTGCTAGATAATAAACTAAAACTATGCAAAATTTTATAATATAATTTTATGTCAAGTCATATGTTATGGATGGATTTAATAAGATAACCAACCATATATTTGCCTATGAATTTATTCTTTTAGATGTTAGGCATAATTAGTAGAACATTTACTACTAGTTGTGCGCAACTAACTTAGTATATTATAATATAACCATGCCAAAAAAAGAGTTAGGTAGCACTATATTTATTTAACTCTATTTGTGATATATGAACACTATATAAATCCCGTATAGAATCATGTAAACACATTATTTTCTAGTTTATGACAAGAATAACAAGTTGTTGAAACATACAATGGCTCATCTACGAGTTCTTGTTTTAGTTTTAGTGTTCACTGTCATTAACATTTCACTTAGTTGTAAAGCTCGTACTCTTCATGAGGAAAACTCAAATCTAGATGCCTCTAATCATCTTGGAGGAGAGAAGATACCCCCTGATCTTTTTTGTTCACTCCTAGGTGGTTGTGAGCGGTCATCCACCTCGTTAGATAGGATTAGTCATGAAATTAATCAAGATCAGCAAGAAACCGGCCACTCGAATTCGGCATTATCTAATCATCTTGGAGGAGAGAAAATACCCCCTGAGGTTTTGTGTTCACTCTTAGGTGGTTGTGAGAAGTCATCAATGTCAACAGATAGTGTTAGTCATGCAATTGAGAAAGATGACAAAGTCTTGCACTTAGCTAATCCTAGTAAACTTGCAGAAGAAAAGATACCACCAGAAGTTATTTGTTCACTTATTGGTGGTTGTTAATCTAGGCCCCTTCGAAATCCACATTAAGTCAAAACATCGAAAGTGTATGTAGAATATGTGAAAATAAGTTATGTCATTGCCCCAAAATAGTACTATGAAATATAACAAGGTAATGAATGACAAGTAAATAATATACACGCATGAGTTGTGTATGTTTCGAATAATTAGAAATTTAAGTAATTAACTGTGGTACAAGAATATTTACTTTACCTTTGATCTGAATTTATGTCCTTCTATTTTTCTGTACTTTAAAATTACGAAATCATTGAATGTAAATGCACAAGTACGAGATTTAATAGAATTATAATCAACTTTTTTAATAAAACACATGATATAAAAGACTCATAACATTAATTTATATACAATAAAAAGAAAATTCCTCTAGCTTATCCAAATTTTCATAAGTGTCAGTATAAAGTGTGTATGAAAAATCTCATCATTTCTTCAAAGCTTCTCTGTTTGTAAAGTGATGCGCATGATTCTCATTTCTAATATAATAAATTAGAGAAAAAAAATTCGAACTTGGCTTGGTATAATTATATAATACATGAATAACATTGAGCGATGTACACAAAATCATAAGTCATACTCTAAAACGTGCTTATTTGGCATGTTGCGTTATCCAAGGGGTCAGTCGCACATACAAATTTTATCATACATTTCATATCTTGTAAGATTCGAAAGAACTAGAAAAATGTGTGAAAAATAGTTATTGTTTTAGGATTAGGGGGCAAAGGCCAAAAATCTTTCTTTCCCAAGAATAAGACATAAAATATATTGGTTTCCACTTTTATATTTGTTGACTTAAATAGTATATCAATGTTATTGTAACGAGATATATGATGTAAAAATCAATGTAAATAGGTTATATTTCTATCAAAATGTCAACCATATAATAACCATAATAATATAATAATAACAATAAAATCAATAATAATAGCAGAAGTAGTAGAAGCAGTAATACTACTACTACTACTACTACAACTATTACTACTACTTATACTACTACTACTACTACTACTAGTAGTATTAGTAGTAGTAGTAATAGCAGCAGCAGCACTAATAATAATAATAATAATAATAATCATAATAATGATGATGATGATGATGATGATGATGATGGTGGTGGTGGTGGTGGTTGTGGTGGTTTTGGTGGTTTTGGTAAATGCATAAACCTTTCAATTTTCCAAAGTTAGAAATAGATTAATAAAGTTTTTATTTAAAGAAAAACAATTAATTTTACGCTAATAGAATAAACTGTAGTGGGCACACTGTATCCAAATAGTTACATAATATAAGTTAAACAACTTGATGGATGAAATAGTAAAGTAAAACATAGATCTGGGATTATCCTATCTGATTCAAACACAAAAAAAAAATTTAGAGAATATTTACTATAATATTTTAATTTTGACTAATTCTCTAATGTTTATGTCTCTATATTGAATTGGATTTCTATTTTAGTTGAACATCTTTGACATATAACATTTCTAGTTTATACATATTTTGATCTTAGTTATAAATCATAGATTTATCGCTGTACTCATCCGAATTAAAATACTTAACAATACCATGTCATATTCGAATAATTAACATGATGATTTGTCAGAGAGGAAAAAATTCTTTCTCCCTCTAAGTTACGAACAAACATTGACAAATACTTGTTAATATATTTGGTGTTGCTAGATAATAAACTAAAACTATGCAAAATTTTATAATATAATTTTATGTCAAGTCATATGTTATGGATGGATTTAATAAGATAACCAACCATATATTTGCCTATGAATTTATTCTTTTAGATGTTAGGCATAATTAGTAGAACATTTACTACTAGTTGTGCGCAACTAACTTAGTATATTATAATATAACCATGCCAAAAAAAGAGTTAGGTAGCACTATATTTATTTAACTCTATTTGTGATATATGAACACTATATAAATCCCGTATAGAATCATGTAAACACATTATTTTCTAGTTTATGACAAGAATAACAAGTTGTTGAAACATACAATGGCTCATCTACGAGGTCTTGTTTTAGTTTTAGTGTTCACTGTCATTAACATTTCACTTAGTTGTAAAGCTCGTACTCTTCTTGAGGAAAACTCAAATCTAGATGCCTCTAATCATCTTGGAGGAGAGAAGATACCCCCTGATCTTTTTTGTTCACTCCTAGGTGGTTGTGAGCGGTCATCCACCTCGTTAGATAGGATTAGTCATGAAATTAATCAAGATCAGCAAGAAACCGGCCACTCGAATTCGGCATTATCTAATCATCTTGGAGGAGAGAAAATACCCCCTGAGGTTTTGTGTTCACTCTTAGGTGGTTGTGAGAAGTCATCAATGTCAACAGATAGTGTTAGTCATGCAATTGAGAAAGATGACAAAGTCTTGCACTTAGCTAATCCTAGTAAACTTGCAGAAGAAAAGATACCACCAGAAGTTATTTGTTCACTTATTGGTGGTTGTTAATCTAGGCCCCTTCGAAATCCACATTAAGTCAAAACATCGAAAGTGTATGTAGAATATGTGAAAATAAGTTATGTCATTGCCCCAAAATAGTACTATGAAATATAACAAGGTAATGAATGACAAGTAAATAATATACACGCATGAGTTGTGTATGTTTCGAATAATTAGAAATTTAAGTAATTAACTGTGGTACAAGAATATTTACTTTACCTTTGATCTGAATTTATGTCCTTCTATTTTTCTGTACTTTAAAATTACGAAATCATTGAATGTAAATGCACAAGTACGAGATTTAATAGAATTATAATCAACTTTTTTAATAAAACACATGATATAAAAGACTCACAACATTAATTTATATACAATAAAAAGAAAATTCCTCTAGCTTATCCAAATTTTCGTAAGTGTCAGTATAAAGTGTGTATGAAAAATCTCATCATTTCTTCAAAGCTTCTCTGTTTGTAAAGTGATGCGCATGATTCTCATTTCTAATATAATAAATTAGAGAAAAAAAATTCGAACTTGGCTTGGTATAATTATATAATACATGAATAACATTGAGCGATGTACACAAAATCATAAGTCATACTCTAAAACGTGCTTATATGGCATGTTGCGTTATCCAAGGGGTCAGTCGCACATACAAATTTTATCATACATTTCATATCTTGTAAGATTCGAAAGAACTAGAAAAATGTGTGAAAAATAGTTATTGTTTTAGGATTAGGGGGCAAAGGCCAAAAATCTTTCTTTCCCAAGAATAAGACATAAAATATATTGGTTTCCACTTTTATATTTGTTGACTTAAATAGTATTTCAATGTTATTGTAACGAGATATATGATGTAAAAATCAATGTAAATAGGTTATATTTCTATCAAAATGTCAAGCATATAATAACCATAATAATATAATAATAACAATAAAATCAATAATAATAGCAGAAGTAGTAGAAGCAGTAATACTACTACTACTACTACTACAACTATTATTACTACTTATACTACTACTACTACTACTAGTAGTATTAGTAGTAGTAGTAATAGCAGCAGCAGCAGCACTAATAATAATAATAATAATAATAATAATCATAATAATGATGATGATGATGATGATGATGATGATGATGATGATGATGGTGGTGGTGGTGGTGGTTGTGGTGGTTTTGGTGGTTTTGGTAAATGCATAAACCTTTCAATTTTCCAAAGTTAGAAATAGATTAATAAAGTTTTTATTTAAAGTAAAACAATTAATTTTACGCTAATAGAATAAACTGCAGTGGGCACACTGTATCCAAATAGTTACATAATATAAGTTAAACAACTTGATGGATGAAATAGTAAAGTAAAACATAGATCTGGGATTATCCTATCTGATTCAAACACAAAAAAAAATTTAGAGAATATTTACTATAATATTTTAATTTTGACTAATTCTCTAATGTTTATGTCTCTATATTGAATTGGATTTCTATTTTAGTTGAACATCTTTGACATATAACATTTCTAGTTTATACATATTTTGATCTTAGTTATAAATCATAGATTTATCGCTGTACTCATCCGAATTAAAATACTTAACAATACCATGTCATATTCGAATAATTAACATGATGATTTGTCAGAGAGGAAAAAATTCTTTCTCCCTCTAAGTTACGAACAAACATTGACAAATACTTGTTAATATATTTGGTGTTGCTAGATAATAAACTAAAACTATGCAAAATTTTATAATATAATTTTATGTCAAGTCATATGTTATGGATGGATTTAATAAGATAACCAACCATATATTTGCCTATGAATTTATTCTTTTAGATGTTAGGCATAATTAGTAGAACATTTACTACTAGTTGTGCGCAACTAACTTAGTATATTATAATATAACCATGCCAAAAAAAGAGTTAGGTAGCACTATATTTATTTAACTCTATTTGTGATATATGAACACTATATAAATCCCATATAGAATCATGTAAACACATTATTTTCTAGTTTATGACAAGAATAACAAGTTGTTGAAACATACAATGGCTCATCTACGAGTTCTTGTTTTAGTTTTAGTGTTCACTGTCATTAACATTTCACTTAGTTGTAAAGCTCGTACTCTTCATGAGGAAAACTCAAATCTAGATGCCTCTAATCATCTTGGAGGAGAGAAGATACCCCCTGATCTTTTTTGTTCACTCCTAGGTGGTTGTGAGCGGTCATCCACCTCGTTAGATAGGATTAGTCATGAAATTAATCAAGATCAGCAAGAAACCGGCCACTCGAATTCGGCATTATCTAATCATCTTGGAGGAGAGAAAATACCCCCTGAGGTTTTGTGTTCACTCTTAGGTGGTTGTGAGAAGTCATCAATGTCAACAGATAGTGTTAGTCATGCAATTGAGAAAGATGACAAAGTCTTGCACTTAGCTAATCCTAGTAAACTTGCAGAAGAAAAGATACCACCAGAAGTTATTTGTTCACTTATTGGTGGTTGTTAATCTAGGCCCCTTCGAAATCCACATTAAGTCAAAACATCGAAAGTGTATGTAGAATATGTGAAAATAAGTTATGTCATTGCCCCAAAATAGTACTATGAAATATAACAAGGTAATGAATGACAAGTAAATAATATACACGCATGAGTTGTGTATGTTTCGAATAATTAGAAATTTAAGTAATTAACTGTGCTACAAGAATATTTACTTTACCTTTGATCTGAATTTATGTCCTTCTATTTTTCTGTACTTTAAAATTACGAAATCATTGAATGTAAATGCACAAGTACGAGATTTAATAGAATTATAATCAACTTTTTTAATAAAACACATGATATAAAAGACTCACAACATTAATTTATATACAATAAAAAGAAAATTCCTCTAGCTTATCCAAATTTTCGTAAGTGTCAGTATAAAGTGTGTATGAAAAATCTCATCATTTCTTCAAAGCTTCTCTGTTTGTAAAGTGATGCGCATGATTCTCATTTCTAATATAATAAATTAGAGAAAAAAAATTCGAACTTGGCTTGGTATAATTATATAATACATGAATAACAGTGAGCGATGTACACAAAATCATAAGTCATACTCTAAAACGTGCTTATTTGGCATGTTGCGTTATCCAAGGGGTCAGTCGCACATACAAATTTTATCATACATTTCATATCTTGTAAGATTCGAAAGAACTAGAAAAATGTGTGAAAAATAGTTATTGTTTTAGGATTAGGGGGCAAAGGCCAAAAATCTTTCTTTCCCAAGAATAAGACATAAAATATATTGGTTTCCACTTTTATATTTGTTGACTTAAATAGTATTTCAATGTTATTGTAACGAGATATATGATGTAAAAATCAATGTAAATAGGTTATATTTCTATCAAAATGTCAAGCATATAATAACCATAATAATATAATAATAACAATAAAATCAATAATAATAGCAGAAGTAGTAGAAGCAGTAATACTACTACTACTACTACTACAACTATTACTACTACTTATACTACTACTACTACTACTACTACTAGTAGTATTAGTAGTAGTAGTAATAGCAGCAGCAGCACTAATAATAATAATAATAATAATAATCATAATAATGATGATGATGATGATGATGATGATGATGATGGTGGTGGTGGTGGTGGTTGTGGTGGTTTTGGTGGTTTTGGTAAATGCATAAACCTTTCAATTTTCCAAAGTTAGAAATAGATTAATAAAGTTTTTATTTAAAGTAAAACAATTAATTTTACGCTAATAGAATAAACTGCAGTGGGCACACTGTATCCAAATAGTTACATAATATAAGTTAAACAACTTGATGGATGAAATAGTAAAGTAAAACATAGATCTGGGATTATCCTATCTGATTCAAACACAAAAAAAAAAAATTTAGAGAATATTTACTATAATATTTTAATTTTGACTAATTCTCTAATGTTTATGTCTCTATATTGAATTGGATTTCTATTTTAGTTGAACATCTTTGACATATAACATTTCTAGTTTATACATATTTTGATCTTAGTTATAAATCATAGATTTATCGCTGTACTCATCCGAATTAAAATACTTAACAATACCATGTCATATTCGAATAATTAACATGATGATTTGTCAAAGAGGAAAAAATTCTTTCTCCCTCTAAGTTACGAACAAACATTGACAAATACTTGTTAATATATTTGGTGTTGCTAGATAATAAACTAAAACTATGCAAAATTTTATAATATAATTTTATGTCAAGTCATATGTTATGGATGGATTTAATAAGATAACCAACCATATATTTGCCTATGAATTTATTCTTTTAGATGTTAGGCATAATTAGTAGAACATTTACTACTAGTTGTGCGCAACTAACTTAGTATATTATAATATAACCATGCCAAAAAAAGAGTTAGGTAGCACTATATTTATTTAACTCTATTTGTGATATATGAACACTATATAAATCCCGTATAGAATCATGTAAACACATTATTTTCTAGTTTATGACAAGAATAACAAGTTGTTGAAACATACAATGGCTCATCTACGAGTTCTTGTTTTAGTTTTAGTGTTCACTGTCATTAACATTTCACTTAGTTGTAAAGCTCGTACTCTTCATGAGGAAAACTCAAATCTAGATGCCTCTAATCATCTTGGAGGAGAGAAGATACCCCCTGATCTTTTTTGTTCACTCCTAGGTGGTTGTGAGCGGTCATCCACCTCGTTAGATAGGATTAGTCATGAAATTAATCAAGATCAGCAAGAAACCGGCCACTCGAATTCGGCATTATCTAATCATCTTGGAGGAGAGAAAATACCCCCTGAGGTTTTGTGTTCACTCTTAGGTGGTTGTGAGAAGTCATCAATGTCAACGGATAGTGTTAGTCATGCAATTGAGAAAGATGACAAAGTCTTGCACTTAGCTAATCCTAGTAAACTTGCAGAAGAAAAGATACCACCAGAAGTTATTTGTTCACTTATTGGTGGTTGTTAATCTAGGCCCCTTCGAAATCCACATTAAGTCAAAACATCGAAAGTGTATGTAGAATATGTGAAAATAAGTTATGTCATTGCCCCAAAATAGTACTATGAAATATAACAAGGTAATGAATGACAAGTAAATAATATACACGCATGAGTTGTGTATGTTTCGAATAATTAGAAATTTAAGTAATTAACTGTGCTACAAGAATATTTATTTTACCTTTGATCTGAATTTATGTCCTTCTATTTTTCTGTACTTTAATATTACGAAATCATTGAATGTAAATGCACAAGTACGAGATTTAATAGAATTATAATCAACTTTTTTAATAAAACACATGATATAAAAGACTCACAACATTAATTTATATACAATAAAAAGAAAATTCCTCTAGCTTATCCAAATTTTCGTAAGTGTCAGTATAAAGTGTGTATGAAAAATCTCATCATTTCTTCAAAGCTTCTCTGTTTGTAAAGTGATGCGCATGATTCTCATTTCTAATATAATAAATTAGAGAAAAAAAATTCGAACTTGGCTTGGTATAATTATATAATACATGAATAACAGTGAGCGATGTACACAAAATCATAAGTCATACTCTAAAACGTGCTTATTTGGCATGTTGCGTTATCCAAGGGGTCAGTCGCACATACTAATTTTATCATACATTTCATATCTTGTAAGATTCGAAAGAACTAGAAAAATGTGTGAAAAATAGTTATTGTTTTAGGATTAGGGGGCAAAGGCCAAAAATCTTTCTTTCCCAAGAATAAGACATAAAATATATTGGTTTCCACTTTTATATTTGTTGACTTAAATAGTATTTCAATGTTATTGTAACGAGATATATGATGTAAAAATCAATGTAAATAGGTTATATTTCTATCAAAATGTCAATCAAATAATAACCATAATAATATAATAATAACAATAAAATCAATAATAATAGCAGAAGTAGTAGAAGCAGTAATACTACTACTACTACTACTACAACTATTACTACTACTTATACTACTACTACTACTAGTAGTAGTAGTAGTAGTAGTAGTAATAGCAGCAGCAGCACTAATAATAATAATAATAATCATAATAATGATGATGATGATGATGATGATGATGATGATGATGGTGGTGGTGGTGGTGGTTGTGGTGGTTTTGGTGGTTTTGATAAATGCATAAACCTTTCAATTTTCCAAAGTTAGAAATAGATTAATAAAGTTTTTATTTAAAGTAAAACAATTAATTTTACGCTAATAGAATAAACTGCAGTGGGCACACTGTATCCAAATAGTTACATAATATAAGTTAAACAACTTGATGGATGAAATAGTAAAGTAAAACATAGATCTGGGATTATCCTATCTGATTCAAACACAAAAAAAAAAAAAATTTAGAGAATATTTACTATAATATTTTAATTTTGACTAATTCTCTAATGTTTATGTCTCTATATTGAATTGGATTTCTATTTTAGTTGAACATCTTTGACATATAACATTTCTAGTTTATACATATTTTGATCTTAGTTATAAATCATAGATTTATCGCTGTACTCATCCGAATTAAAATACTTAACAATACCATGTCATATTCGAATAATTAACATGATGATTTGTCAGAGAGGAAAAAATTCTTTCTCCCTCTAAGTTACGAACAAACATTGACAAATACTTGTTAATATATTTGGTGTTGCTAGATAATAAACTAAAACTATGCAAAATTTTATAATATAATTTTATGTCAAGTCATATGTTATGGATGGATTTAATAAGATAACCAACCATATATTTGCCTATGAATTTATTCTTTTAGATGTTAGGCATAATTAGTAGAACATTTACTACTAGTTGTGCGCAACTAACTTAGTATATTATAATATAACCATGCCAAAAAAAGAGTTAGGTAGCACTATATTTATTTAACTCTATTTGTGATATATGAACACTATATAAATCCCGTATAGAATCATGTAAACACATTATTTTCTAGTTTATGACAAGAATAACAAGTTGTTGAAACATACAATGGCTCATCTACGAGTTCTTGTTTTAGTTTTAGTGTTCACTGTCATTAACATTTCACTTAGTTGTAAAGCTCGTACTCTTCATGAGGAAAACTCAAATCTAGATGCCTCTAATCATCTTGGAGGAGAGAAGATACCCCCTGATCTTTTTTGTTCACTCCTAGGTGGTTGTGAGCGGTCATCCACCTCGTTAGATAGGATTAGTCATGAAATTAATCAAGATCAGCAAGAAACTGGCCACTCGAATTCGGCATTATCTAATCATCTTGGAGGAGAGAAAATACCCCCTGAGGTTTTGTGTTCACTCTTAGGTGGTTGTGAGAAGTCATCAATGTCAACAGATAGTGTTAGTCATGCAATTGAGAAAGATGACAAAGTCTTGCACTTAGCTAATCCTAGTAAACTTGCAGAAGAAAAGATACCACCAGGAGTTATTTGTTCACTTATTGGTGGTTGTTAATCTAGGCCCCTTCAAAATCCACATTAAGTCAAAACATCGAAAGTGTATGTAGAATATGTGAAAATAAGTTATCTCATTGTCCCAAAATAGTACTATGAAATATAACAAGGTAATGAATGACAAGTAAATAATATACTCGCATGAGTTGTGTATGTTTCGAATAATTGGAAATTTAAGTAATTAACTGTGCTACAAGAATATTTACTTTACCTTTGATCTGAATTTATGTCCTTCTAATTTTCTGTACTTTAAAATTACGAAATCATTGAATGTAAATGCACAAGTACGAGATTTAATAGAATTATAATCAACTTTTTTAATAAAACACATGATATAAAAGACTCACAACATTAATTTATATACAATAAAAAGAAAATTCCTCTAGCTTATCCAAATTTTCGTAAGTGTCAGTATAAAGTGTGTATGAAAAATCTCATCATTTTTTTAAAGCTTCTCTGTTTGTAAAGTGATGCGCATGATTCTCATTTCTAATATAATAAATTAGAGAAAAAAAATTCGAACTTGGCTTGGTATAATTATATAATACATGAATAACAGTGAGCGATGTACACAAAATCATAAGTCATACTCTAAAACGTGCTTATTTGGCATGTTGCGTTATCCAAGGGGTCAGTCGCACATACAAATTTTATCATACATTTCATATCTTGTAAGATTCGAAAGAACTAGAAAAATGTGTGAAAAATAGTTATTGTTTTAGGATTAGGGGGCAAAGGCCAAAAATCTTTCTTTCCCAAGAATAAGACATAAAATATATTGGTTTCCACTTTTATATTTGTTGACTTAAATAGTATTTCAATGTTATTGTAACGAGATATATGATGTAAAAATCAATGTAAATAGGTTATATTTCTATCAAAATGTCAAGCATATAATAACCATAATAATATAATAATAACAATAAAATCAATAATAATAGCAGAAGTAGTAGAAGCAGTAATACTACTACTACTACTACTACAACTATTACTACTACTTATACTACTACTACTACTAGTAGTAGTATTAGTAGTAGTAGTAATAGCAGCAGCAGCACTAATAATAATAATAATAATAATAATCATAATAATGATGATGATGATGATGATGATGATGATGATGGTGGTGGTGGTGGTGGTTGTGGTGGTTTTGGTGGTTTTGGTAAATGCATAAACCTTTCAATTTTCCAAAGTTAGAAATAGATTAATAAAGTTTTTATTTAAAGTAAAACAATTAATTTTACGCTAATAGAATAAACTGCAGTGGGCACACTGTATCCAAATAGTTACATAATATAAGTTAAACAACTTGATGGATGAAATAGTAAAGTAAAACATAGATCTGGGATTATCCTATCTGATTCAAACACAAAAAAAAAATTTAGAGAATATTTACTATAATATTTTAATTTTGACTAATTCTCTAATGTTTATGTCTCTATATTGAATTGGATTTCTATTTTAGTTGAACATCTTTGACATATAACATTTCTAGTTTATACATATTTTGATCTTAGTTATAAATCATAGATTTATCGCTGTACTCATCCGAATTAAAATACTTAACAATACCATGTCATATTCGAATAATTAACATGATGATTTGTCAGAGAGGAAAAAATTCTTTCTCCCTCTAAGTTACGAACAAACATTGACAAATACTTGTTAATATATTTGGTGTTGCTAGATAATAAACTAAAACTATGCAAAATTTTATAATATAATTTTATGTCAAGTCATATGTTATGGATGGATTTAATAAGATAACCAACCATATATTTGCCTATGAATTTATTCTTTTAGATGTTAGGCATAATTAGTAGAACATTTACTACTAGTTGTGCGCAACTAAGTTAGTATATTATAATATAACCATGCCAAAAAAAGAGTTAGGTAGCACTATATTTATTTAACTCTATTTGTGATATATGAACACTATATAAATCCCGTATAGAATCATGTAAACACATTATTTTCTAGTTTATGACAAGAATAACAAGTTGTTGAAACATACAATGGCTCATCTACGAGTTCTTGTTTTAGTTTTAGTGTTCACTGTCATTAACATTTCACTTAGTTGTAAAGCTCGTACTCTTCTTGAGGAAAACTCAAATCTAGATGCCTCTAATCATCTTGGAGGAGAGAAGATACCCCCTGATCTTTTTTGTTCACTCCTAGGTGGTTGTGAGCGGTCATCCACCTCGTTAGATAGGATTAGTCATGAAATTAATCAAGATCAGCAAGAAACCGGCCACTCGAATTCGGCATTATCTAATCATCTTGGAGGAGAGAAAATACCCCCTGAGGTTTTGTGTTCACTCTTAGGTGGTTGTGAGAAGTCATCAATGTCAACAGATAGTGTTAGTCATGCAATTGAGAAAGATGACAAAGTCTTGCACTTAGCTAATCCTAGTAAACTTGCAGAAGAAAAGATACCACCAGAAGTTATTTGTTCACTTATTGGTGGTTGTTAATCTAGGCCCCTTCGAAATCCACATTAAGTCAAAACATCGAAAGTGTATGTAGAATATGTGAAAATAAGTTATGTCATTGCCCCAAAATAGTACTATGAAATATAACAAGGTAATGAATGACAAGTAAATAATATACACGCATGAGTTGTGTATGTTTCGAATAATTAGAAATTTAAGTAATTAACTGTGCTACAAGAATATTTACTTTACCTTTGATCTGAATTTATGTCCTTCTATTTTTCTGTACTTTAAAATTACGAAATCATCGAATGTAAATGCACAAGTACGAGATTTAATAGAATTATAATCAACTTTTTTAATAAAACACATGATATAAAAGACTCACAACATTAATTTATATACAATAAAAAGAAAATTCCTCTAGCTTATCCAAATTTTCGTAAGTGTCAGTATAAAGTGTGTATGAAAAATCTCATCATTTCTTCAAAGCTTCTCTGTTTGTAAAGTGATGCGCATGATTCTCATTTCTAATATAATAAATTAGAGAAAAAAAATTCGAACTTGGCTTGGTATAATTATATAATACATGAATAACAGTGAGCGATGTACACAAAATCATAAGTCATACTCTAAAACGTGCTTATTTGGCATGTTGCGTTATCCAAGGGGTCAGTCGCACATACAAATTTTATCATACATTTCATATCTTGTAAGATTCGAAAGAACTAGAAAAATGTGTGAAAAATAGTTATTGTTTTAGGATTAGGGGGCAAAGGCCAAAAATCTTTCTTTCCCAAGAATAAGACATAAAATATATTGGTTTCCACTTTTATATTTGTTGACTTAAATAGTATTTCAATGTTATTGTAACGAGATATATGATGTAAAAATCAATGTAAATAGGTTATATTTCTATCAAAATGTCAACCATATAATAACCATAATAATATAATAATAACAATAAAATCAATAATAATAGCAGAAGTAGTAGAAGCAGTAATACTACTACTACTACTACTACAACTATTACTACTACTTATACTACTACTACTACTAGTAGTAGTATTAGTAGTAGTAGTAATAGCAGCAGCAGCACTAATAATAATAATAATAATAATAATCATAATAATGATGATGATGATGATGATGATGATGATGATGGTGGTGGTGGTGGTGGTTGTGGTGGTTTTGGTGGTTTTGGTAAATGCATAAACCTTTCAATTTTCCAAAGTTAGAAATAGATTAATAAAGTTTTTATTTAAAGTAAAACAATTAATTTTACGCTAATAGAATAAACTGCAGTGGGCACACTGTATCCAAATAGTTACATAATATAAGTTAAACAACTTGATGGATGAAATAGTAAAGTAAAACATAGATCTGGGATTATCCTATCTGATTCAAACACAAAAAAAAAATTTAGAGAATATTTACTATAATATTTTAATTTTGACTAATTCTCTAATGTTTATGTCTCTATATTGAATTGGATTTCTATTTTAGTTGAACATCTTTGACATATAACATTTCTAGTTTATACATATTTTGATCTTAGTTATAAATCATAGATTTATCGCTGTACTCATCCGAATTAAAATACTTAACAATACCATGTCATATTCGAATAATTAACATGATGATTTGTCAGAGAGGAAAAAATTCTTTCTCCCTCTAAGTTACGAACAAACATTGACAAATACTTGTTAATATATTTGGTGTTGCTAGATAATAAACTAAAACTATGCAAAATTTTATAATATAATTTTATGTCAAGTCATATGTTATGGATGGATTTAATAAGATAACCAACCATATATTTGCCTATGAATTTATTCTTTTAGATGTTAGGCATAATTAGTAGAACATTTACTACTAGTTGTGCGCAACTAAGTTAGTATATTATAATATAACCATGCCAAAAAAAGAGTTAGGTAGCACTATATTTATTTAACTCTATTTGTGATATATGAACACTATATAAATCCCGTATAGAATCATGTAAACACATTATTTTCTAGTTTATGACAAGAATAACAAGTTGTTGAAACATACAATGGCTCATCTACGAGTTCTTGTTTTAGTTTTAGTGTTCACTGTCATTAACATTTCACTTAGTTGTAAAGCTCGTACTCTTCTTGAGGAAAACTCAAATCTAGATGCCTCTAATCATCTTGGAGGAGAGAAGATACCCCCTGATCTTTTTTGTTCACTCCTAGGTGGTTGTGAGCGGTCATCCACCTCGTTAGATAGGATTAGTCATGAAATTAATCAAGATCAGCAAGAAACCGGCCACTCGAATTCGGCATTATCTAATCATCTTGGAGGAGAGAAAATACCCCCTGAGGTTTTGTGTTCACTCTTAGGTGGTTGTGAGAAGTCATCAATGTCAACAGATAGTGTTAGTCATGCAATTGAGAAAGATGACAAAGTCTTGCACTTAGCTAATCCTAGTAAACTTGCAGAAGAAAAGATACCACCAGAAGTTATTTGTTCACTTATTGGTGGTTGTTAATCTAGGCCCCTTCGAAATCCACATTAAGTCAAAACATCGAAAGTGTATGTAGAATATGTGAAAATAAGTTATGTCATTGCCCCAAAATAGTACTATGAAATATAACAAGGTAATGAATGACAAGTAAATAATATACACGCATGAGTTGTGTATGTTTCGAATAATTAGAAATTTAAGTAATTAACTGTGCTACAAGAATATTTACTTTACCTTTGATCTGAATTTATGTCCTTCTATTTTTCTGTACTTTAAAATTACGAAATCATCGAATGTAAATGCACAAGTACGAGATTTAATAGAATTATAATCAACTTTTTTAATAAAACACATGATATAAAAGACTCACAACATTAATTTATATACAATAAAAAGAAAATTCCTCTAGCTTATCCAAATTTTCGTAAGTGTCAGTATAAAGTGTGTATGAAAAATCTCATCATTTCTTCAAAGCTTCTCTGTTTGTAAAGTGATGCGCATGATTCTCATTTCTAATATAATAAATTAGAGAAAAAAAATTCGAACTTGGCTTGGTATAATTATATAATACATGAATAACAGTGAGCGATGTACACAAAATCATAAGTCATACTCTAAAACGTGCTTATTTGGCATGTTGCGTTATCCAAGGGGTCAGTCGCACATACAAATTTTATCATACATTTCATATCTTGTAAGATTCGAAAGAACTAGAAAAATGTGTGAAAAATAGTTATTGTTTTAGGATTAGGGGGCAAAGGCCAAAAATCTTTCTTTCCCAAGAATAAGACATAAAATATATTGGTTTCCACTTTTATATTTGTTGACTTAAATAGTATTTCAATGTTATTGTAACGAGATATATGATGTAAAAATCAATGTAAATAGGTGATATTTCTATCAAAATGTCAACCATATAATAACCATAATAATATAATAATAACAATAAAATCAATAATAATAGCAGAAGTAGTAGAAGCAGTAATACTACTACTACTACTACTACAACTATTACTACTACTTATACTACTACTACTACTAGTAGTAGTATTAGTAGTAGTAGTAATAGCAGCAGCAGCACTAATAATAATAATAATAATAATAATCATAATAATGATGATGATGATGATGATGATGATGATGGTGGTGGTGGTGGTGGTGGTTGTGGTGGTTTTGGTGGTTTTGGTAAATGCATAAACCTTTCAATTTTCCAAAGTTAGAAATAGATTAATAAAGTTTTTATTTAAAGTAAAACAATTAATTTTACGCTAATAGAATAAACTGCAGTGGGCACACTGTATCCAAATAGTTACATAATATAAGTTAAACAACTTGATGGATGAAATAGTAAAGTAAAACATAGATCTGGGATTATCCTATCTGATTCAAACACAAAAAAAAAATTTAGAGAATATTTACTATAATATTTTAATTTTGACTAATTCTCTAATGTTTATGTCTCTATATTGAATTGGATTTCTATTTTAGTTGAACATCTTTGACATATAACATTTCTAGTTTATACATATTTTGATCTTAGTTATAAATCATAGATTTATCGCTGTACTCATCCGAATTAAAATACTTAACAATACCATGTCATATTCGAATAATTAACATGATGATTTGTCAGAGAGGAAAAAATTCTTTCTCCCTCTAAGTTACGAACAAACATTGACAAATACTTGTTAATATATTTGGTGTTGCTAGATAATAAACTAAAACTATGCAAAATTTTATAATATAATTTTATGTCAAGTCATATGTTATGGATGGATTTAATAAGATAACCAACCATATATTTGCCTATGAATTTATTCTTTTAGATGTTAGGCATAATTAGTAGAACATTTACTACTAGTTGTGCGCAACTAAGTTAGTATATTATAATATAACCATGCCAAAAAAAGAGTTAGGTAGCACTATATTTATTTAACTCTATTTGTGATATATGAACACTATATAAATCCCGTATAGAATCATGTAAACACATTATTTTCTAGTTTATGACAAGAATAACAAGTTGTTGAAACATACAATGGCTCATCTACGAGTTCTTGTTTTAGTTTTAGTGTTCACTGTCATTAACATTTCACTTAGTTGTAAAGCTCGTACTCTTCTTGAGGAAAACTCAAATCTAGATGCCTCTAATCATCTTGGAGGAGAGAAGATACCCCCTGATCTTTTTTGTTCACTCCTAGGTGGTTGTGAGCGGTCATCCACCTCGTTAGATAGGATTAGTCATGAAATTAATCAAGATCAGCAAGAAACCGGCCACTCGAATTCGGCATTATCTAATCATCTTGGAGGAGAGAAAATACCCCCTGAGGTTTTGTGTTCACTCTTAGGTGGTTGTGAGAAGTCATCAATGTCAACAGATAGTGTTAGTCATGCAATTGAGAAAGATGACAAAGTCTTGCACTTAGCTAATCCTAGTAAACTTGCAGAAGAAAAGATACCACCAGAAGTTATTTGTTCACTTATTGGTGGTTGTTAATCTAGGCCCCTTCGAAATCCACATTAAGTCAAAACATCGAAAGTGTATGTAGAATATGTGAAAATAAGTTATGTCATTGCCCCAAAATAGTACTATGAAATATAACAAGGTAATGAATGACAAGTAAATAATATACACGCATGAGTTGTGTATGTTTCGAATAATTAGAAATTTAAGTAATTAACTGTGCTACAAGAATATTTACTTTACCTTTGATCTGAATTTATGTCCTTCTATTTTTCTGTACTTTAAAATTACGAAATCATTGAATGTAAATGCACAAGTACGAGATTTAATAGAATTATAATCAACTTTTTTAATAAAACACATGATATAAAAGACTCACAACATTAATTTATATACAATAAAAAGAAAATTCCTCTAGCTTATCCAAATTTTCGTAAGTGTCAGTATAAAGTGTGTATGAAAAATCTCATCATTTCTTCAAAGCTTCTCTGTTTGTAAAGTGATGCGCATGATTCTCATTTCTAATATAATAAATTAGAGAAAAAAAATTCGAACTTGGCTTGGTATAATTATATAATACATGAATAACAGTGAGCGATGTACACAAAATCATAAGTCATACTCTAAAACGTGCTTGTTTGGCATGTTGCGTTATCCAAGGGGTCAGTCGCACATACAAATTTTATCATACATTTCATATCTTGTAAGATTCGAAAGAACTAGAAAAATGTGTGAAAAATAGTTATTGTTTTAGGATTAGGGGGCAAAGGCCAAAAATCTTTCTTTCCCAAGAATAAGACATAAAATATATTGGTTTCCACTTTTATATTTGTTGACTTAAATAGTATTTCAATGTTATTGTAACGAGATATATGATGTAAAAATCAATGTAAATAGGTTATATTTCTATCAAAATGTCAATCATATAATAACCATAATAATATAATAATAACAATAAAATCAATAATAATAGCAGAAGTAGTAGAAGCAGTAATACTACTACTACTACTACTACAACTATTACTACTACTTATACTACTACTACTACTACTACTAGTAGTAGTAGTAGTAATAGCAGCAGCAGCACTAATAATAATAATAATAATCATAATAATGATGATGATGATGATGATGATGATGATGGTGGTGGTGGTGGTTGTGGTGGTTTTGGTGGTTTTGGTAAATGCATAAACCTTTCAATTTTCCAAAGTTAGAAATAGATTAATAACGTTTTTATTTAAAGTAAAACAATTAATTTTACTCTAATAGAATAAACTGCAGTGGGCACACTGTATCCAAATAGTTACATAATATAAGTTAAACAACTTGATGGATGAAATAGTAAAGTAAAACATAGATCTGGGATTATCCTATCTGATTCAAACACAAAAAAAAAAAATTTAGAGAATATTTACTATAATATTTTAATTTTGACTAATTCTCTAATGTTTATGTCTCTATATTGAATTGGATTTCTATTTTAGTTGAACATCTTTGACATATAACATTTCTAGTTTATACATATTTTGATCTTAGTTATAAATCATAGATTTATCGCTGTACTCATCCGAATTAAAATACTTAACAATACCATGTCATATTCGAATAATTAACATGATGATTTGTCAAAGAGGAAAAAATTCTTTCTCCCTCTAAGTTACGAACAAACATTGACAAATACTTGTTAATATATTTGGTGTTGCTAGATAATAAACTAAAACTATGCAAAATTTTATAATATAATTTTATGTCAAGTCATATGTTATGGATGGATTTAATAAGATAACCAACCATATATTTGCCTATGAATTTATTCTTTTAGATGTTAGGCATAATTAGTAGAACATTTACTACTAGTTGTGCGCAACTAACTTAGTATATTATAATATAACCATGCCAAAAAAAGAGTTAGGTAGCACTATATTTATTTAACTCTATTTGTGATATATGAACACTATATAAATCCCGTATAGAATCATGTAAACACATTATTTTCTAGTTTATGACAAGAATAACAAGTTGTTGAAACATACAATGGCTCATCTACGAGTTCTTGTTTTAGTTTTAGTGTTCACTGTCATTAACATTTCACTTAGTTGTAAAGCTCGTACTCTTCATGAGGAAAACTCAAATCTAGATGCCTCTAATCATCTTGGAGGAGAGAAGATACCCCCTGATCTTTTTTGTTCACTCCTAGGTGGTTGTGAGCGGTCATCCACCTCGTTAGATAGGATTAGTCATGAAATTAATCAAGATCAGCAAGAAACCGGCCACTCGAATTCGGCATTATCTAATCATCTTGGAGGAGAGAAAATACCCCCTGAGGTTTTGTGTTCACTCTTAGGTGGTTGTGAGAAGTCATCAATGTCAACAGATAGTGTTAGTCATGCAATTGAGAAAGATGACAAAGTCTTGCACTTAGCTAATCCTAGTAAACTTGCAGAAGAAAAGATACCACCAGAAGTTATTTGTTCACTTATTGGTGGTTGTTAATCTAGGCCCCTTCGAAATCCACATTAAGTCAAAACATCGAAAGTGTATGTAGAATATGTGAAAATAAGTTATGTCATTGCCCCAAAATAGTACTATGAAATATAACAAGGTAATGAATGACAAGTAAATAATATACACGCATGAGTTGTGTATGTTTCGAATAATTAGAAATTTAAGTAATTAACTGTGCTACAAGAATATTTACTTTACCTTTGATCTGAATTTATGTCCTTCTATTTTTCTGTACTTTAAAATTACGAAATCATTGAATGTAAATGCACAAGTACAAGATTTAATAGAATTATAATCAACTTTTTTAATAAAACACATGATATAAAAGACTCACAACATTAATTTATATACAATAAAAAGAAAATTCCTCTAGCTTATCCAAATTTTCGTAAGTGTCAGTATAAAGTGTGTATGAAAAATCTCATCATTTCTTCAAAGCTTCTCTGTTTGTAAAGTGATGCGCATGATTCTCATTTCTAATATAATAAATTAGAGAAAAAAAATTCGAACTTGGCTTGGTATAATTATATAATACATGAATAACAGTGAGCGATGTACACAAAATCATAAGTCATACTCTAAAACGTGCTTGTTTGGCATGTTGCGTTATCCAAGGGGTCAGTCGCACATACAAATTTTATCATACATTTCATATCTTGTAAGATTCGAAAGAACTAGAAAAATGTGTGAAAAATAGTTATTGTTTTAGGATTAGGGGGCAAAGGCCAAAAATCTTTCTTTCCCAAGAATAAGACATAAAATATATTGGTTTCCACTTTTATATTTGTTGACTTAAATAGTATTTCAATGTTATTGTAACGAGATATATGATGTAAAAATCAATGTAAATAGGTTATATTTCTATCAAAATGTCAAGCATATAATAACCATAATAATATAATAATAACAATAAAATCAATAATAATAGCAGAAGTAGTAGAAGCAGTAATACTACTACTACTACTACTACAACTATTACTACTACTTATACTACTACTACTACTACTAGTAGTATTAGTAGTAGTAGTAATAGCAGCAGCAGCACTAATAATAATAATAATAATAATAATCATAATAATGATGATGATGATGATGATGATGATGATGATGATGGTGGTGGTGGTGGTGGTTGTGGTGGTTTTGGTGGTTTTGGTAAATGCATAAACCTTTCAATTTTCCAAAGTTAGAAATAGATTAATAAAGTTTTTATTTAAAGTAAAACAATTAATTTTACGCTAATAGAATAAACTGCAGTGGGCACACTGTATCCAAATAGTTACATAATATAAGTTAAACAACTTGATGGATGAAATAGTAAAGTAAAACATAGATCTGGGATTATCCTATCTGATTCAAACACAAAAAAAAAATTTAGAGAATATTTACTATAATATTTTAATTTTGACTAATTCTCTAATGTTTATGTCTCTATATTGAATTGGATTTCTATTTTAGTAGAACATCTTTGACATATAACATTTCTAGTTTATACATATTTTGATCTTAGTTATAAATCATAGATTTATCGCTGTACTCATCCGAATTAAAATACTTAACAATACCATGTCATATTCGAATAATTAACATGATGATTTGTCAGAGAGGAAAAAATTCTTTCTCCCTCTAAGTTACGAACAAACATTGACAAATACTTGTTAATATATTTGGTGTTGCTAGATAATAAACTAAAACTATGCAAAATTTTATAATATAATTTTATGTCAAGTCATATGTTATGGATGGATTTAATAAGATAACCAACCATATATTTGCCTATGAATTTATTCTTTTAGATGTTAGGCATAATTAGTAGAACATTTACTACTAGTTGTGCGCAACTAAGTTAGTATATTATAATATAACCATGCCAAAAAAAGAGTTAGGTAGCACTATATTTATTTAACTCTATTTGTGATATATGAACACTATATAAATCCCGTATAGAATCATGTAAACACATTATTTTCTAGTTTATGACAAGAATAACAAGTTGTTGAAACATACAATGGCTCATCTACGAGTTCTTGTTTTAGTTTTAGTGTTCACTGTCATTAACATTTCACTTAGTTGTAAAGCTCGTACTCTTCTTGAGGAAAACTCAAATCTAGATGCCTCTAATCATCTTGGAGGAGAGAAGATACCCCCTGATCTTTTTTGTTCACTCCTAGGTGGTTGTGAGCGGTCATCCACCTCGTTAGATAGGATTAGTCATGAAATTAATCAAGATCAGCAAGAAACCGGCCACTCGAATTCGGCATTATCTAATCATCTTGGAGGAGAGAAAATACCCCCTGAGGTTTTGTGTTCACTCTTAGGTGGTTGTGAGAAGTCATCAATGTCAACAGATAGTGTTAGTCATGCAATTGAGAAAGATGACAAAGTCTTGCACTTAGCTAATCCTAGTAAACTTGCAGAAGAAAAGATACCACCAGAAGTTATTTGTTCACTTATTGGTGGTTGTTAATCTAGGCCCCTTCGAAATCCACATTAAGTCAAAACATCGAAAGTGTATGTAGAATATGTGAAAATAAGTTATGTCATTGCCCCAAAATAGTACTATGAAATATAACAAGGTAATGAATGACAAGTAAATAATATACACGCATGAGTTGTGTATGTTTCGAATAATTAGAAATTTAAGTAATTAACTGTGCTACAAGAATATTTACTTTACCTTTGATCTGAATTTATGTCCTTCTATTTTTCTGTACTTTAAAATTACGAAATCATTGAATGTAAATGCACAAGTACGAGATTTAATAGAATTATAATCAACTTTTTTAATAAAACACATGATATAAAAGACTCACAACATTAATTTATATACAATAAAAAGAAAATTCCTCTAGCTTATCCAAATTTTCGTAAGTGTCAGTATAAAGTGTGTATGAAAAATCTCATCATTTCTTCAAAGCTTCTCTGTTTGTAAAGTGATGCGCATGATTCTCATTTCTAATATAATAAATTAGAGAAAAAAAATTCGAACTTGGCTTGGTATAATTATATAATACATGAATAACAGTGAGCGATGTACACAAAATCATAAGTCATACTCTAAAACGTGCTTATTTGGCATGTTGCGTTATCCAAGGGGTCAGTCGCACATACAAATTTTATCATACATTTCATATCTTGTAAGATTCGAAAGAACTAGAAAAATGTGTGAAAAATAGTTATTGTTTTAGGATTAGGGGGCAAAGGCCAAAAATCTTTCTTTCCCAAGAATAAGACATAAAATATATTGGTTTCCACTTTTATATTTGTTGACTTAAATAGTATTTCAATGTTATTGTAACGAGATATATGATGTAAAAATCAATGTAAATTGGTTATATTTCTATCAAAATGTCAATCATATAATAACCATAATAATATAATAATAACAATAAAATCAATAATAATAGCAGAAGTAGTAGAAGCAGTAATACTACTACTACTACTACTACAACTATTACTACTACTTATACTACTACTACTACTACTACTAGTAGTAGTAGTAGTAATAGCATCAGCAGCACTAATAATAATAATAATAATAATCATAATAATGATGATGATGATGATGATGATGATGATGGTGGTGGTGGTGGTGGTGGTTGTGGTGGTTTTGGTGGTTTTGATAAATGCATAAACCTTTCAATTTTCCAAAGTTAGAAATAGATTAATAAAGTTTTTATTTAAAGTAAAACAATTAATTTTACGCTAATAGAATAAACTGCAGTGGGCACACTGTATCCAAATAGTTACATAATATAAGTTAAACAACTTGATGGATGAAATAGTAAAGTAAAACATAGATCTGGGATTATCCTATCTGATTCAAACACAAAAAAAAAAAAAATTTAGAGAATATTTACTATAATATTTTAATTTTGACTAATTCTCTAATGTTTATGTCTCTATATTGAATTGGATTTCTATTTTAGTTGAACATCTTTGACATATAACATTTCTAGTTTATACATATTTTGATCTTAGTTATAAATCATAGATTTATCGCTGTACTCATCCGAATTAAAATACTTAACAATACCATGTCATATTCGAATAATTAACATGATGATTTGTCAGAGAGGAAAAAATTCTTTCTCCCTCTAAGTTACGAACAAACATTGACAAATACTTGTTAATATATTTGGTGTTGCTAGATAATAAACTAAAACTATGCAAAATTTTATAATATAATTTTATGTCAAGTCATATGTTATGGATGGATTTAATAAGATAACCAACCATATATTTGCCTATGAATTTATTCTTTTAGATGTTAGGCATAATTAGTAGAACATTTACTACTAGTTGTGCGCAACTAACTTAGTATATTATAATATAACCATGCCAAAAAAAGAGTTAGGTAGCACTATATTTATTTAACTCTATTTGTGATATATGAACACTATATAAATCCCGTATAGAATCATGTAAACACATTATTTTCTAGTTTATGACAAGAATAACAAGTTGTTGAAACATACAATGGCTCATCTACGAGTTCTTGTTTTAGTTTTAGTGTTCACTGTCATTAACATTTCACTTAGTTGTAAAGCTCGTACTCTTCATGAGGAAAACTCAAATCTAGATGCCTCTAATCATCTTGGAGGAGAGAAGATACCCCCTGATCTTTTTTGTTCACTCCTAGGTGGTTGTGAGCGGTCATCCACCTCGTTAGATAGGATTAGTCATGAAATTAATCAAGATCAGCAAGAAACCGGCCACTCGAATTCGGCATTATCTAATCATCTTGGAGGAGAGAAAATACCCCCTGAGGTTTTGTGTTCACTCTTAGGTGGTTGTGAGAAGTCATCAATGTCAACGGATAGTGTTAGTCATGCAATTGAGAAAGATGACAAAGTCTTGCACTTAGCTAATCCTAGTAAACTTGCAGAAGAAAAGATACCACCAGAAGTTATTTGTTCACTTATTGGTGGTTGTTAATCTAGGCCCCTTCGAAATCCACATTAAGTCAAAACATCGAAAGTGTATGTAGAATATGTGAAAATAAGTTATGTCATTGCCCCAAAATAGTACTATGAAATATAACAAGGTAATGAATGACAAGTAAATAATATACACGCATGAGTTGTGTATGTTTCGAATAATTAGAAATTTAAGTAATTAACTGTGCTACAAGAATATTTACTTTACCTTTGATCTGAATTTATGTCCTTCTATTTTTCTGTACTTTAAAATTACGAAATCATTGAATGTAAATGCACAAGTACGAGATTTAATAGAATTATAATCAACTTTTTTAATAAAACACATGATATAAAAGACTCACAACATTAATTTATATACAATAAAAAGAAAATTCCTCTAGCTTATCCAAATTTTCGTAAGTGTCAGTATAAAGTGTGTATGAAAAATCTCATCATTTCTTCAAAGCTTCTCTGTTTGTAAAGTGATGCGCATGATTCTCATTTCTAATATAATAAATTAGAGAAAAAAAATTCGAACTTGGCTTGGTATAATTATATAATACATGAATAACAGTGAGCGATGTACACAAAATCATAAGTCATACTCTAAAACGTGCTTATTTGGCATGTTGCGTTATCCAAGGGGTCAGTCGCACATACTAATTTTATCATACATTTCATATCTTGTAAGATTCGAAAGAACTAGAAAAATGTGTGAAAAATAGTTATTGTTTTAGGATTAGGGGGCAAAGGCCAAAAATCTTTCTTTCCCAAGAATAAGACATAAAATATATTGGTTTCCACTTTTATATTTGTTGACTTAAATAGTATTTCAATGTTATTGTAACGAGATATATGATGTAAAAATCAATGTAAATAGGTTATATTTCTATCAAAATGTCAATCATATAATAACCATAATAATATAATAATAACAATAAAATCAATAATAATAGCAGAAGTAGTAGAAGCAGTAATACTACTACTACTACTACTACAACTATTACTACTACTTATACTACTACTACTACTAGTAGTAGTAGTAGTAGTAGTAGTAGTAATAGCAGCAGCAGCACTAATAATAATAATAATAATCATAATAATGATGATGATGATGATGATGATGATGATGATGATGATGGTGGTGGTGGTGGTGGTGGTTGTGGTGGTTTTGGTGGTTTTGATAAATGCATAAACCTTTCAATTTTCCAAAGTTAGAAATAGATTAATAAAGTTTTTATTTAAAGTAAAACAATTAATTTTACGCTAATAGAATAAACTGCAGTGGGCACACTGTATCGAAATAGTTACATAATATAAGTTAAACAACTTGATGGATGAAATAGTAAAGTAAAACATAGATCTGGGATTATCCTATCTGATTCAAACACAAAAAAAAAAAAAATTTAGAGAATATTTACTATAATATTTTAATTTTGACTAATTCTCTAATGTTTATGTCTCTATATTGAATTGGATTTCTATTTTAGTTGAACATCTTTGACATATAACATTTCTAGTTTATACATATTTTGATCTTAGTTATAGATCATAGATTTATCGCTGTACTCATCCGAATTAAAATACTTAACAATACCATGTCATATTCGAATAATTAACATGATGATTTGTCAGAGAGGAAAAAATTCTTTCTCCCTCTAAGTTACGAACAAACATTGACAAATACTTGTTAATATATTTGGTGTTGCTAGATAATAAACTAAAACTATGCAAAATTTTATAATATAATTTTATGTCAAGTCATATGTTATGGATGGATTTAATAAGATAACCAACCATATATTTGCCTATGAATTTATTCTTTTATATGTTAGGCATAATTAGTAGAACATTTACTACTAGTTGTGCGCAACTAACTTAGTATATTATAATATAACCATGCCAAAAAAAGAGTTAGGTAGCACTATATTTATTTAACTCTATTTGTGATATATGAACACTATATAAATCCCGTATAGAATCATGTAAACACATTATTTTCTAGTTTATGACAAGAATAACAAGTTGTTGAAACATACAATGGCTCATCTACGAGTTCTTGTTTTAGTTTTAGTGTTCACTGTCATTAACATTTCACTTAGTTGTAAAGCTCGTACTCTTCATGAGGAAAACTCAAATCTAGATGCCTCTAATCATCTTGGAGGAGAGAAGATACCCCCTGATCTTTTTTGTTCACTCCTAGGTGGTTGTGAGCGGTCATCCACCTCGTTAGATAGGATTAGTCATGAAATTAATCAAGATCAGCAAGAAACTGGCCACTCGAATTCGGCATTATCTAATCATCTTGGAGGAGAGAAAATACCCCCTGAGGTTTTGTGTTCACTCTTAGGTGGTTGTGAGAAGTCATCAATGTCAACGGATAGTGTTAGTCATGCAATTGAGAAAGATGACAAAGTCTTGCACTTAGCTAATCCTAGTAAACTTGCAGAAGAAAAGATACCACCAGAAGTTATTTGTTCACTTATTGGTGGTTGTTAATCTAGGCCCCTTCGAAATCCACATTAAGTCAAAACATCGAAAGTGTATGTAGAATATGTGAAAATAAGTTATGTCATTGCCCCAAAATAGTACTATGAAATATAACAAGGTAATGAATGACAAGTAAATAATATACACGCATGAGTTGTGTATGTTTCGAATAATTAGAAATTTAAGTAATTAACTGTGCTACAAGAATATTTACTTTACCTTTGATCTGAATTTATGTCCTTCTATTTTTCTGTACTTTAAAATTACGAAATCATTGAATGTAAATGCACAAGTACGAGATTTAATAGAATTATAATCAACTTTTTTAATAAAACACATGATATAAAAGACTCACAACATTAATTTATATACAATAAAAAGAAAATTCCTCTAGCTTATCCAAATTTTCGTAAGTGTCAGTATAAAGTGTGTATGAAAAATCTCATCATTTCTTCAAAGCTTCTCTGTTTGTAAAGTGATGCGCATGATTCTCATTTCTAATATAATAAATTAGAGAAAAAAAATTCGAACTTGGCTTGGTATAATTATATAATACATGAATAACAGTGAGCGATGTACACAAAATCATAAGTCATACTCTAAAACGTGCTTATTTGGCATGTTGCGTTATCCAAGGGGTCAGTCGCACATACTAATTTTATCATACATTTCATATCTTGTAAGATTCGAAAGAACTAGAAAAATGTGTGAAAAATAGTTATTGTTTTAGGATTAGGGGGCAAAGGCCAAAAATCTTTCTTTCCCAAGAATAAGACATAAAATATATTGGTTTCCACTTTTATATTTGTTGACTTAAATAGTATTTCAATGTTATTGTAACGAGATATATGATGTAAAAATCAATGTAAATAGGTTATATTTCTATCAAAATGTCAATCATATAATAACCATAATAATATAATAATAACAATAAAATCAATAATAATAGCAGAAGTAGTAGAAGCAGTAATACTACTACTACTACTACTACAACTATTACTACTACTTATACTACTACTACTACTAGTAGTAGTAGTAGTAGTAGTAGTAATAGCAGCAGCAGCACTAATAATAATAATAATAATAATCATAATAATGATGATGATGATGATGATGATGATGATGATGATGATGGTGGTGGTGGTGGTGGTGGTTGTGGTGGTTTTGGTGGTTTTGATAAATGCATAAACCTTTCAATTTTCCAAAGTTAGAAATAGATTAATAAAGTTTTTATTTAAAGTAAAACAATTAATTTTACGCTAATAGAATAAACTGCAGTGGGCACACTGTATCGAAATAGTTACATAATATAAGTTAAACAACTTGATGGATGAAATAGTAAAGTAAAACATAGATCTGGGATTATCCTATCTGATTCAAACACAAAAAAAAAAAAATTTAGAGAATATTTACTATAATATTTTAATTTTGACTAATTCTCTAATGTTTATGTCTCTATATTGAATTGGATTTCTATTTTAGTTGAACATCTTTGACATATAACATTTCTAGTTTATACATATTTTGATCTTAGTTATAGATCATAGATTTATCGCTGTACTCATCCGAATTAAAATACTTAACAATACCATGTCATATTCGAATAATTAACATGATGATTTGTCAGAGAGGAAAAAATTCTTTCTCCCTCTAAGTTACGAACAAACATTGACAAATACTTGTTAATATATTTGGTGTTGCTAGATAATAAACTAAAACTATGCAAAATTTTATAATATAATTTTATGTCAAGTCATATGTTATGGATGGATTTAATAAGATAACCAACCATATATTTGCCTATGAATTTATTCTTTTAGATGTTAGGCATAATTAGTAGAACATTTACTACTAGTTGTGCGCAACTAACTTAGTATATTATAATATAACCATGCCAAAAAAAGAGTTAGGTAGCACTATATTTATTTAACTCTATTTGTGATATATGAACACTATATAAATCCCGTATAGAATCATGTAAACACATTATTTTCTAGTTTATGACAAGAATAACAAGTTGTTGAAACATACAATGGCTCATCTACGAGTTCTTGTTTTAGTTTTAGTGTTCACTGTCATTAACATTTCACTTAGTTGTAAAGCTCGTACTCTTCATGAGGAAAACTCAAATCTAGATGCCTCTAATCATCTTGGAGGAGAGAAGATACCCCCTGATCTTTTTTGTTCACTCCTAGGTGGTTGTGAGCGGTCATCCACCTCGTTAGATAGGATTAGTCATGAAATTAATCAAGATCAGCAAGAAACTGGCCACTCGAATTCGGCATTATCTAATCATCTTGGAGGAGAGAAAATACCCCCTGAGGTTTTGTGTTCACTCTTAGGTGGTTGTGAGAAGTCATCAATGTCAACAGATAGTGTTAGTCATGCAATTGAGAAAGATGACAAAGTCTTGCACTTAGCTAATCCTAGTAAACTTGCAGAAGAAAAGATACCACCAGAAGTTATTTGTTCACTTATTGGTGGTTGTTAATCTAGGCCCTTTCGAAATCCACATTAAGTCAAAACATCGAAAGTGTATGTAGAATATGTGAAAATAAGTTATGTCATTGCCCCAAAATAGTACTATGAAATATAACAAGGTAATGAATGACAAGTAAATAATATACACGCATGAGTTGTATATGTTTCGAATAATTAGAAATTTAAGTAATTAACTATGCTACAAGAATATTTACTTTACCTTTGATCTGAATTTATGTCCTTCTATTTTTCTGTACTTTAAAATTACGAAATCATTGAATGTAAATGCACAAGTATGAGATTTAATAGAATAATAATCAACTTTTTTAATAAAACACATGATATAAAAGACTCACAACATTAATTTATATACAATAAAAAGAAAATTCCTCTAGCTTATCCAAATTTTCGTAAGTGTCAGTATAAAGTGTGTATGAAAAATCTCATCATTTCTTCAAAGCTTCTCTGTTTGTAAAGTGATGCGCATGATTCTCATTTCTAATATAATAAATTAGAGAAAAAAAATTCGAACTTGGCTTGGTATAATTATATAATACATGAATAACAGTGAGCGATGTACACAAAATCATAAGTCATACTCTAAAACGTGCTTATTTGGCATGTTGCGTTATCCAAGGGGTCAGTCGCACATACTAATTTTATCATACATTTCATATCTTGTAAGATTCGAAAGAACTAGAAAAATGTGTGAAAAATAGTTATTGTTTTAGGATTAGGGGGCAAAGGCCAAAAATCTTTCTTTCCCAAGAATAAGACATAAAATATATTGGTTTCCACTTTTATATTTGTTGACTTAAATAGTATTTCAATGTTATTGTAACGAGATATATGATGTAAAAATCAATGTAAATAGGTTATATTTCTATCAAAATGTCAATCATATAATAACCATAATAATATAATAATAACAATAAAATCAATAATAATAGCAGAAGTAGTAGAAGCAGTAATACTACTACTACTACTACTACAACTATTACTACTACTTATACTACTACTACTACTAGTAGTAGTAGTAGTAGTAGTAGTAGTAATAGCAGCAGCAGCACTAATAATAATAATAATAATAATCATAATAATGATGATGATGATGATGATGATGATGATGATGATGATGGTGGTGGTGGTGGTGGTGGTTGTGGTGGTTTTGGTGGTTTTGATAAATGCATAAACCTTTCAATTTTCCAAAGTTAGAAATAGATTAATAAAGTTTTTATTTAAAGTAAAACAATTAATTTTACGCTAATAGAATAAACTGCAGTGGGCACACTGTATCGAAATAGTTACATAATATAAGTTAAACAACTTGATGGATGAAATAGTAAAGTAAAACATAGATCTGGGATTATCCTATCTGATTCAAACACAAAAAAAAAAAAATTTAGAGAATATTTACTATAATATTTTAATTTTGACTAATTCTCTAATGTTTATGTCTCTATATTGAATTGGATTTCTATTTTAGTTGAACATCTTTGACATATAACATTTCTAGTTTATACATATTTTGATCTTAGTTATAGATCATAGATTTATCGCTGTACTCATCCGAATTAAAATACTTAACAATACCATGTCATATTCGAATAATTAACATGATGATTTGTCAGAGAGGAAAAAATTCTTTCTCCCTCTAAGTTACGAACAAACATTGACAAATACTTGTTAATATATTTGGTGTTGCTAGATAATAAACTAAAACTATGCAAAATTTTTTAATATAATTTTATGTCAAGTCATATGTTATGGATGGATTTAATAAGATAACCAACCATATATTTGCCTATGAATTTATTCTTTTAGATGTTAGGCATAATTAGTAGAACATTTACTACTAGTTGTGCGCAACTAACTTAGTATATTATAATATAACCATGCCAAAAAAAGAGTTAGGTAGCACTATATTTATTTAACTCTATTTGTGATATATGAACACTATATAAATCCCGTATAGAATCATGTAAACACATTATTTTCAAGTTTATGACAAGAATAACAAGTTGTTGAAACATACAATGGCTCATCTACGAGTTCTTGTTTTAGTTTTAGTGTTCACTGTCATTAACATTTCACTTAGTTGTAAAGCTCGTACTCTTCATGAGGAAAACTCAAATCTAGATGCCTCTAATCATCTTGGAGGAGAGAAGATACCCCCTGATCTTTTTTGTTCACTCCTAGGTGGTTGTGAGCGGTCATCCACCTCGTTAGATAGGATTAGTCATGAAATTAATCAAGATCAGCAAGAAACTGGCCACTCGAATTCGGCATTATCTAATCATCTTGGAGGAGAGAAAATACCCCCTGAGGTTTTGTGTTCACTCTTAGGTGGTTGTGAGAAGTCATCAATGTCAACAGATAGTGTTAGTCATGCAATTGAGAAAGATGACAAAGTCTTGCACTTAGCTAATCCTAGTAAACTTGCAGAAGAAAAGATACCACCAGAAGTTATTTGTTCACTTATTGGTGGTTGTTAATCTAGGCCCTTTCGAAATCCACATTAAGTCAAAACATCGAAAGTGTATGTAGAATATGTGAAAATAAGTTATGTCATTGCCCCAAAATAGTACTATGAAATATAACAAGGTAATGAATGACAAGTAAATAATATACACGCATGAGTTGTGTATGTTTCGAATAATTAGAAATTTAAGTAATTAACTGTGCTACAAGAATATTTACTTTACCTTTGATCTGAATTTATGTCCTTCTATTTTTCTGTACTTTAAAATTACGAAATCATTGAATGTAAATGCACAAGTACGAGATTTAATAGAATTATAATCAACTTTTTTAATAAAACACATGATATAAAAGACTCACAACATTAATTTATATACAATAAAAAGAAAATTCCTCTAGCTTATCCAAATTTTCGTAAGTGTCAGTATAAAGTGTGTATGAAAAATCTCATCATTTCTTCAAAGCTTCTCTGTTTGTAAAGTGATGCGCATGATTCTCATTTCTAATATAATAAATTAGAGAAAAAAAATTCGAACTTGGCTTGGTATAATTATATAATACATGAATAACAGTGAGCGATGTACACAAAATCATAAGTCATACTCTAAAACGTGCTTATTTGGCATGTTGCGTTATCCAAGGGGTCAGTCGCACATACTAATTTTATCATACATTTCATATCTTGTAAGATTCGAAAGAACTAGAAAAATGTGTGAAAAATAGTTATTGTTTTAGGATTAGGGGGCAAAGGCCAAAAATCTTTCTTTCCCAAGAATAAGACATAAAATATATTGGTTTCCACTTTTATATTTGTTGACTTAAATAGTATTTCAATGTTATTGTAACGAGATATATGATGTAAAAATCAATGTAAATTGGTTATATTTCTATCAAAATGTCAATCATATAATAACCATAATAATATAATAATAACAATAAAATCAATAATAATAGCAGAAGTAGTAGAAGCAGTAATACTACTACTACTACTACTACAACTATTACTACTACTTATACTACTACTACTACTACTACTAGTAGTAGTAGTAGTAATAGCATCAGCAGCACTAATAATAATAATAATAATAATCATAATAATGATGATGATGATGATGATGATGATGATGGTGGTGGTGGTGGTGGTGGTTGTGGTGGTTTTGGTGGTTTTGATAAATGCATAAACCTTTCAATTTTCCAAAGTTAGAAATAGATTAATAAAGTTTTTATTTAAAGTAAAACAATTAATTTTACGCTAATAGAATAAACTGCAGTGGGCACACTGTATCCAAATAGTTACATAATATAAGTTAAACAACTTGATGGATGAAATAGTAAAGTAAAACATAGATCTGGGATTATCCTATCTGATTCAAACACAAAAAAAAAAAAAATTTAGAGAATATTTACTATAATATTTTAATTTTGACTAATTCTCTAATGTTTATGTCTCTATATTGAATTGGATTTCTATTTTAGTTGAACATCTTTGACATATAACATTTCTAGTTTATACATATTTTGATCTTAGTTATAAATCATAGATTTATCGCTGTACTCATCCGAATTAAAATACTTAACAATACCATGTCATATTCGAATAATTAACATGATGATTTGTCAGAGAGGAAAAAATTCTTTCTCCCTCTAAGTTACGAACAAACATTGACAAATACTTGTTAATATATTTGGTGTTGCTAGATAATAAACTAAAACTATGCAAAATTTTATAATATAATTTTATGTCAAGTCATATGTTATGGATGGATTTAATAAGATAACCAACCATATATTTGCCTATGAATTTATTCTTTTAGATGTTAGGCATAATTAGTAGAACATTTACTACTAGTTGTGCGCAACTAACTTAGTATATTATAATATAACCATGCCAAAAAAAGAGTTAGGTAGCACTATATTTATTTAACTCTATTTGTGATATATGAACACTATATAAATCCCGTATAGAATCATGTAAACACATTATTTTCTAGTTTATGACAAGAATAACAAGTTGTTGAAACATACAATGGCTCATCTACGAGTTCTTGTTTTAGTTTTAGTGTTCACTGTCATTAACATTTCACTTAGTTGTAAAGCTCGTACTCTTCATGAGGAAAACTCAAATCTAGATGCCTCTAATCATCTTGGAGGAGAGAAGATACCCCCTGATCTTTTTTGTTCACTCCTAGGTGGTTGTGAGCGGTCATCCACCTCGTTAGATAGGATTAGTCATGAAATTAATCAAGATCAGCAAGAAACCGGCCACTCGAATTCGGCATTATCTAATCATCTTGGAGGAGAGAAAATACCCCCTGAGGTTTTGTGTTCACTCTTAGGTGGTTGTGAGAAGTCATCAATGTCAACGGATAGTGTTAGTCATGCAATTGAGAAAGATGACAAAGTCTTGCACTTAGCTAATCCTAGTAAACTTGCAGAAGAAAAGATACCACCAGAAGTTATTTGTTCACTTATTGGTGGTTGTTAATCTAGGCCCCTTCGAAATCCACATTAAGTCAAAAGATCGAAAGTGTATGTAGAATATGTGAAAATAAGTTATGTCATTGCCCCAAAATAGTACTATGAAATATAACAAGGTAATGAATGACAAGTAAATAATATACACGCATGAGTTGTGTATGTTTCGAATAATTAGAAATTTAAGTAATTAACTGTGCTACAAGAATATTTACTTTACCTTTGATCTGAATTTATGTCCTTCTATTTTTCTGTACTTTAAAATTACGAAATCATTGAATGTAAATGCACAAGTACGAGATTTAATAGAATTATAATCAACTTTTTTAATAAAACACATGATATAAAAGACTCACAACATTAATTTATATACAATAAAAAGAAAATTCCTCTAGCTTATCCAAATTTTCGTAAGTGTCAGTATAAAGTGTGTATGAAAAATCTCATCATTTCTTCAAAGCTTCTCTGTTTGTAAAGTGATGCGCATGATTCTCATTTCTAATATAATAAATTAGAGAAAAAAAATTCGAACTTGGCTTGGTATAATTATATAATACATGAATAACAGTGAGCGATGTACACAAAATCATAAGTCATACTCTAAAACGTGCTTATTTGGCATGTTGCGTTATCCAAGGGGTCAGTCGCACATACTAATTTTATCATACATTTCATATCTTGTAAGATTCGAAAGAACTAGAAAAATGTGTGAAAAATAGTTATTGTTTTAGGATTAGGGGGCAAAGGCCAAAAATCTTTCTTTCCCAAGAATAAGACATAAAATATATTGGTTTCCACTTTTATATTTGTTGACTTAAATAGTATTTCAATGTTATTGTAACGAGATATATGATGTAAAAATCAATGTAAATAGGTTATATTTCTATCAAAATGTCAATCATATAATAACCATAATAATATAATAATAACAATAAAATCAATAATAATAGCAGAAGTAGTAGAAGCAGTAATACTACTACTACTACTACTACAACTATTACTACTACTTATACTACTACTACTACTAGTAGTAGTAGTAGTAGTAGTAGTAGTAATAGCAGCAGCAGCACTAATAATAATAATAATAATAATCATAATAATGATGATGATGATGATGATGATGATGATGATGATGATGGTGGTGGTGGTGGTGGTGGTTGTGGTGGTTTTGGTGGTTTTGATAAATGCATAAACCTTTCAATTTTCCAAAGTTAGAAATAGATTAATAAAGTTTTTATTTAAAGTAAAACAATTAATTTTACGCTAATAGAATAAACTGCAGTGGGCACACTGTATCGAAATAGTTACATAATATAAGTTAAACAACTTGATGGATGAAATAGTAAAGTAAAACATAGATCTGGGATTATCCTATCTGATTCAAACACAAAAAAAAAAAAATTTAGAGAATATTTACTATAATATTTTAATTTTGACTAATTCTCTAATGTTTATGTCTCTATATTGAATTGGATTTCTATTTTAGTTGAACATCTTTGACATATAACATTTCTAGTTTATACATATTTTGATCTTAGTTATAGATCATAGATTTATCGCTGTACTCATCCGAATTAAAATACTTAACAATACCATGTCATATTCGAATAATTAACATGATGATTTGTCAGAGAGGAAAAAATTCTTTCTCCCTCTAAGTTACGAACAAACATTGACAAATACTTGTTAATATATTTGGTGTTGCTAGATAATAAACTAAAACTATGCAAAATTTTATAATATAATTTTATGTCAAGTCATATGTTATGGATGGATTTAATAAGATAACCAACCATATATTTGCCTATGAATTTATTCTTTTAGATGTTAGGCATAATTAGTAGAACATTTACTACTAGTTGTGCGCAACTAACTTAGTATATTATAATATAACCATGCCAAAAAAAGAGTTAGGTAGCACTATATTTATTTAACTCTATTTGTGATATATGAACACTATATAAATCCCGTATAGAATCATGTAAACACATTATTTTCTAGTTTATGACAAGAATAACAAGTTGTTGAAACATACAATGGCTCATCTACGAGTTCTTGTTTTAGTTTTAGTGTTCACTGTCATTAACATTTCACTTAGTTGTAAAGCTCGTACTCTTCATGAGGAAAACTCAAATCTAGATGCCTCTAATCATCTTGGAGGAGAGAAGATACCCCCTGATCTTTTTTGTTCACTCCTAGGTGGTTGTGAGCGGTCATCCACCTCGTTAGATAGGATTAGTCATGAAATTAATCAAGATCAGCAAGAAACTGGCCACTCGAATTCGGCATTATCTAATCATCTTGGAGGAGAGAAAATACCCCCTGAGGTTTTGTGTTCACTCTTAGGTGGTTGTGAGAAGTCATCAATGTCAACAGATAGTGTTAGTCATGCAATTGAGAAAGATGACAAAGTCTTGCACTTAGCTAATCCTAGTAAACTTGCAGAAGAAAAGATACCACCAGAAGTTATTTGTTCACTTATTGGTGGTTGTTAATCTAGGCCCTTTCGAAATCCACATTAAGTCAAAACATCGAAAGTGTATGTAGAATATGTGAAAATAAGTTATGTCATTGCCCCAAAATAGTACTATGAAATATAACAAGGTAATGAATGACAAGTAAATAATATACACGCATGAGTTGTATATGTTTCGAATAATTAGAAATTTAAGTAATTAACTATGCTACAAGAATATTTACTTTACCTTTGATCTGAATTTATGTCCTTCTATTTTTCTGTACTTTAAAATTACGAAATCATTGAATGTAAATGCACAAGTATGAGATTTAATAGAATAATAATCAACTTTTTTAATAAAACACATGATATAAAAGACTCACAACATTAATTTATATACAATAAAAAGAAAATTCCTCTAGCTTATCCAAATTTTCGTAAGTGTCAGTATAAAGTGTGTATGAAAAATCTCATCATTTCTTCAAAGCTTCTCTGTTTGTAAAGTGATGCGCATGATTCTCATTTCTAATATAATAAATTAGAGAAAAAAATTCGAACTTGGCTTGGTATAATTATATAATACATGAATAACAGTGAGCGATGTACACAAAATCATAAGTCATACTCTAAAACGTGCTTATTTGGCATGTTGCGTTATCCAAGGGGTCAGTCGCACATACTAATTTTATCATACATTTCATATCTTGTAAGATTCGAAAGAACTAGAAAAATGTGTGAAAAATAGTTATTGTTTTAGGATTAGGGGGCAAAGGCCAAAAATCTTTCTTTCCCAAGAATAAAACATAAAATATATTGGTTTCCACTTTTATATTTGTTGACTTAAATAGTATTTCAATGTTATTGTAACGAGATATATGATGTGAAAATCAATGTAAAAAGGTTATATTTCTATCAAAATGTCAATCACATACTAACCATAATAATATAATAATAACAATAAAATCAATAATAATAGCAGAAAAAGTAGAAGCAGTAATACTACTACTACTACTACTACAACTATCACTACTACTTATACTACTACTACTACTACTACTACTACTACTACCACCAGTAGTAGTAGTAATAGCAGCAGCAGCACTAATAATAATAATAATAATCATAATGATGATGATGATGATGATGATGATGATGATGATGATGATGATGGTGGTGGTGGTGGTGGTTGTGGTGGTTTTGGTGGTTTTGGTAAATCCATAAACCTTTCAATTTTCCGAAGTTAGAAATAGATTAATAAAGTTTTTATTTAATGTAAAACAATTAATTTTACGCTAATAGAATAAACTGCAGTGGGCACACTGTATCCATATAGTTACATAATATTAAGTTAAACAACTTGATGGATAAAATAGTAAAGTAAAACATAGATCTGGGATTATCCTATCTGATTCAAACACAAAAAAAAATTTAGAGAATATTTACTATAATATTTTAATTTTGACTAATTCTCTAATGTTTATGTCTCTATATTGAATTGGATTTCTATTTTAGTTGAACATCTTTGACATATAATATTTCTAGTTTATACATATTTTGATCTTAGTTATAAATCATAGATTTATCGCTGTACTCATCCGAACTAAAATACTTAACAATACCATGTCATATTCGAATAATTAACATGATGATTTGTCAGAGAGGAAAAAATTCTTTCTCCCTCTAAGTTACGAACAAACATTGACGAATATTTGTTAATATATTTGGTGGTGCTAGATAGTAAGCTAAAACTATGCAAAATTTTATAATATAATTTTATGTCAAGTCATATGTTATGGATGGATTTAATAAGATAACCAACCATATATTTGCCTATGAATTTATTCTTTTAGATGTTAGGCATAATTAGTAGAACATTTACTACTAGTTGTGCGCAACTAACTTAGTATATTATAATATAACCATGCCAAAAAAAGAGTTAGGTAGCACTATATTTATTTAACTCTATTTGTGATATATGAACACTATATAAATCCCGTATAGAATCATGTAAACACATTATTTTCAAGTTTATGACAAGAATAACAAGTTGTTGAAACATACAATGGCTCATCTACGAGTTCTTGTTTTAGTTTTAGTGTTCACTGTCATTAACATTTCACTTAGTTGTAAAGCTCGTACTCTTCATGAGGAAAACTCAAATCTAGATGCCTCTAATCATCTTGGAGGAGAGAAGATACCCCCTGATCTTTGTTGTTCACTCCTAGGTGGTTGTGAGCGGTCATCCACCTCGTTAGATAGGACTAGTCATGAAATTAATCAAGATCAGCAAGAAACCGGCCACTCGAATTCGGCATTATCTAATCATCTTGGAGGAGAGAAAATACCCCCTGAGGTTTTGTGTTCACTCTTAGGTGGTTGTGAGAAGTCATCAATGTCAACAGATAGTGTTAGTCATGCAATTGAGAAAGATGACAAAGTCTTGCACTTAGCTAATCCTAGTAAACTTGCAGAAGAAAAGATACCACCAGGAGTTATTTGTTCACTTATTGCTGGTTGTTAATCTAGGCCCCTTCGAAATCCACATTAAGTCAAAACATCGAAAGTGTATGTAGAATATGTGAAAATAAGTTATGTCATTGTCCCAAAATAGTACTATGAAATATAACAAGGTAATGAATGACAAGTAAATAATATACACGCATGAGTTGTGTATGTTTCGAATAAGTGGAAATTTAAGTAATTAACTGTGCTACAAGAATATTTACTTTACCTTTGATCTGAATTTATGTCCTTCTAATTTTCTGTACTTTAAAATTACGAAATCATTGAATGTAAATGCACAAGTACGAGATTTAATAGAATTATAATCAACTTTTTTAATAAAACACATGATATAAAAGACTCACAACATTTATTTATATACAATAAAAAGAAAATCCCTCTAGCTTATCCAAATTTTCGTAAGTGTCAGTATAAAGTGTGTATGAAAAATCTCATCATTTTTTTAAAGCTTCTCTGTTTGTAAAGTGATGCGCATGATTCTCATTTCTAATATAATAAATTATAGAAAAAAAATTCGAACTTGGCTTGGTATAATTATATAATACATGAATAACATTGGGCGATGTACACAAAATCATAAGTCATACTCTAAAACGTGCTTATTTGGCATGTTGCGTTATCCAAGGGGTCAGTCGCACAAACTAATTTTTTCATAAATTTCATATCTTGTAAGATTCGAAAGAACTAGAAAAATGTGTGAAAAATAGTTATTGTTTTAGGATTAGGGGGCAAAGGTCGAAAATCTTTCTTTCCCATGAATAAGACATAAAATATATTGATTTCCACTTTTATATTTGTTGACCTAATTAGTATTTCAATGTTATTGTAACGAGATATATGATGTGAAAATCAATGTAAATAGGTTATATTTCTATCAAAATGTCAATCACATACTAACCATAATAATATAATAATAACAATTAAATCAATAATAATAGCAGAAAAAGTAGAAGCAGTAATACTACTACTACTACTACTACAACTATTACTACTACTTATACTACTACTACTACTACTACTAGTAGTAGTAGTAGTAGTAGTAGTAGTAATAGCAGCAGCAGCACTAATAATAATAATAATAATCATAATGATGATGATGATGATGATGATGATGATGATGATGATGATGATGATGATGATGATGATGATGATGGTGGTGGTGGTGGTTGTGGTGGTTTTGTTGGTTTTGGTAAATCCATAAACCATTCAATTTTCCGAAGTTAGAAATAGATTAATAAAGTTTTTATTTAATGTAAAACAATTAATTTTACGCTAATAGAATAAACTGCAGTGGGCACACTGTATCCAAATAGTTACATAATATTAAGTTAAACAACTTGATGGATAAAATAGTAAAGTAAAACATAGATCTGGGATTATCCTATCTGATTCAAACACAAAAAAAAAATTTAGAGAATATTTACTATAATATTTTAATTTTGACTAATTCTCTAATGTTTATGTCTCTATATTGAATTGGATTTCTATTTTAGTTGAACATCTTTGACATATAACATTTCTAGTTTATACATATTTTGATCTTAGTTATAGATCATAGATTTATCGCTGTACTTATCCGAACTAAAATACTTAACAATACCATGTCATATTCGAATAATTAACATGATGATTTGTCAGAGAGGAAAAAATTCTTTCTCCCTCTAAGTTACGAACAAACATTGACAAATATTTGTTAATATATTTGGTGGTGCTAGATAATAAACTAAAACTATGCAAAATTTTATAATATAATTTTATGTCAAGTCATATGTTATGGATGGATTTAATAAGATAACCAACCATATATTTGCCTATGAATTTATTCTTTTAGATGTTAGGCATAATTAGTAGAACATTTACTACTAGTTGTGCGCAACTAACTTAGTATATTATAATATAACCATGCCAAAAAAAGAGTTAGGTAGCACTATATTTATTTAACTCTATTTGTGATATATGAACACTATATAAATCCCGTATAGAATCATGTAAACACATTATTTTCTAGTTTATGACAAGAATAACAAGTTGTTGAAACATACAATGGCTCATCTACGAGTTCTTGTTTTAGTTTTAGTGTTCACTGTCATTAACATTTCACTTAGTTGTAAAGCTCGTACTCTTCATGAGGAAAACTCAAATCTAGATGACTCTAATCATCTTGGAGGAGAGAAGATATCCCCTGATCTTTTTTGTTCACTCCTAGGTGGTTGTGAGCGGTCATCCACCTCGTTAGATAGGATTAGTCATGAAATTAATCAAGATCAGCAAGAAACTGGCCACTCGAATTCGGCATTATCTAATCATCTTGGAGGAGAGAAAATACCCCCTGAGGTTTTGTGTTCACTCTTAGGTGGTTGTGAGAAGTCATCAATGTCAACAGATAGTGTTAGTCATGCAATTGAGAAAGATGACAAAGTCTTGCACTTAGCTAATCCTAGTAAACTTGCAGAAGAAAAGATACCACCAGGAGTTATTTGTTCACTTATTGGTGGTTGTTAATCTAGGCCCCTTCGAAATCCACATTAAGTCAAAACATCGAAAGTGTATGTAGAATATGTGAAAATAAGTTATCTCATTGTCCCAAAATAGTACTATGAAATATAACAAGGTAATGAATGACAAGTAAATAATATACTCGCATGAGTTGTGTATGTTTCGAATAATTGGAAATTTAAGTAATTAACTGTGCTACAAGAATATTTACTTTACCTTTGATCTGAATTTATGTCCTTCTAATTTTCTGTACTTTAAAATTACGAAATCATTGAATGTAAATGCACAAGTACGAGATTTAATAGAATTATAATCAACTTATAAAAGACTCACAACATTAATTTATATACAATAAAAAGAAAATTCCTCTAGCTTATCCAAATTTTCGTAAGTGTCAGTATAAAGTGTGTATGAAAAATCTCATCATTTTTTTAAAGCTTCTCTGTTTGTAAAGTGATGCGCATGATTCTCATTTCTAATATAATAAATTAGAGAAAAAAAATTCGAACTTGGCTTGGTATAATTATATAATACATGAATAACATTGGGCGATGTACACAAAATCATAAGTCATACTCTAAAACGTGCTTATTTGGCATGTTGCGTTATCCAAGGGGTCAGTCGCACTTACTAATTTTGTCATAAATTTCATATCTTGTAAGATTCGAAAGAACTAGAAAAATGTGTGAAAAATAGTTATTGTTTTAGGATTAGGGGGCAAAGGTCGAAAATCTTTCTTTCCCATGAATAAGACATAAAATATATTGGTTTCCACTTTTATATTTGTTGACCTAAATAGTATTTCAATGTTATTGTAACGAGATATATGATGTGAAAATCAATGTAAATAGGTTATATTTCTATCAAAATGTCAATCACATACTAACCATAATAATATAATAATAACAATAAAATCAATAATAATAGCAGAAAAAGTAGAAGCAGTAATACTACTACTACTACTACTACAACTACTAGCAGTAGTAGTAGTAATAGCAGCAGCAGCACTAATAATAATAATAATAATCATAATAATGATGATGATGATGATGATGATGGTGATGATGATGATGATGATGATGATGATGATGATGATGATGATGATGGTGGTGGTGGTGGTTGTGGTGGTTTTGGTGGTTTTGGTAAATCCATAAACCTTTCAATTTTCCGAAGTTAGAAATAGATTAATAAAGTTTTTATTTAATGTAAAACAATTAATTTTACGCTAATAGAATAAACTGCAGTGGGCACACTGTATCCATATAGTTACATAATATTAAGTTAAACAACTTGATGGATAAAATAGTAAAGTAAAACATAGATCTGGGATTATCCTATCTGATTCAAACACAAAAAAAAATTTAGAGAATATTTACTATAATATTTTAATTTTGACTAATTCTCTAATGTTTATGTCTCTATATTGAATTGGATTTCTATTTTAGTTGAACATCTTTGACATATAACATTTCTAGTTTATACATATTTTGATCTTAGTTATAAATCATAGATTTATCGCTGTACTCATCCGAACTAAAATACTTAACAATACCATGTCATATTCGAATAATTAACATGATGATTTGTCAGAGAGGAAAAAATTCTTTCTCCCTCTAAGTTACGAACAAACATTGACAAATATTTGTTAATATATTTGGTGGTGCTAGATAATAAACTAAAACTATGCAAAATTTTATAATATAATTTTATGTCAAGTCATATGTTATGGATGGATTTAATAAGATAACCAACCATATATTTGCCTATGAATTTATTCTTTTAGATGTTAGGCATAATTAGTAGAACATTTACTACTAGTTGTGCGCAACTAACTTAGTATATTATAATATAACCATGCCAAAAAAAGAGTTAGGTAGCACTATATTTATTTAACTCTATTTGTGATATATGAACACTATATAAATCCCGTATAGAATCATGTAAACACATTATTTTCTAGTTTATGACAAGAATAACAAGTTGTTGAAACATACAATGGCTCATCTACGAGTTCTTGTTTTAGTTTTAGTGTTCACTGTCATTAACATTTCACTTAGTTGTAAAGCTCGTACTCTTCATGAGGAAAACTCAAATCTAGATGACTCTAATCATCTTGGAGGAGAGAAGATATCCCCTGATCTTTTTTGTTCACTCCTAGGTGGTTGTGAGCGGTCATCCACCTCGTTAGATAGGATTAGTCATGAAATTAATCAAGATCAGCAAGAAACTGGCCACTCGAATTCGGCATTATCTAATCATCTTGGAGGAGAGAAAATACCCCCTGAGGTTTTGTGTTCACTCTTAGGTGGTTGTGAGAAGTCATCAATGTCAACAGATAGTGTTAGTCATGCAATTGAGAAAGATGACAAAGTCTTGCACTTAGCTAATCCTAGTAAACTTGCAGAAGAAAAGATACCACCAGGAGTTATTTGTTCACTTATTGGTGGTTGTTAATCTAGGCCCCTTCGAAATCCACATTAAGTCAAAACATCGAAAGTGTATGTAGAATATGTGAAAATAAGTTATCTCATTGTCCCAAAATAGTACTATGAAATATAACAAGGTAATGAATGACAAGTAAATAATATACTCGCATGAGTTGTGTATGTTTCGAATAATTGGAAATTTAAGTAATTAACTGTGCTACAAGAATATTTACTTTACCTTTGATCTGAATTTATGTCCTTCTAATTTTCTGTACTTTAAAATTACGAAATCATTGAATGTAAATGCACAAGTACGAGATTTAATAGAATTATAATCAACTTATAAAAGACTCACAACATTAATTTATATACAATAAAAAGAAAATTCCTCTAGCTTATCCAAATTTTCGTAAGTGTCAGTATAAAGTGTGTATGAAAAATCTCATCATTTTTTTAAAGCTTCTCTGTTTGTAAAGTGATGCGCATGATTCTCATTTCTAATATAATAAATTAGAGAAAAAAAATTCGAACTTGGCTTGGTATAATTATATAATACATGAATAACATTGGGCGATGTACACAAAATCATAAGTCATACTCTAAAACGTGCTTATTTGGCATGTTGCGTTATCCAAGGGGTCAGTCGCACTTACTAATTTTGTCATAAATTTCATATCTTGTAAGATTCGAAAGAACTAGAAAAATGTGTGAAAAATAGTTATTGTTTTAGGATTAGGGGGCAAAGGTCGAAAATCTTTCTTTCCCATGAATAAGACATAAAATATATTGGTTTCCACTTTTATATTTGTTGACCTAAATAGTATTTCAATGTTATTGTAACGAGATATATGATGTGAAAATCAATGTAAATAGGTTATATTTCTATCAAAATGTCAATCACATACTAACCATAATAATATAATAATAACAATAAAATCAATAATAATAGCAGAAAAAGTAGAAGCAGTAATACTACTACTACTACTACTACAACTACTAGCAGTAGTAGTAGTAATAGCAGCAGCAGCACTAATAATAATAATAATAATCATAATAATGATGATGATGATGATGATGATGATGATGATGATGATGATGATGATGATGATGATGATGATGATGGTGGTGGTGGTGGTTGTGGTGGTTTTGGTGGTTTTGGTAAATCCATAAACCTTTCAATTTTCCGAAGTTAGAAATAGATTAATAAAGTTTTTATTTAATGTAAAACAATTAATTTTACGCTAATAGAATAAACTGCAGTGGGCACACTGTATCCATATAGTTACATAATATTAAGTTAAACAACTTGATGGATAAAATAGTAAAGTAAAACATAGATCTGGGATTATCCTATCTGATTCAAACACAAAAAAAAATTTAGAGAATATTTACTATAATATTTTAATTTTGACTAATTCTCTAATGTTTATGTCTCTATATTGAATTGGATTTCTATTTTAGTTGAACATCTTTGACATATAACATTTCTAGTTTATACATATTTTGATCTTAGTTATAAATCATAGATTTATCGCTGTACTCATCCGAACTAAAATACTTAACAATACCATGTCATATTCGAATAATTAACATGATGATTTGTCAGAGAGGAAAAAATTCTTTCTCCCTCTAAGTTACGAACAAACATTGACAAATATTTGTTAATATATTTGGTGGTGCTAGATAATAAACTAAAACTATGCAAAATTTTATAATATAATTTTATGTCAAGTCATATGTTATGGATGGATTTAATAAGATAACCAACCATATATTTGCCTATGAATTTATTCTTTTAGATGTTAGGCATAATTAGTAGAACATTTACTACTAGTTGTGCGCAACTAACTTAGTATATTATAATATAACCATGCCAAAAAAAGAGTTAGGTAGCACTATATTTATTTAACTCTATTTGTGATATATGAACACTATATAAATCCCGTATAGAATCATGTAAACACATTATTTTCTAGTTTATGACAAGAATAACAAGTTGTTGAAACATACAATGGCTCATCTACGAGTTCTTGTTTTAGTTTTAGTGTTCACTGTCATTAACATTTCACTTAGTTGTAAAGCTCGTACTCTTCATGAGGAAAACTCAAATCTAGATGACTCTAATCATCTTGGAGGAGAGAAGATATCCCCTGATCTTTTTTGTTCACTCCTAGGTGGTTGTGAGCGGTCATCCACCTCGTTAGATAGGATTAGTCATGAAATTAATCAAGATCAGCAAGAAACTGGCCACTCGAATTCGGCATTATCTAATCATCTTGGAGGAGAGAAAATACCCCCTGAGGTTTTGTGTTCACTCTTAGGTGGTTGTGAGAAGTCATCAATGTCAACAGATAGTGTTAGTCATGCAATTGAGAAAGATGACAAAGTCTTGCACTTAGCTAATCCTAGTAAACTTGCAGAAGAAAAGATACCACCAGGAGTTATTTGTTCACTTATTGGTGGTTGTTAATCTAGGCCCCTTCGAAATCCACATTAAGTCAAAACATCGAAAGTGTATGTAGAATATGTGAAAATAAGTTATCTCATTGTCCCAAAATAGTACTATGAAATATAACAAGGTAATGAATGACAAGTAAATAATATACTCGCATGAGTTGTGTATGTTTCGAATAATTGGAAATTTAAGTAATTAACTGTGCTACAAGAATATTTACTTTACCTTTGATCTGAATTTATGTCCTTCTAATTTTCTGTACTTTAAAATTACGAAATCATTGAATGTAAATGCACAAGTACGAGATTTAATAGAATTATAATCAACTTATAAAAGACTCACAACATTAATTTATATACAATAAAAAGAAAATTCCTCTAGCTTATCCAAATTTTCGTAAGTGTCAGTATAAAGTGTGTATGAAAAATCTCATCATTTTTTTAAAGCTTCTCTGTTTGTAAAGTGATGCGCATGATTCTCATTTCTAATATAATAAATTAGAGAAAAAAAATTCGAACTTGGCTTGGTATAATTATATAATACATGAATAACATTGGGCGATGTACACAAAATCATAAGTCATACTCTAAAACGTGCTTATTTGGCATGTTGCGTTATCCAAGGGGTCAGTCGCACTTACTAATTTTGTCATAAATTTCATATCTTGTAAGATTCGAAAGAACTAGAAAAATGTGTGAAAAATAGTTATTGTTTTAGGATTAGGGGGCAAAGGTCGAAAATCTTTCTTTCCCATGAATAAGACATAAAATATATTGGTTTCCACTTTTATATTTGTTGACCTAAATAGTATTTCAATGTTATTGTAACGAGATATATGATGTGAAAATCAATGTAAATAGGTTATATTTCTATCAAAATGTCAATCACATACTAACCATAATAATATAATAATAACAATAAAATCAATAATAATAGCAGAAAAAGTAGAAGCAGTAATACTACTACTACTACTACTACAACTACTAGCAGTAGTAGTAGTAATAGCAGCAGCAGCACTAATAATAATAATAATAATCATAATAATGATGATGATGATGATGATGATGGTGATGATGATGATGATGATGATGATGATGATGATGATGATGATGATGATGGTGGTGGTGGTGGTTGTGGTGGTTTTGGTGGTTTTGGTAAATCCATAAACCTTTCAATTTTCCGAAGTTAGAAATAGATTAATAAAGTTTTTATTTAATGTAAAACAATTAATTTTACGCTAATAGAATAAACTGCAGTGGGCACACTGTATCCATATAGTTACATAATATTAAGTTAAACAACTTGATGGATAAAATAGTAAAGTAAAACATAGATCTGGGATTATCCTATCTGATTCAAACACAAAAAAAAATTTAGAGAATATTTACTATAATATTTTAATTTTGACTAATTCTCTAATGTTTATGTCTCTATATTGAATTGGATTTCTATTTTAGTTGAACATCTTTGACATATAACATTTCTAGTTTATACATATTTTGATCTTAGTTATAAATCATAGATTTATCGCTGTACTCATCCGAACTAAAATACTTAACAATACCATGTCATATTCGAATAATTAACATGATGATTTGTCAGAGAGGAAAAAATTCTTTCTCCCTCTAAGTTACGAACAAACATTGACAAATATTTGTTAATATATTTGGTGGTGCTAGATAATAAACTAAAACTATGCAAAATTTTATAATATAATTTTATGTCAAGTCATATGTTATGGATGGATTTAATAAGATAACCAACCATATATTTGCCTATGAATTTATTCTTTTAGATGTTAGGCATAATTAGTAGAACATTTACTACTAGTTGTGCGCAACTAACTTAGTATATTATAATATAACCATGCCAAAAAAAGAGTTAGGTAGCACTATATTTATTTAACTCTATTTGTGATATATGAACACTATATAAATCCCGTATAGAATCATGTAAACACATTATTTTCTAGTTTATGACAAGAATAACAAGTTGTTGAAACATACAATGGCTCATCTACGAGTTCTTGTTTTAGTTTTAGTGTTCACTGTCATTAACATTTCACTTAGTTGTAAAGCTCGTACTCTTCATGAGGAAAACTCAAATCTAGATGCCTCTAATCATCTTGGAGGAGAGAAGATACCCCCTGATCTTTTTTGTTCACTCCTAGGTGGTTGTGAGCGGTCATCCACCTCGTTAGATAGGATTAGTCATGAAATTAATCAAGATCAGCAAGAAACTGGCCACTCGAATTCGGCATTATCTAATCATCTTGGAGGAGAGAAAATACCCCCTGAGGTTTTGTGTTCACTCTTAGGTGGTTGTGAGAAGTCATCAATGTCAACAGATAGTGTTAGTCATGCAATTGAGAAAGATGACAAAGTCTTGCACTTAGCTAATCCTAGTAAACTTGCAGAAGAAAAGATACCACCAGGAGTTATTTGTTCACTTATTGGTGGTTGTTAATCTAGGCCCCTTCGAAATCCACATTAAGTCAAAACATCGAAAGTGTATGTAGAATATGTGAAAATAAGTTATGTCATTGTCCCAAAATAGTACTATGAAATATAACAAGGTAATGAATGACAAGTAAATAATATACTCGCATGAGTTGTGTATGTTTCGAATAATTGGAAATTTAAGTAATTAACTGTGCTACAAGAATATTTACTTTACCTTTGATCTGAATTTATGTCCTTCTAATTTTTTGTACTTTAAAATTACGAAATCATTGAATGTAAATGCACAAGTACGAGATTTAATAGAATTATAATCAACTTTTTTAATAAAACACATGATATAAAAGACTCACAACATTAATTTATATACAATAAAAAGAAAATTCCTCTAGCTTATCCAAATTTTCGTAAGTGTCAGTATAAAGTGTGTATGAAAAATCTCATCATTTTTTTAAAGCTTCTCTGTTTGTAAAGTGATGCGCATGATTCTCATTTCTAATATAATAAATTAGAGAAAAAAAATTCGAACTTGGCTTGGTATAATTATATAATACATGAATAACATTGGGCGATGTACACAAAATCATAAGTCATACTCTAAAACGTGCTTATTTGGCATGTTGCGTTATCCAAGGGGTCAGTCGCACTTACTAATTTTGTCATAAATTTCATATCTTGTAAGATTCGAAAGAACTAGAAAAATGTGTGAAAAATAGTTATTGTTTTAGGATTAGGGGGCAAAGGTCGAAAATCTTTCTTTCCCATGAATAAGACATAAAATATATTGGTTTCCACTTTTATATTTGTTGACCTAAATAGTATTTCAATGTTATTGTAACGAGATATATGATGTGAAAATCAATGTAAATAGGTTATATTTCTATCAAAATGTCAATCACATACTAACCATAATAATATAATAATAACAATAAAATCAATAATAATAGCAGAAAAAGTAGAAGCAGTAATACTACTACTACTACTACTACAACTATTACTACTACTTATACTACTACTACTACTACTACTACTAGTAGCAGTAGTAGTAGTAATAGCAGCAGCAGCACTAATAATAATAATAATAATAATAATCATAATAATGATGATGATGATGATGATGATGATGATGATGATGATGATGGTGGTGGTGGTGGTTGTGGTGGTTTTGGTGGTTTTGGTAAATCCATAAACCTTTCAATTTTCCGAAGTTAGAAATAGATTAATAAAGTTTTTATTTAATGTAAAACAATTAATTTTACGCTAATAGAATAAACTGCAGTGGGCACACTGTATCCATATAGTTACATAATATTAAGTTAAACAACTTGATGGATAAAATAGTAAAGTAAAACATAGATCTGGGATTATCCTATCTGATTCAAACACAAAAAAAAAATTTAGAGAATATTTACTATAATATTTTAATTTTGACTAATTCTCTAATGTTTATGTCTCTATATTGAATTGGATTTCTATTTTAGTTGAACATCTTTGACATATAACATTTCTAGTTTATACATATTTTGATCTTAGTTATAAATCATAGATTTATCGCTGTACTCATCCGAACTAAAATACTTAACAATACCATGTCATATTCGAATAATTAACATGATGATTTGTCAGAGAGGAAAAAATTCTTTCTCCCTCTAAGTTACGAACAAACATTGACAAATATTTGTTAATATATTTGGTGGTGCTAGATAATAAACTAAAACTATGCAAAATTTTATAATATAATTTTATGTCAAGTCATATGTTATGGATGGATTTAATAAGATAACCAACCATATATTTGCCTATGAATTTATTCTTTTAGATGTTAGGCATAATTAGTAGAACATTTACTACTAGTTGTGCGCAACTAACTTAGTATATTATAATATAACCATGCCAAAAAAAGAGTTAGGTAGCACTATATTTATTTAACTCTATTTGTGATATATGAACACTATATAAATCCCGTATAGAATCATGTAAACACATTATTTTCTAGTTTATGACAAGAATAACAAGTTGTTGAAACATACAATGGCTCATCTACGAGTTCTTGTTTTAGTTTTAGTGTTCACTGTCATTAACATTTCACTTAGTTGTAAAGCTCGTACTCTTCATGAGGAAAACTCAAATCTAGATGCCTCTAATCATCTTGGAGGAGAGAAGATACCCCCTGATCTTTTTTGTTCACTCCTAGGTGGTTGTGAGCGGTCATCCACCTCGTTAGATAGGATTAGTCATGAAATTAATCAAGATCAGCAAGAAACTGGCCACTCGAATTCGGCATTATCTAATCATCTTGGAGGAGAGAAAATACCCCCTGAGGTTTTGTGTTCACTCTTAGGTGGTTGTGAGAAGTCATCAATGTCAACAGATAGTGTTAGTCATGCAATTGAGAAAGATGACAAAGTCTTGCACTTAGCTAATCCTAGTAAACTTGCAGAAGAAAAGATACCACCAGGAGTTATTTGTTCACTTATTGGTGGTTGTTAATCTAGGCCCCTTCGAAATCCACATTAAGTCAAAACATCGAAAGTGTATGTAGAATATGTGAAAATAAGTTATCTCATTGTCCCAAAATAGTACTATGAAATATAACAAGGTAATGAATGACAAGTAAATAATATACTCGCATGAGTTGTGTATGTTTCGAATAATTGGAAATTTAAGTAATTAACTGTGCTACAAGAATATTTACTTTACCTTTGATCTGAATTTATGTCCTTCTAATTTTCTGTACTTTAAAATTACGAAATCATTGAATGTAAATGCACAAGTACGAGATTTAATAGAATTATAATCAACTTTTTTAATAAAACACATGATATAAAAGACTCACAACATTAATTTATATACAATAAAAAGAAAATTCCTCTAGCTTATCCAAATTTTCGTAAGTGTCAGTATAAAGTGTGTATGAAAAATCTCATCATTTTTTTAAAGCTTCTCTGTTTGTAAAGTGATGCGCATGATTCTCATTTCTAATATAATAAATTAGAGAAAAAAAATTCGAACTTGGCTTGGTATAATTATATAATACATGAATAATATTGGGCGATGTACACAAAATCATAAGTCATACTCTAAAACGTGCTTATTTGGCATGTTGCGTTATCCAAGGGGTCAGTCGCACATACTAATTTTGTAATAAATTTCATATCTTGTAAGATTCGAAAGAACTAGAAAAATGTGTGGAAAATAGTTATTGTTTTAGGATTAGGGGGCAAAGGTCGAAAATCTTTCTTTCCCATGAATAAGACATAAAATATATTGGTTTCCACTTCTATATTTGTTTACCTAAATAGTATTTCAATGTTATTGTAACGAGATATATGATGTGAAAATCAATGTAAATAGGTTATATTTCTATCAAAATGTCAATCATATAATAACCATAATAATATAATAATAACAATAAAATCAATAATAATAGCAGAAAAAGTAGAAGCAGTAATACTACTACTACTACTACTACAACTATTACTACTACTTATACTACTACTACTAGTAGTAGTAGTAGTAGTAGTAGTAGTAATAGCAGCAGCAACACTAATAATAATAATAATAATCATAATAATGATGATGATGATGATGATGATGATGATGATGATGATGATGATGATGATGATGGTGGTGGTGGTGGTGGTGGTTATGGTGGTTTTGGTGGTTTTGGTAAATCCATAAACCTTTCAATTTTCCGAAGTTAGAAATAGATTAATAAAGTTTTTATTTAATGTAAAACAATTAATTTTACGCTAATAGAATAAACTGCAGTGGGCACACTGTATCCATATAGTTACATAATATTAAGTTAAACAACTTGATGGATAAAATAGTAAAGTAAAACATAGATCTGGGATTATCCTATCTGATTCAAACAGAAAAAAAAAATTAGAGAATATTTACTATAATATTTTAATTTTGACTAATTCTCTAATGTTTATGTCTCTATTTTGAATTGGATTTCTATTGTAGTTGAACATCTTTGACATATAAAATTTCTAGTTTATACATATTTTGATCTTAGTTATAAATCATTGATTTATCGTTGCACTCATCCGAATTAAAATACTTAACAATACCATGTTATATTCGAATAATTAACATGATGATTTGTCCGAGAGGAAAAAATTCTTTCTCCCTCTATGTTACGAACAAACATTGGCAAATACTTGTTAATATATTTGGTGTTGCTAGATAATAAACTAAAACTATGCAAAATTTTATAATATAATTTTATGTCAAGTCATATGTTATGGATGGATTTAATAAGATAACCAACCATATATTTGCCTATGAATTTATTCTTTTAGATGTTAGGCATAATTAGTAGAACATTTACTACTAGTTGTGCGCAACTAACTTAGTATATTATAATATAACTGATAAAGCGCAACCCATTATCAAGGAGGTACCAGTCAAAAAATAACAAATTGAAAGGTACAGAGATAATAAGACACAAGGTATACGTGGTTCGATCCGGAGATCTACGTCCACGGGAAAATAATGTCCCTGCCGGGATCTTTCTCTTCTCTTCTTTTTCGTTTAGTTTACAGGTGGTTTTTCTCCAATCAAAGTTCCAACCCCTCTCCTCTCTCTAATTCTACTATTTATCATACGAATCACAACCCTAACTATATTCCTAAAATTATGGCCGCCAAATCTGCCTTCGTGATTGAGAGAAGATCGTGGGCAAAATCTTCCAATCCCCCATGCGCTGCTACCGCGACCTAATTATCAAATCTGTATTTGGGCCAATTATTGGGCCTGCAACCCTAGACAACTTGGGCCGAGTATTGGTGTTGTAACCTTAGGCAACTGGGCCATACCTACCAGATGCCCCTCCCCCAAATATGCCGGAGCAGACGGATTCGGCTTGTAATGTAGATAAAGTGGGCAAGAAGTGATGTGAAATAGAAGATCTGATTCCCGGAGTCCATGGATCGGAATTTGAGAGAAGGCAAAAACACCAGAGTCCCTAAGCCGGAATTGAGAAGAAGTAAAAACCCCGAGGTCCCTCAACCGGAGTTGAGAAAAAGTAAACCCCGAGTTCCCTCATCTGGAGTTGAGAAAAAGTAAACCCCGAGGTCCCTCAACCGGAGTTGAGAAGCTTCTTCAACACGAGTGTTGGATAAAGCTGAGGCGCGTGACTGACATATGTACACAATATTCGAGTAAGCGCGTGTGAAACGGCGCATATTGCGGGTTTCGAGGCGCGTGTATGGCACGTGAAGATCAGAATCATCGATTTTAAACCATTGAATCTGCATCGTTGCTGAATTTATAAGAAAAGGAGGGAAATCGAAACCCTTCACCTTCTTCTCTTGCAGTTAATTGAATCACGCATCAGAGAAATCCACAATTGTGCCAACTGTGAAGATAAAACACCACACCGACCAAAGAAAACAAGTAAGTATGTCTATGTCATCTTCGTCTTCATCTAGGGTGGAGGAGGTAGGCAAAGAGGGGGAGCCTTTTAGAGCACCTCCTATACGGGTGATCTTCCCCTTGAATAGTGAAACTAGGCAAATTCACCGGGGTGATCTTAGTGAAATTAGAGTGGAGGCAGTGAGTTTCCCCCACTGTGAGGAGGAAGTTGAAGGGTTCGAAGTGGCAGGGGTGAGACCTACTGTAATCGAGACTCAAATTAGGCGATGGATTCCAAATTTTTTCTTGCCCTTTGACCTTGAATTTATTATTCCCGAAGATAAGGATAAAGCCTGTTGCCCTCCCAAAGGACTCATATCCATATACATAGATCAACTGGCCGCAGGGTTGAGGTTTCCTCTGTGGGACTTTTTAGTAAAGTTGTTGGAGTATTATGGGCTAGCTCTGGGGCAATTAGGGCCCAATGCCATGAGGCAGGTGGTAGGATTTTTAGTGGAGTTAGTAAGGGGGGGGGGGGGGGAGGGGGGTTAGTACCCAGTGTTAGTTTATTTAGGCATTTCTTTCAGCTGAAAACGATGGGGAGAAATAAAGGTTGGTATTACCTTAACCCTAGGCCAGGTAAGAGATTCAAAGTAAAGAATCCGAGCAAGATTGAAGGATGGAGAGGGAAATTTATATACGTGAGGCAGGAGAGAGTTCTGCCGAAGTGGCAGATGTTAGAGGTAGCAGATAGTGCCCCGGCGGGGGAACCTAGAGGTGTGGATATACTGAAAAAAGCCGGTGTTCTGGGGTCCAGATTTTCAGAAGAAGTCCTGGACGGAGCTGGGTTGAGCCCCTATTATTCCAGATGGGCCGCTGGGACTTCGGATTCCCAAGAGAAGGACACCCCAACGGGGACTGACTCTGACGAGACGCCAAGCGTAGCTGAGAGAGAGAGGTCGAGAGCCGGGGCAGAATTAGAGGGTAGGACTTTTATTTCTGTACAAATTGTGTAAGACAAAATTGTAATTTCTCTGAACATATGACACGTCGTGTGCAGTGGGTAAGTTCAAGAGTGCCGCGAAGAAGGGTACCGAAGCCAGCTCCGGTGGGCGAGATGATAGATCGAAGACCCCGGAGCTACAGAAAACGATGGCGGGGGGTGGTCACGGAGATGACCACGAGGACAATATTCCGCTCTCGGGGCTGACTCCGAGCGCTAAGAGGAGGATCACCTCTCCGACAACACCACCACCTCCCAAAAAGGCGCACATGACCCCGTCTCACGAGGTATCTACGTGAATAGTGTGCTATTACGTATCGCACAAGCCCATCATGATAGTGAGATAATGCAGGAACAAAGGATGGTAATAACTGCGGCCGGGGCCGAGCTAGAACAACTGCTGGAGCCAATCCGCGGGCTGGTGGGAAGGTTGGAAAAAGAATCTTCTCGAGACAGAATAGCCGAACTGGAGGCCGAGGTCACCAAATTACGTGCCGGATTCGCGGAGGCCCAGAAGAGTGCCAGAGTGGCCCGAGACAGAGCAGTACTTGCTGAGAGAGAGATAGCAAGACTGCGCGAACAAGCTGTTGAGGTTGCCGTGATCCGGGGTGACCTAACAGCGGCACGGGAAGAGCTGAACAAGGCGATCGAGGGCCAGGGGGCTGTGTTAGAAGCCTTCACCGAAAAATTGATGCAAACAGAGACGTTCTTGAAGTTCCTAAGCACCTTTGTGGCCGCGGGTGACACAACTACAAAAAGCGAGCTGTTGGAGGCCATATATGATAAATACCCGGAGGTCAATGTTTATGACGAAGACTTCGGGTATAACTATGATGCAGTGGGAAATGAAGATGGGGCATATTTCGATGTGTTGACGAAAGCACCGAGGTGGCTGCTGATCGAGGCCTTAGCTAAAAAGAACACGCTCTTGACTCCCGAAGTGATCAAACGGTGTAATGAAGACCAGGATAAAGACTTCTTGGGTTTCCGTAACGGTTTTTATGTACGGGAGTTAAGGAACCGAGCTCCCATTCCCCATAAAGGAGCCGTAATGCCTACCGACGTGGTTGGAGGCTCTGGCAAGGCGATAGAGGTAACCGGGGACGTTGCAGAGCTCTCGGGTGTAATAAGGACCACCTCTACCCCTGGAGAGGTCAGTGACCCTCCGACTCATGAGCAGAATGTAGAGTAGATGATCTGTAAAAAATTCCGTTGTAATTTCTTGCTTTGTAATGAACAACTTTGTATTTCCAGAGAAATAAACAATGTTGAATTAGTTTTATGGCCATCAAATGTCGCAATGTCTCTTATTCGTAACAATGTACATGTATCTGTACGGTCTAAATACCGAGGTGTCTCCTTTGCCAGGAAAACATTGAAAATCCACATGAGGTAATAAAGCAGCTTCAATCATCAATAGCCTGGTTACAGAAAGACCGAGATATCTGGATGTTGCAAGAAGTCCCGCGGTTATTGAAGAAGTTAGTGTCAGTAGAAAAGAGGTGCGCAGAAGCAGAAAACTCGTGGACAAAAACTACACAACAAATGCGGCAGTATAAAGCAGAGTGCGTGCTAAAAGATATGGAGTTGGAGCAACTCCGCATAAACCAACAGGAGTGTGAACACTTGCTTATTGATGGCGGGCGACTACCAATCCAAGAGATTCGTGCTCGGAGAGCAGAAATCCGGGGAGACGTCCAGCAGCGGAGCAAGCAAGGCGATGCCAATAATCCTGAAGTCATAAGGAACCGATTGGTGTTAGGATTTCTTGTGGAGCTGCAAAAGAAAGTAGAGGCCCGGAATGAAGCTTTAAACGTTGCAGATCAGGAGGAACAAGAACACAGCGACGTGAAAAAACATCGGGCAAGAAAACAAAAGCTGGTACTCGAGAGAAGATGTTGTCCAAGGACCACACCCTGGTTGCAGGGAAAGCCAAGAACATGCCCGAGGCGATGTCGGGTCTTCCCCAAGAACCGAGAGAAACACGTGTGGATGAGCCGGAGGCCAGTGGAGCAACAGTTATAGCCTTGGCAAAAGAAATTGATGAGATGCCTGTAGAAGAGTGGGATGCTGTAGAATGGGCAAACACTCCGGGGAGGAGACGGAGAGCAAACCCAATGTTGCGGAAAACAACAGAGCCCCATCAACATAAGACCGAGGAATACATAACTCAAACCCCCGAGGAAATGGATCCCTTGGCACCATTAGAGTGGGGCCATGAGGAGTGGATCAATATATCAGGTCGAGTAGAAGGTCCGGGCATCCTGCAACAGACCGGGGTCCTCAAGGGATAGATAATAGGCCTGGGACTGGGGTCCTTGACCGAGGCGAATTAGGGTGACGTCAGAACGCGCAAGAGACTTCCCGGAGGACTAGAAGTGGTCGATCAGAGATAAGGCGATGAGGTTTTGCGTTTTGGTTCGGAGAGGACTCCGAATAGCGTCAGTAAGGAATAGGGTAGCCAGAAACCAATCAAAATAATGGAGGAAAAAATAATTAGTTTGTTGTAACAGTCATACGGAACATATACATATTATGGTGTTTAAGAAAAAATGTTGTTTTTTACTATTATTTTATTATGTTTGAAAATAAAAACACTAAACAAACATATCACCAAGGACGTGTAAAAGAAACGAGCTGAAGTCCGGAGACAGATTAATAACGCCTTGTATTCTTTGATCGAGTGGGATGGAATTTAAACAAAACCTTGAGGTTTGATCATGTACCTTGACTGGGTCAAGGAGGTGAGTAATGGAGTCCGGAGACATGTTCTATATACCCGACGGATCGAAAATAAATGTTCGGAAACATGTAATATAAGGATATCGGGGCGTCCTCACGGTATCATAAACAAACAATATAAAGATGAAGATAGTATTTTTTATCGAGCAAAACTTGTCGGAACCATGTCAGAATAAAAACTAATTATTCAAGAAATAGAAAGCAGAAGTAAAACTAACAGTGTTTAGAGAAAAAAAATTCGAAGGTTAGTCACATGCCAAGTCCGAGGCACTGGGGTGCCATCGACGCGTGCAAGCTGATAACTCCCGAGGGGATGGACAGTAACCACACGATAGGGTCCTTCCCATGCTGCATGGAGCTTACCTTCGGGACTGGCCTTACTGGCAGAATTGCGCCGGAGCACAAGATCACCGACCTTAAACTGTGTGCACCGAACTCGAGCATTGTAGTACTTTGTTGTTTGCTGTTTATACTTGGCTTGTCGAATAAGGGCTTGTTCCCGGCGATATTCTACTTCGTCAAGGTTGGTACGGAGAGCGTCCTCGTTCTGTTCCGGGTTGAAAGTCAACACCCTAGAACTGGCTACTCCGATTTCTGCTGGGATGACGGCTTCGGAGCCATAAGTTAGGCTAAAAGGAGTTTCGCCTGTAGAAGAATGTGGCATAGTGCGATAAGCCCATAATACATGAGGTAGGGCATCAGCCCAAAGTCCTTTAGATTCGCCTAAGCGCTTTTTGATGCCTTCAACAAGTGTTCGATTTGTCACCTCGACCTGGCCATTAGCCTGGGGGTGAGCCACCGAAGTGAATGCCTGTTTAATGTGTAACTCTTCGCACCAAGAGCGGAAAGGATCATTCGTGAACTGCTTCCCATTGTCAGAAACGATGGTGCTAAGGATACCGAATCGGCAAACAATATGCTTCCAAACAAAATAAAGGATTTTCCTTCCAGTGATGGTAGTGAGTGGTTCGGCCTCAACCCACTTGGTAAAGTAATCCACAGCGACCACTAGGAATTTAAAACCACCTGGAGCTACAGGGAAAGGACCCACGATGTCTATGCCCCATTGAATAAAAGGCCATGCGCTCTGTATGCCTGTCAGCTCTGTTTGAGGTAAGTGTTTAATCCGTGAGTGCCGTTGACAATTCTCGCATTTTGACACTAGGTCATGTGCATCATTAAAAAGAGTAGGCCAATAATACCCCCATCGGAGTGCCTTTTTAGCGAGAGTCCAGGACCCAATATGGTTTGCGCATGAGCCTTCGTGTAATTCCTTGAGGATGTAGTTGGCCTGAACCGGGTCGAGACACCGAAGACTGGGCTGAAGGTAAGATTGTCTATACAAGACCCCGTCATGTAAAGTGTATTTTGGTGCTTTCAAGATTACCTGGCGAGCTTGTATCTTGTCATCGGGTAGGGTGCCGTCCTGTAGGTATTGGACAATGGGTGTCATCCAAGTAGTTTTAGAGTCAGTGATTACCGAGACAGTCTGTTCATAGATAGACTGATGAGATGCCTCTTCTACAAGTATATCGGAAGGTATGCTCGAAGGGACCGCGGAGGCCAGTTTGCTAAGAGTGTCAGCCTTTGTGTTCTCTTCTCGGGGAATCTTGTGAATGTCGGCAGAGGCAAATGTGAGCAGGAGACTTTTAGTTAAAGCTAAGTACCGTTTCATGGTTTCCTCCTTTGTTGTATATGAGCCATTGATTTGACTAGAAACCACTTCGGAGTCAGTATATACTCGAATGTGTAAAGCTCCTAAAGTCTTTGCAAGGCGAAGACCCGCAAGAATCGCCTCGTATTCAGCTTCATTATTCGTGACTTTAAAGTTAAAGCGTAAAACATACTTGACTTCAACGTCGTCGGGCCCATTGATGATGACCTCGGCACCACTTCCCCAGGTAGCGGATGCACCATCTACATGGATATGCCATCGTTTGGTTTCGATACTGAGGTCAGTAGGGGGAATGTCTTCAGGATGCGAGTTGGAGTCAGGACCCTCAAAGGTAGCTTCGGCTAGAAAATCGGCCAGGGCTTGGCCCTTAATAGCGCGACGGGGAAGAAATTGAATATCATGCTCTCCCAGCTCTATTGCCCATTTAACGAGTCGACCGGAGTGGTCTGGCTTACTCAGGATTTGACGGATTGGTTGGTTTGTGAGGACGTTTATAACATGTCCTTGAAAATAGGGACGGAGGCGGCGGGCCGCCATTACTAGTGCCAATACGGTCTTTTCGATGACTGAGTATCGGGTTTCCGCTCCTTGCAGGGCCCGACTAACAAAATACAAAACCTTTTGAGTATTGTGGTCATCGCGGAAAAGAGCTGCACTGATGGCTTCATCAGAGGTGGACAAATATATGTATAGGGGTTCTTCAGCGATCGGGGCGGAAATAATGGGAAGTTGGCTGATGTGCTGTTTTAGGGCTGTCAAAGCTTCTTCACATTGGGGAGTCCACTCAAATTTCTTAGCCTGCCTTAGAATCTTAAAGAAAGGAAGTTGTCGTTCAGCCGCTTTAGATAGGAACCTGTTCAATGCAGCCAATCGTCCGGTAAGGCGCTGAACATCTTTTTCTTTCTGAGGTGTCTTGAGGTTGAGTATATCCCGAATTTTGGAGGGATTAGCTTGTAGTCCCTGAGGGGAGACCATGTATCCTAAAAATTTCCCTGAATCGACCCCAAAGGTGCATTTTGCCGGATTTAATCGGAGATTATGGCGTCGAAGTATGTCCAATGTTTCAGCAATGTCCCGAACACATGCATCGAAAGTTCGACTTTTGATGACTAGGTCATCGACATAGACCTCTACATATCGGCCAATTTGGTCCTGGAAGACATGGTCCATCAACCGTTGATAAGTGGCTCCGGCATTCTTAAGCCCGAAGGGCATCTTTTTGTACGCAAAGATGCCAAAGTCCGTTATGAATGCTGTCTTAATAGCGTCCTTCCTATCCATGTGAATTTGGTGGTATCCCTTATAGAGGTCCAAGAAACAGAGTGCGGGATGTCCGATAATGGCCTCGGCCTTTTGGTCGATAGGAGGTAGTGGATAGCAGTCCTTCGGGCAGTATTTATTCAGATCGGTAAAATCCACACACATTCTCCACGTATTATCAAGCTTCTGAACTAAAACAGGATTCGCCAACCAGGTCGGATAATGGACCTCGAAAAGGATATCTGCCTTTACCAATGCTTCAACCTCTATGCGAATAGCAGCTTTTGTGTCGGTAGCAAATTGTCTGTGCTTCTGCTGTACCGGTTTGACTGTTGGGTCAATGTTCAATTTGTGGGTAATCAAGTCCGGTGAGACACCGGGCATGTCCAAGGGTGACCAGGCGAAGACCTCGGAATATTCACGCAGTATCTGAACAATGGCGCTGTGAAGTAGAGGTAAATGTATAACACCGACCTTTACAGTTCGCTCGGGTATGTTTGGATCGAGAGGTACTTCTACTACCTCATCGCCAAGGGGTTGAATCGGGATTGATGCAAGTCCAGGGGTATCTATTTGAAACTGGAGTCGAGCAGTCTGCGTAGTTCGCGGTTTGAGTGCAACAAGCACACACTGCTTAGCCATCTTCTGATCGCCACGGATGGCTATTGTTCCGTAAGGTGAGGGGCAATTCATCGTCAGATGAAACGTGGAACATACGGCTTGAGCAGGAGTAAGCCAATCTCGTCCAAGAATCATATTATATGGAGATGTAGATGACACCACGTAAAAATCAACAAAAACTGTTTTGATGGCGGGATGAGTACCTACCGAGGCTGGGAGATTAATAATCCCTTCTGCCCGAACTTCTCCCTGTGTAAATGTCTGCAGAGGTCATGGAGCAGGCCGAAGCAGATCCCGAGATATGCCCATTTTTTGGAAACAATCTGAGAAGATAACACTCACGGCCGCACCATTATCAACGTACACCCGTTTGATTATAATATTTGCCACGGTCATATCAATGATTATAGCATCAGTGTGAGGTGTGCGCTCGGATACAGGGTCGTCCTCGGTAAAACTTACTGTTTCAGTGTTGTGGAAACGCTTGTGACGGGGTTCCTCGGGAGGAGGTCTACGAGCTTCTGCGATAAGAGCTTTGCGGGACACTCCTGCTGGCTGCGTACCATAGATCATATGAATGACGCTATTAACAACACGAGCTGGAGGGTTAGTCCCTTCTTCTTGAGGAGGGGGAGCTGGCAATAAGCGAGGTTGTTGCTGCTGAGTACTGTGTCTACTTCCCTGATCTTGTTTTGGGTAGTGGTTGTTCCCGGATCGATTATTCGGCCATTGTGACCGACCTTGTTGTAAGCTACGATTATTATAGCCAGCTCAACTTTGTTGCTGGTTTCCACTTCGGTGCTGTTGTCGATTGTCTGATTGAGCAATATACTGGCGAAAATATCCCTGCTTTATGCACTCTTCAATTTCTTTGCTGAGTTCTCGGCATTCTTCAATATCGTGCCCGTGGTCATAGTGATATTCACACCACTTGGTGCGGTTTCGTTTGTCATCCGGTGCAGTCATGCGAGGACAAGATTTTAGATCGGCCTTGTGGATGGCATGTATTTTGGTTCGGGACCGATTCAAAGGTGTTAGTTGAGGCAGATCGTGACGAGTGTCTGGTCGTCCTCTGCCCAGCCGGTTGAAGGCGCTGGTACGAGTATTAGACCTGGATTGTCCTTTATCTGGTTGTCTCTTAGCAATAGATTTTTCCCTCTTACGCCGGGTTTGCTCGTCTGCCTTAGCGAACCTCCCAACCACATGATAGAGAGCTCGGGTAGTAACGGGAGTATTACGGACTAGCTCGGTGTACAGTGGTCCGGCTCGTAATCCATTCATGAAGGCTGTGATAATGATGCTATCGGGCTGATTTCCTACTTTCAAACTTTCAGTCGTAAAACGTTCCAGGAACTGAGAGATGGTTTCTCCTTCTTTTTGTTTCACGTTCATCAGATCGGCCAAAGTGGACATGGGCTTTGCACGTGCTTCGAAACGTGCCCAAAAGTGTTCAGCAAGTTCTCTAAAAGAGGATATACTATTACGAGGGAGTGAGTCAAACCAAACTCGAGCCTCATCCTGAAGATACTCGGGGAAGAACTTACAATAGTGAAGGGATGCAGTATGATCTCGACTGAGCATGTTGTGCCTAAAAGCCCCAAGAAAATTGGCCAGATCTCCAGTGCCATCATAAGTTGGTATGGCAGGTCTCTTGAACCCTTCGGGAAGGGGCGTAGCCAGTATTTCTTGGGAGAATGGGGTGATAATGTCTCCATTGGCGTCAAGGCCTAGAATTCTATCTAGTTCAACATTGCGTTGTACTCGCTCATACTCCTGAAGATCTAAAGTATGGGGATTGGCATAACGAGCTCTCTTAGTCGCGTTAAGTGGACGGCGACGATCAGCGTCGGCAAGTTCTTCATTGCGTTGTCTTGACCCATTAGAACTCCCATGGTCCTCGGGAGAACCGGGTTGTTCTCGTCGTCGGTCCTGACGCCCATGGTGCACAGGATCTTGTTGGTTGAGCGGGTTTCGACGAGGTGGATGCGCTACGGGGTTGGTAGCATGTCCAGCAGGTCTATCAGGGTTTAAACGATTGGCTGCCCAGTCTTGGAGAACATGAGCATGTTCTTGTAGGAAAGCCTGGAGTAGTTCCGGAGTCATCTGAATATTAACCTGCAGCTGTCTAGCAGCGAGATTAGGATTTTGTATATCTTGTGGAGGTAGAGGTAAGAATTGGTCATCCCGATTCACGACCGGGCCTTGGTTGCCCGGATGATGAGATGTATCTTGCATCAGCGGGTGCCTCGGTGGCAAAGTTTGATCCACGGGTGGATCTTGATTGATCTGATCACCTTGGCGAGATTGAGTTAAGCGAGTGGTTACCATGGTATAACAAGTGCAGTATCAATATCAAAATCCAGTCGCTTCCCACAGACGGCGCCAATTGATAAAGCGCAACCCGTTATCAAGGAGGTACTAGTCAAACAATAACAAATTGAAAGGTAAAGAGATAATAAGACACAAGGTATACGTGGTTCGATCCGGAGATCTAAAAGTCCACGGGAAAATAATGTCCCTGCCGGGATCTTTATCTTCTCTTCTTTTTCGTTTAGTTTACAGGTGGTTTTTCTCCAATCAAAGTTCCAACCCCTCTCTTCTCTCTAATTCTACTATTTATCATACAAATCACAACCCTAATTATATTCCTAAAATTATGGCCGCCAAATCTGCCTTCGTGATTGAGAGAAGATTGTGGGCGAAATCTTCCAATCCCCCATGCGCTGCTACCGCGACCTAATTATCAAATCTGTATTTGGGCCAATTACTGGGCCTGCGGCCCTAGACAACTTGGGCCGAGTATTGGTGTTGTAACCTTAGGCAACTGGGCCATACCTACCAATAACCATGCCAGAAAAAGAGTTAGGTCGCACTATATTTATTTAACTCTATTTATGATATATGAACACTATATAAATCCCGTATAGAATCATGTAAACACATTATTTTCTAGTTTATGACAAGAATAACAAGTTGTTGAAACATACAATGGCTCATCTACGAGTTCTTGTTTTAGTTTTAGTGTTCACTGTCATTAACATTTCATTTAGTTGTAAAGCTCGTACTCTTCATGAGGAAAACTCAAATCTAGATGCCTCTAATCATCTTGGAGGAGAGAAGATATCCCCTGATCTTTTTTGTTCACTCCTAGGTGGTTGTGAGCGGTCATCCACCTCATTAGATGTGATTAGTCATGAAATTAATCAAGATCAGCAAGAAACCGGCCACTCGAATTCGGCATTATCTAATCATCTTGGAGGAGAGAAAATACCCCCTAAGGTTTTGTGTTCACTCTTAGGTGGTTGTGAGAAGTCATCAATGTCAACAGATAGTGTTAGTCATGCAATTGAGAAAGATGACAAAGTCTTGCACTTAGCTAATCCTAGTAAACTTGCAGAAGAAAAGATACCACCAGAAGTTATTTGTTCACTTATTGGTGGTTGTAAATCTAGGCCCCTTCGAAATCCACATTAAGTCAAAACATCGAAAGTGTATGTAGAATATGTGAAAATAAGTAATGTTATTGCCCCAAAATAGTACTATGAAATATAACAAGGTAATGAATGACAAGTAAATAATATACACGCATGAGTTGTGTATGTTTCGAATAATTGGAAATTTAAGTAATTAATTGTGCTACAAGAATATTTACTTTACCTTTGATCTGAATTTATGTCCTTCTAATTTTCTGTACTTTAAAATTACGAAATCATTGAATGTAAATGCAAAAGTACGAGATTTAATAGAATTATAATCAAGTTTTTTTAATAAAACACATGATATAAAAGACTCACAACATTAATTTATATACAATAAAAAGAAAATTCCTCTAGCTTATCCAAATTTTCGTAAGTGTCAGTATAAAGTGTGTATGAAAAATCTCATCATTTTTTCAAAGCTTCTATGATTGTAAAGTGATGCGTATGATTCGCATTTCTAATATAATAAATTAGAGAAAAAAATCCGAACTTGGCTTGGTATAATTATATAATACATGAATATCATTGAGCAATGTATACAAAAACATAAGTCATACTCTAAAACGTGCTTATTTGGCATGTTGCGTTATCCAAGGGGTCAGTCGCACATACTAATTTATCATACATTTCATATCTTGTAAGATTCGAAAGAACTAGAAAAATGTGTGAAAAATAGTTATTGTTTTAGGATTAGGGGGCAAAGGCCGAAAATCTTTCTTTCCCAAGAATAAGACATAAAATATATTGGTTTCCACTTTTTTATTTGTTGACTTAAATCGTATTTCAATGTTATTGTAACGAGATATATGATGTAAAAATCAATGTAAATGGGTTATATAATTTATATCACAATGTTAATCATATAATAACCATAATAATATAACAATAACAAAGTAGTAGCAGCATTACTACTACTACTACTACGACAACTACTACTACTACTGCTACTACTACTACTACTATAAGTAGTAGTAGTAATAATAATGATAATGATAATAATAATAATAATAATAATAATAATAATAATAATAATAATAATAATAATAATAATAATAATAATAATAATAATAATAATAATAATAATAATAATAATAATAATAATAATAATAATAATAATAATAATAATAATAATAATAATAATAATAATAATAATAATAATAATAATAATAATAATAATAATAATGATGGTGGTTGTGGTGGTTTTGGTAAATGCATAAACCTTTCTATTTTCCAAAGTTAGAAATAGATTAATTAAGTTTTTATTTAATGTAAAACAATTAATTTTACGCGAATAGAATAAACTGTAGTGGGCACACTGTATCCAAATAGTTACATAGTATTAAGTTAAACAACTTGATGGATGAAATAGTAAAGTAAAACATATATAAGGGATTATCGTACCTGATTCAAACACAAAATTTGTTTTAGAGAATATTTATTATAATATTTTAATTTTGATTAATTCTCTAATGTTTATATCTCTATTTTGAATTAGATTTCTATTGTAGTTAAACATCTTTGACATATACCATTTGTAGTTTATACTTACTAGTAGTTACCCCGTGCGATGCACGGGAAAGAGTTTAAATTAATATTTTTTATATACAAAAATATCATTTAATTTAGTGCTAAAAGTGTAACATGTTAGAATTTGAATGTGTAACTTTTGTGTGTGCGTGTGTTCTTGTTAGGAATGTTTTAATTGCCATTTTTACTCTCATAAATATATCCTCAATAACAAACATAATAACATCAAAATTCATCATAAATAAACAACAGGAATTCAAAAAATTCGAAATTAGTAGGTTTTTTATAAAAAAAAAAACATCATACAAAAACACAAAAGGTTTAGTATCAACATACTATAACAAAAAATTACTGGAAAAAACTAATATAGATCATTCAAGTTTCTAAAAAGACATAAATGTTAACGAATTTTGAAATACTTATTTATACACGAACCTGTAGTAGCTTTCCCATAAAATATCAAAATCTTCAATTATTCTTGATTCGTAACTCTAAAAACAACTAAGAATATACCACGATAGAAGATAGGCTTACTAAAGAGCAATCCTAACCTGATTGCGAAAATATCAAGTAGTACCATCAATTAGTATATATCGTCAATTCCAGTAGTATCACAAATTCCCACTTTTAAAAATATAGTCTTGAAAATATTGAAAATAACATCGGAAAAGAAAGAAAAAGACGGTATACAATTTTCCCCATTAGGAACTACTATAGAAAATAATAAGAAATGTATCAAGAAAATGTTAGCCATTTGAAACTTTTGCAGAAAAGCAAGAGAATATAATCTACAAATTGTTCCTCTGTGGGGACTTTGCAAAAGGATCCACCAAAATCTACATCATAAACCTAGAAATATTTCTTTAATTATCCTCATAGAAGAAAGTAATTGCTTGCAAGATCTTCAATTCCTGAAACTCATACATGAACTATAAATGTGAAGCAAATTAGGGTATTGCTATTACTTATATAGTGGAGAATAGATTTCTCCCTAGCAATAATCAACCAAAAAAAAAAAAATTAAGAAGTAGGTAGTCAACGTGGGGAACTTCCATAAGAATTTTTTTTTTTCTCCATAAACTAATTAATTAATGTAGTACTACCTCCGTTTTTTTTAGTTGTCATTCTAACTAATTTATTTTGTTTGTAAATAGTTGTTATTCTAGCGATGCACGGGCTATTTTTTTAAAAAGTAAATCAATATTAACATGAACAATACTTTTTATTGAAAACACATTTTTATTTGATAATATATAACAAAAAGGGAAATGGTTAAAAAAATTTACAAAGAAAACTTTTGTGTTCTTTCGCAGTGTTATTCATTCATTGCCTCTTACTCCGGAAAATCAGTAATTTTCACTAATAAAAACAAATTTTAATTTTTTCACGAATTTCTTACTCGTATCTTGTTGCAGTTTTTTTTTATTATTTTTATTTTATTTTTATATCTTGTCTCTATCAAAACATTAATATTAAATTATGATAAATTTTGAATAGACTACACTGATTGGTAAAAATAAATAAAGCGAACATACATAATCCATAATCCGATATCAGTTAATAGAATTGAGAAATAAATAATCTTAAAGATTATTCTTATATAAAATATTTTATTAGTTTACGTACAAAACATCTTCTATTAAAAACAAACATAATTTTCTTTTAAGGATTATTTTTATATAAAATATTTTATTAGTTTACCTACAAAATATCCTCTATTAGAAATAAATTTTAAGAAAGACATAGAAAATACAATTTTATTTAGGATGAACTGAATCTTCATAGTCCATATGATGAGCTCATTCATATAAATAGAGTTGGATTTGGATTTAGAATTTTAAAAGACATAGATGACTTCAAATCTTTCAATTTTTTTATCCAATAATCTCCTATATCCATAAGATGAGCTCATTAATGTAAATAAAACTGAATTTTAATTTAGAAAATTAATGGACTAAACTAATAAAATACTTTATACAAGAATAATCATTAAAAAAATATATTCTTTTCTCAATCTTATTAAATTGTATTGCAATTCTGGATTGTATATCTTGGTTGTTTGTTTATTATTATTAATCAGTATGATCTATTCCAAAATTTATTATAATTTAATATTAAGATTTTGGAAGAAGATGAGAGAAGAAAAAAAAATGAAATTATTTTCGAGAGAAGAAATAAAACGGATAAAATACTTTACAGATAAAATAATTTTGGAAAAAAATAGTATTGTACTGTGGAAAAAGACTAAAAAAAACTGATTTTGTGGAATAAGAGGCGAGGGAGGAATCAAAAATATATTTAGCGTGTTTTTTTTGGTAGAGTGTGTTAGCTGACCGAACACATCATGGTTTTTTTGGTGGAGTGTGTTAGCTGACCGAACACATCATGGTGGTCTCTATAAGAAAACTCACTGGTGGTTCCATATCATTATTGATATACAATAATCTGTATATAGTTTGATACATTGAGTTTTACAATTTAGAAATTCTTGAGATCAAGCAAGAGGCCATCCTTTTGCCTTTTTTTATAGGATATAGAAAATTAGAAATCATATCTGAAAGATTTGGAAAATCAGAAATTATATCTGAAAGATTTGGAATGATCTTGACATTCTGTTATCAGATATCTTCAATTAAAGATACATATTATTGTATATTAAAAATTTGATAAAATCACATCTATTTTTTGGTAAAGCTATGGTAATTCATATATTAATATACACATCATAATTATAATTTATATTAAAATAAAAATCCGGTCTATAATGAGTATTGATTTCGCTAATCATTCCAATTATGTGATAGTTCTAAATTTATATGTGATATCATTTTATAGTTGTTATCAACCAATCTGTATATTAAATTTATTTTGTTTATAGGATAATATTTTGAAAATTTTTCTGCAATAGTTCATGATAGTTGTTAAATGGGATATTTCTTCTTAAAAGTCTTGCGTATAGTAAACGTTTTCGACTGAGTTTTATCAAAGTTTAATTGTAAACATATTGTAATGACAAAAATGAAATATTGCTGTAAAATTAGAATTTCAATTGAAGTTGATACATGAACTTATTTTTGCATAAATTAAAAAACTGAATTCTGCTACAATAAAATCAAAATTAGTCTTCAACCTCAGCTGATCGTCGGATGAGTTGATTGTCTCTAATCTTTTGCCCATATTTTGAACGGATTGAGACTGTACATGTTATAAACAAAATGTAAAGTTTAGCACAATATATGACAATAATATAAATAATTCAGATAACAGAAATTAAAAATATAGGTTGAATTTTTATATGATTACAGATTACCGTAGAAAACGAAGATGGTATATAGATTTGAATTATACAATCATAAACTTGTTTTCGCCATAATCTAGATTTGAATTCTGCAATCATCAAACTTGTTTTCGCAATAATCAAGATTCAGTGTTGCTGATATTTTCTTATCTTGATTTGCATGTTGGTAGCGCGATGTCGTGTGTCGCTTTACCATATTAAATTATGTACAAAGAGTACACTTAACCTTATCCTACTACTCTAACTAGTAGAGTGGCAAGTAAGGGTCGATCCCACGAGGAACGGCCGAATAGTTTTGATCCCGATGTCAAGTAAATTATGATTAAATATACAAGATGTAAATTCTTAAGAAAGCAGTAAAGAGGGGGGAATTGATTAAGGACTAACAATCTACTATTAGCGAATAGAAGTAACTAAATGGAATTAAAGGCCTTTAACGTTCAAAATTAAAGAAACAAATAATGAAAGACAATAGAAGAGATCTTTTTCGGTTTTGCTTTTCAAATAGTAAAACAAGCCACCCTTGATCATGCTTCCCCTTGGTCTTAGACAATTGATGCAACTATTGTTAATGCCCGATTAAATTGTGATTCAAGCCCTTATCTCAAGCCTATTAACAAGCTCTAATAGCCTTGTTATCCCTTAATCTTAGTTAATCAAAATAAGCTCTTCGACTAACCCTATTCAATTTAACCGAATCCTCGAACAAGCTTTCTTAGATCCAATAACCAAATGCATTAAACACTAGGACAACGAGATAAATTCAACATAAAACTCGAAAGCTCGGTTTTAGTGGTTGAACTTTGTGTTATCCCCAATAAATAATTATTGTTTGCTACACGGGAATCGAAAATCCTACAATTACGGATAGTAATTTCCTATTCTAGCAACACATTCACAAATCCCTTAAAGGGTGATCAATCCAATAATCAATTCATAAATGTGAGTTAATAAGAGGAAATAACACAAAACACTTGAATACACAAGAATCTCGGTAACATTAACCGCAATAATCACATCAATGTCTCGACTCAAGGTTCCACAATGATCAAGGATGAACTAAAGGGTGCTAGCCACCCATATTAACTAATACAATCAGAAAATAGATAGAAAAATAAAGAAACATGGTACTGATATTGATGAATCCAAAGATGTCAATTGGAGAAGATGATCCTTCAATCTCTAGTCCATTCTCCTTCCTTGGTGGCTTTTGTGGCTGAATAGTGCTCTCCAAGTATCAAAAAAGTATTCAAAGTTAGGTTAAATTCGAATGGGATGATATATATATATATAAGGAGAGAAGGTGCTAGTCAAAAATAGGCAAAAACGTATTTAGGACTTCAAAACAGGGTAGTGAATCTCGGCCGAGATGGAAGTGTGTCTCGGCCGAGACGTGAAAAGGGTTTTCAAGATTTGGGGGTCGAAAGGTGATCTCGGTCGAGATTTAACCTCATCTCGGCCGAGACGTAAAAAGGGGAAAATGGGGTTGGCAAGGGCTTGACTCGTCTCGGCCGAGATTGGACTGCATCTCGGCCGAGATCTTGGTCCGTTGGAAAGCCTTGAAATTCTCTGGCAACATATCTCGGCCGAGATGTGTTGTGTGTCTCGGCCGAGATCTTCTTTTTGTCCAATTCTTCATAAATGCCCTGGAGACTCATCTCGGCTGAGACTCTCATCCTGTCTCGGCCGAGATCCTCAACTGCCCCTTCCTTTTGTTGCCTCGATCAATCCCTCAACTCCGCGATCTTTTGATGTTCTTTTTCGACCCTTTTTCACCTGTCTTAATACAAAAACAGCACAAACGCATTATTTTGCCTATTAGAATATAAAAGCACTAAATACACGTAATTATGCACATTATTGACACTAAAATTACACTAAAAGCGCCCTAAAGTGCGTGCACGGAACACGTGTACCAAATCTCCCCAAACTTAAAACTTGTTCGTCCCGAACAATAAAGAGAAAGACAAAAGGACACGTGTTTAGGGCAAAGTTTAGTGGCATTTGATTTCAGAATTTTCATGAAAAAGAGTAAGAGATCATGATAAAAGTGAGCATGTGTGATGACTAGATCCACTACTCTCGAGACAAAACACTCTCAACTTAAGATCCTCACATGGTGAGTGTAACTCTCGACTCTCAAGTGTATCAAAAGGGTAGTGTATACGCTCACATTGAAATGCATAAAATGCCTACCATAAGCTTGCCAATCCTCTAAACTTCGATGTATACCGACATGTGTGACAAAGAATCAAATAGGTCTTTAACAGGTTGTAATGTTGGCTTGGGATAAGGTGGGAAAATTTCTGGTGTAAGTGACTATAAAACGGACTAGATGAGTCGTGCACTACCCATCTTCCCCTCAAACAATGGTCACTCAACCTCACTCTTTTCTTCCTTAGTAAACCAATCCCAAGAATTGATTTCTTCTCCTTACCACAAGGTCCACAACCTAAATGCTTTCTCAATTCTCCCTTGGAGTGTATTTTCTTTTGAATTTTTACAACTTTGAGAACATCGATTAAAAGATATTTACATTACTAGCCTCTCCAAATCAAAAGTAACAATTGAGTATATACAACTAACTTTTTCTTTTGTTTTTCTGATTTTTCGACTTTTTTCGATTCTCGACCTTTTTTTTTCTTTTTATATACACAAAAATTGGAGAGGACTAGTATTCTCTATTCTTTTCCTATTGTTCATTTCCTTTCACCCTTCAATATTCCCCATAGATTACCCCTTTCGATCCCAAATTACCCGACTACCTTCCAACCGCCTCCCTCATACTCAAATAGTCCAATTAAGGTCAAAGGCTAAATCGGAAGGTACTTGGCTTGTAGAGTTGGCTGTCAAACAAGAGGCTCAAAGCTCAAGGGGGTAACTAGGGGCAATTTTCCAATTTTTGGTGAAAAGGTGTGACATTTTCGAGTTTACAAATAGGCTAAAAAAAAATCAAGAATTGCCTAAGATCATTTTCTAAGTCACACACCGAATCATTCAAAATAGAGAATCAAGGCAACTTCTAGAGACAACTAAATGCATTCAATGAATTTCACACTGAAAGAAAGTTTAAATTAGTCCAAAGATGGAAGTATTTTCTAAGGCTCAAAAACTCACTCGGCTGCAATTTTGATCAAAGGTTTTGAGTGTAAGTTCGATTTTGTTTCAAAAAAGTCTATCATGCTCTACCATGTGCTTCTTTCAAAAATATTTGTCAAAAATTTTCATCATTAATCAATGCCACATTTTCCCATCCTAAACTCATCCAATTACTTTCTCGAGCTGCCAATTTGTACGAATCCCACCCCCTCCCCAAACTTAGTTGCAAACTAGGTTTGTGGAAAAAGAGAAGTACAATTTGGTGGCTCGCCAAACTTAACCATTTTATGCACCATTATTCGAAGTCATTAACTAAATGAACTAATTTATTAAGAATCCTACTCCTATAAAAATAAAGGGAAAAAGTGTGTGTACTTATCAACACAAACAAACAAATTGACTTAAAGGCACCCAATAATTATCCAAAACCCAAAGCATCCAAATGCATATGTAATAATATCACCTACCAAGACTAATAGAAAATGACAATTGGCTCACATGCCGGCAACATTATCAACAATCGAAATAGACACATATAAAAAAGGCAATTAAATACAAATCAGTATTGGCACACAGGCCATCACATGAAATCCGTCAAACATATCATGCCAAGTGGCTCACAGGCCAACAATAAAGATAGTAAAAGAAAACAACGAGGGGTAGGGGATTTCGAGCGGCCGAAATTGTCTCATCTCTTTGTTTTCCCCCAAACTTAGTTTTTCAACTAAGTTTGGGACAAAAAGGTAAGGCTTCTCGGTACTCTATTCACAGAGAGCGGGAAGGTCGGGGGTTCGAGCCGTGAAACATCCCTTGATGGACTTGAAGAGATCGAGGAGCTTTGTCTGATTTTCGTGGATAGTCTCTTTGATCCCTCTCAATTCTGCTCCAATGGATGTCCGCATCTCCACCAACTCAGCTCTGATGCCTTTGATTTCATCCTCCATAGCCGCCATCAGTCCCTCTTGCCGTTTCTGGAACTCGGATTGAGACAGAATGGCTGTGGATGATCTCTTCCTGGATGGTTGCTCTGGCTGGCTACTACCTTCTCCTTCAACTCCCATACTCCGAACTCGTGCCACCGGACGTGGCTTTTTAGCTCGCTTGAACTTGGTCAATTCTTCACGGTTTGGCTCCAAAGAGGCATTGAGGTGTGCCTCGGAGCTCAGTTCCAAGTTTAGCTTGCTTTCCAAGTTTGTGATGTATATCAGTCCGGGGTTGGGTAGGCGGAGGTAAGGTCCCTCGTTTTGGAGAACATAAGGGACAGCCAGACCCGATTCCTTCTTTGTACTCGAGCATGGCAATACGCATATTCTCCATTTCCTCCCAATCCAAATAGTAATCAGCGGTGATAGGTGTGTATTTCGGAAGGGGGACATTGAAATGCTCAAGTATAGGGGTTATCAAGGCCCCACAGTAGATTGGGTCGGGCATCTTTGTTTCTCTTTTCCTTTCTGTCCTCAGTTCTTTTACTATCTTCTAAAAGCTTGATACCGAATCCTGCTGGAAGTTCCTCTTCTTTCTATCCACGATGGCCCAGAGGATCTCCATTTCGTACAACCGGGGGGAGCTGATCTCTTTCCTTCCACATATGGTGGAGCTCAACAATTTCTGTAGATACTTCACGACTAGGCTTCGAATGGAGGTTAGCCTGGAGCTCCTTGGATCGTATGCTTGAGGTGCAACTATTCTAGGGGCGGCAGTGATTTGCCCCCAGAATTGTTGCACGTTAAACTCTGTCAATGCAGGTCTATCACCGTAGGTTGTAGTCTTGAAGCCATATATGCATTTCAAATTTTCGTGGCGTAGTATCTTCTCTTCGTTTAGAAGTTGGAATTTGAAATGGTGAATTGTAGTTTAGCCGGAAATGATCTCCTCCTCGATTTCGAGTGTGCTGAAAAACTCGAGCACAAATTTGAGGAAAGTTGGGCGGGGTGCTAGGCACTGAACTAGACCTGCTGTGTCTAACAGATCCATAACGTTTTGCCGGATTCCCATGGCGTTCAAGATCTTGGGATCGCCATAGCGGGTAGCTGACACCCCCCTCTTCATCAATTTTTCAAATTGTTTTCTTTGATCCTCCGTTTCCAGCACTATGTCGAAATCAATGGGTTTCGTGGATTTGTCGGTGGAAGTCGGTGGAATTTTCGGCGGAGGAACCTCCGGAGTAGGCTCAACAGCTTTCTCTTTGCCCTTAGCTTCGCTTTTTCTGATTTTTTGTGTGACTCATCTGCCAGAAGTGCCTTCTTGAGTGTTGCCTTTTGGGTTTTTTGGAGGTGCCATGGGTACCTAAAATCAACAACTCAATCATCAAAACTAGTGGCAAAACAACGAGTTCAAGTTCAAGTAGGAGATGCCTAAGTTCACTTGAATCCGACTATATATCCAACAAAAACAAGTCAAAATTTATCAACCATGCAATGACAACCAATTCACACTCAAATGAGGTTATACATTGCGATAATATCAATAATTAGTCTTAAAAACTAGATAACATAGTCGAATTTAGCTAACTTAGGCACAACAATTTAACGCCTAGCACATGTTTGATGATTTGCCACAATGAATTTAGCTTTTTCAAAACTCACAAAACTTTACTCAACAATCTACCCACTCAATCATCAAGCAATTATACGAATTATCATGTCAATTCTATCATTCAAATGCATAAACACTCATCAATTGGCAAAAAAATCAATACAACTAGTTGTATGTATAACCAATTTCAATGAACATGCAAATAAACATAAAATTAACCCCCAATCTCAACAATGGATTCAATAATACACAATAATAGATCAAAAGAGTGAGAAGTCGTACTTACCAGTCGAGTTTAATTGAGAAAATTTTGAATTTGGATTGTTCGCGCCCTTTTTGACTCGACCTCAAGTCTGCTCCAAATCCAATTTTTTTCGGAAAGGAGTGGGTGTGGTGATGTAAGTGAGGTGTGGTGTGAATTTGATAGGTGGAAAGAGAGTGCAAGGGTGATTATTGGAGGAGTGTGTGCGTGAGTGTGTGAAAATCGCAAAATTGGGGAAGAACTGACCTAATTCTGCTCGCAGGGGTATTTATACCTGTTCTGCGTCTCGGCCGAGAATCGAATTTGGGCTCAGTGTCTCGGCCGAGATCCATTCTTCGCTTTCAGGACCACTTGACCCGGCAGTAGATCTCGGCCGAGATTTTGAAGTATCTCGGCCGAGATGCAGCCCAAGCAATTGTACCCCCATTTTGGACAAGTGGTTCTCGGCCGAGATAAATATGTGTCTCGGCCGAGATTATCCCCCAGCAATTTTGGCTCAAATTCCATTCAAACCCATCTCGACCGAGATGCTGTAGTGTCTCGGCCGAGATTCTCTTTCAGCGAAATTCTCCATTTTGGGCCCTTCTGAATCTCGGTCGAGATAGTGTAGTGTCTCGGCCGAGATTATGCATGTGTCTCGACCGAGAAATGCTTCCAGGGAAGATTGCCCTTTCACCCGCATGACGTCTCGGCCGAGATTGCTTCTGTGTCTCGGCCGAGATTGTCCTCCCCTGCATTTTTCCACATTTTTTGTGTTCTTCCAGCAAATTTTTCTATTTTGATGTTCTTTTTCACCTGTCTTAATACAAAAACAGCACAAACGCATTATTTTGCCCATTAGAATATAAAAGCACTAAATATACGTAATTATGCACATTATTGACACTAAAATGACACTAAAAGCGCCCTAAAGTGCGTGCACGGAACACGTGTACCACATGTAGTACTTTTGGAGCATCCTAATCCATTGTGAAGTACATGTCAAAGTTGACCCATAATAATCAAGGAATTAAGGAATTATACAAATTTGCAGTAAAAAATGTAAATTGCGAAATGAACTATCAAAGTTGACACATAAAAATCAAGGAATGAAGGAATTATAGAAATTTGCAGTAAAAAATGTAAATTGCGAAATGACTAAAAAATAGAAATACCAGCTGCAAAAGTGATTCTCATTTACTGAAGACCTTATGTATTTATAGGAGCAATAATGTTATTGGATAATTTTATTTTTTTTAAATTCGAATTTCAAAATTTTAAAAAATGTGCAACAAATTCTGTTATACATATATGTACAGATTTGTTATTGCTGAATTTTAGACGGAAAAAACTTGAATCCCGCTAATATCATTGGATTTTTCAAATTTCAAAATTCAAATCCACATCTATTTATGGTAACTATTAAAATGGGCAGAAAAAGTTTCAACTTACTAATTTCGGATGACTTCCCTTATTATATATATATAGATTTTTAGGGAGGGATACATAACTTCCACAAAAAAATGTGATTTGATTTAATTTTTACCAAATTAGCTAGTTAAGGAAATCGTTTCCTAACTTATCGGAGTAAAAAATGGTAGGTAAGTGGACCAGCCATAAATTAAAATTTACAGTCAAATAAATAAAATAATATTTTATTTCCCAAATAAGTATATAAGTTGGGGGGGAGGAGAGAGGGGGATGAAATGCTTTATTTCCAGGTATAAAAATAATACATTTTTTAGATAGTTGGAATATAGGGTTTGTAATTAGTATTTTTCACCCTAATTTTATGCGATAAAATAAATTTGTAGATTCATCTGCATAGTAATTTCGATAAAAGAAATAGCTGATTTATTTAGGTATTGTAACATAAATAATATTGGTAAATATTCATTCTAAAATATTATGGTTAAAGATTGATTTGTATCTTACGATTTGATAATTTTGTAAAGTAAATCTGGATACAACTAATTATTATTTATATTTAGGGACAAAAAAAATTCATTCCAATAAATTTAGCAACAACTTCCCTAATTTTGCAAAAACATTACCATGACATATATATGTACCAGATTCGGAGATATTTTAGACATATATTGTGTTCTTTCTTTAATTAAAAAAATATTTTTTATTACCCCATATAGTAAGCAGTTTGGGCAGGAAAAACACTATTTTCCAATTGTAGTATAAATCCATTTTATTTATATATATATATATAAATTTTGATCTTAGTTATAAATCAGAGACTTATCGCTGCACTCATCCGAATTCAAGTACTTAACAATACCATGTCATATTCGAATAATTAACATGATAATTTGTCAGAGAGGAAAAAATTATTTCTCCCTCTAAGTTACCAACAAACATTGACAAATACTTGTTAATATATTTGATGTTGTTAGATATAAACTAAAACTATGTAAAATTTTATAATATAATTTTATGTCAAGTCATATGTTATAGATGGATTTAATAAGATGACCAACCATATATTTGCCTATGAATTTATTCTTTTAGATGTTAGGCATAATTAGTAGAACATTTACTACTAGTTGTGCGCAACTAACTTAGTATATTATAATATAATCATGCCAAAAAAAGAGTTAGGTAGCACTATATCTATTTAACTCTATTTGTGATATATGAACACTATATAAATCCCGTATAGAATCGTGGAAACACATTATTTTCTGTTCCCAAAATTAAAGTTGACAATATGACTCCAATTAATGGACAGCAACCCAAAACATAAATGAATGAAAATATACGCATTTAATTTGTCCATAAATTTTGGAATAGATCTTATGTAATTGACAACTTACCAAAAAAACAAATGAATTAAAATATATTACATGTGAATTGTCCATAAATTTTGCATTGTCTTAATTAATTTACAACTTACCAAACAAAAATGAACTTACACAAAATTTCGTATTGTGCACCTATTTAAGTTGTAGTTCAATTTCTTTTTATTATTCAAGGCGCCTCAATAGGAAATGGAATCGACACTCGACATGTCGTTATTTGTTTAAGTCTGTGAAGCATTTTTTGTTAGATGGGACCCATACCTATTTGATCCTCCGGAGTTTTGTATTGCATACAATCTGTGAGATATTCACACTTCATGGTAATACACGAAATAAGGATGGTTCAGTGATTTTTTATTGTGTATTATAATTTTGTTTAAAAAAATTAAATCACATTTGAATAAATATTTACTCAAAACTATTGTAGAGTATTCCTGATCATGTGTACCTAGCTTTTTGCCGGGAAGCTAATACAAAATTCAAGCTCCATATGTCCGATGTGCTGTCATATGATGTTGGTGTGATAGAACGTGACAATTTATACTACATTGAAGATGGTTGGGCACATTTTATCAAGATGTCAAAGATTCAAGTCGGAGATCGTATCAATTTTAAGTATGTTGCACCGTTAACAATTCAGGTGTCCGTTTTTCATAAGTTATGAGTGGTGGTGAATTTGCTAGATTTCTGATGTGTTGCACCCGTCTAATCTAGCTATATTTGATTAACTGGAGTTGTATTTTTCCTTTTTGTTTTGTTCTTCTGATTTATTAATGTTTACATAGTGGAAACATTGAGATATTAATTACGTATTAGGCAAAAACTTGTATGTGACCATCACACGGCCGTCACACGGTGTGACGGAAAAAGTATCACTTTTTGTGGTAAAAGTATCACGTTTATCTGTAAAAGTATCACTTTTTTTTAACAAAAAAAAGTATCACCTTTATCTGTAAAAGTATCAATGTAGTAAAAGTATCATTTTTTCCTGTAAAAGTAACAATTTTTCCTGTAAAAGTGTATTCTGTTACACGTGAGACCGTTCACACAGAAGACTCACTCTACGTATTATCCAGTATCTTTCTTCTTTTTTTATTTCTTTTCTTTTATTTATATTATTCTGTTTAATTTAGTGCATTCATGCGAGCTGAGTTCGTCGTTGATCAATTAGATGTACCGAATCCTGACTACTCATAATGATCCTTAAATCCTTTTTTTCAGTAATATAAATGAAATTTACCAGGCATTCCGTGAAGAATCCGCTTTTCCTATTTCGAAAAATAGTTTCATCCTTGCACGTTATTTACGATTATTTTTCTAGATAGAGAGAGAATAGCGCACTATCTTCCTAATGGATTGCCAAAAATGATAAGAGAGACGAAGACAAGACGTTGGCTACAGAGGAAGAAGGAATATTTTCAGTTTTTTTTCTTCCTTTTCTTTGTAATATTTTGAAGCTAAAATATTTTGGTTTCAGAAACAAAAATATTCATATGTGCATTTCTGGTTTTCATTTTGTTGAAACTTGATATTAAAAAAATTCTTAACTGAAAAATTAAAATAAAACAGAAACAAATTGTCGGAAATATTAGAGCATGCAAGGAAATTAAAAAAATTATTATAATTTAAAAAAATATAAAAAGTAAAAATAATATTTAGAAATTATTAAAAAAATCATTAAAATAAAACATATTTCAAATAATTCATCGACAACTATATATATGGGGGTGTTAGCATTTATCAACTTATAGTTTGAGATAAACTATTTTATAGAGTTTGCAAGCCAACTTCTACTTTAAAAAAATGCTTCTAATGTAAAAGTGCATAAGTGATTTTATAGCAGTCACTCCAACTTTTACTTTTAATGTAAATCACTTTTTTTCCAACATTAACTACTTCTTACATAAGTATGTCTATAGGAGTGAGTCTTGTATGTGAACGGTTACACGTGTGACGGAATACAGTTTTACAGAAAACATTGATACTTTTACAGGAAAAAGTGATACTTTTACTACGTTGATGCTTTTACAGATAAATGGGATATTTTTTCTACAAAAGTGAATTTTTTTTTTTTGTTCAAAAAATGTGATACTTTTACAGATAAACGTGATACTTTTACCACAAAAAATAATACTTTTTCCGGTCACACCGTGTGACGGTCACATACAAGTTTTTGTCTTTCTATAGAATCTCTAAATTTAATCATTTTTTCAAAAGTAAAAGCAATCACAAGCACCCCCTATAATCAATCTCTATGATCAATAATTATTACACAATTGACAAGTAACAACCTCTTGCATTGCACCAGCAAAATTGGACCGACCTCATGGACCGATCCAATTAGTTCGAAATTTATACTGGGTTGGGTTGCAAAAATTAAGGCCCTATAAATTCAAGCATAAATGGCCCGACTCAATCAGCTATAAGTGATCTCGCCAATGGGGCTAGGTCCAGCCCGAAAGAATTAAATATTTAATGAGTTTACCATCAATATAGTTGTAAAGAACTTGGTCAACAACGTTTGAAGAAAAGCATCTGGAACAACTCTCATATTTTAATAACTCCACTATGCAGAAATTATTTATAGTAGTAATAAATCAATTATTCAGTTATAAGAAATGCATTTACAGTAAGGTCATGTTTGGCTGGAGTTGACTCAACCTCTTATCAGTTGGGTCAACCCAACCTCATGTTTCTTGGGTTGGTTTAACCAAATCGGGGTATTAGGGTTTGGTGGGGGGACATCAATCACAAATTCAAACACTATTTTAATCATTCTCCCAATCATTAATAACTACCTCTTATACATATCACATCACATTTTACAATCAATAATTAAATATCACACTTCAATCACAACTCCAGTCACCCAACCAAACATCTTCAGCTACTTTCCTCAACCACTAACTCCGACTACTTCCCCCAACCCCCCACCTCAACCCCAACCAAATATTGCCTAAGTCAACGTGAATCCTGACTATTCATAAAGATCCTGACTGATGAATAAAACAACATTGAATATTACTTATATAAAGGAGATCATACTTAATCATACTTATAAAGTCAAAGTCTTAGAAATTTAAACATGCAATCTACTGTATAATCGTCGTGGACATAATAATGATAATAAAATCTTCTTACTCTAATGTACCATGTCCTATAAAGGCTATCGAATAAAATAATGAAACAATCTTAGTATATGTTTGGTTTGGGTTGACCCAACCCCTACCTATGTTTATTTAAATAGGTTGGTCTAACCACCACAAATTACAATACCACTTTAATCATTTATTTAATTATTATTAATAAATTTTTACACAAATCATATCACAATTTTCAATTAAAAATTATATTCTACACTATATTCACTACCCAACCATCCAAACAAACATTATTTTTTTACTCTCTCAACTACTAACTCCAATCACTATTCTCAATCAACAGTACCCCAGTCACCCCCAACCCCAACCAAATATGCACTCATATGTTGGTCATGATCTTTATGAATAGTCAGGATTCGGTACATCTATAATAAATGCTTTAAATACACTAAATCTTTGACTTTAATTCACGGTCAGAATATATGGTTAACTTATCCCTCTTCGTATTGCAATATGTCTAAGAGTCTAAAATAGCAAACAAATCAAACATAACTTTTATATTCATGAATTCTGTCTTTTCTTTTATTCATCAGTCAATTAATACTAAAAGCTAAACTAAACTTGAATCTGAACCTAAATTAAACTAAACTAAACTAATCTTGGGTCTATTTAGACCTCTTTCAATTTGAGCGCATATATATGTCTTTTCTTTTATTCTTCAATTAATTGATACCAAATCTTGGGTGTTTTTAGGCCTCTTCGATTTAAGCGCATGTAAATATGTTATTGTATGCCTTCGTCTTATTTCCACGTTTCAGGAACTACGTTTTCATTTGCTATTTACACTACCCCGATATCACTGAATTGTCCACGACATGGCCGCTTCAGATTCCGTAACCAGTGCTTTTAATCAAAAGATATATCTGAATGTGTACAAGTCGAATGACGATTTCGACTTCTGCGAACGCAGCTTTTCTCAAAATTTATTACAAAATATTTCTATTACCCAACTTTCATTTTGTATAATGATCACACTATATTGTTGTCTTATATTTTATCTAATAATTCTTTTGCAGTGCCTCCCTAGGGATTTGTGCATCGGAATAGTTGTGAGTTTTCGGAACGTGTATGGATTAGGATTAGTTAGTACTGTTCTTGGCCGGTGAACATACAAAAATTTGGTTCAAATTATTTTTTTACTAATGGTTGGACAAAGTTTGCGTATGATAATTTGGTAGACGAAGGTGAATTCATGGTTTTGATATATGTGGCATATGGATGGTTTGAAATGCATCATTTCAAGTGTGAAATGTGTTTAAAATAAAAAATGTCTTCTGACGAGGAGTATCCAATCTTATCCTAGGTATTAAGTAAGATTATTTTTAATCGTATGCTTTTAACTTAGTACGTATGGTCTTCATCATTTTTTTTTAGTCAAGTCGAAATTTCGTGATAACGATGTACCTTCTGGCCATGCCGTCCCTATAAAAGTTAATGGGGAGGATAATTCCACATCTATAATCGCCCCCCGAACGTTATGTTCTAGGTAGATTGATTATATATTTATGTTAACTTCATAGTGCATCTTTTTCTCAAAATAAAATTTTGGATATATAAATTTTTATTACATTTTATACAGTTTATAATAACGGAAGCACTGGCGTGATTCCGCCACACAGACAGAATCATCATGATAATATTGGCTCGGAAGTAACCGACATTGATTCAGTTCCAGAAATTGAATCGAATAAGGTTGGGGAGAATATCAAATCAGTTAATCCTGCTATTGGATTGGGTGGAAATTATGTTGGTTATGGGGGTTTCAAAAGCTACACATTGGAAATACAAAAGGAGCATGTTCTAAAGCCTAGATTGGTTAGATTATGTTTAAGTTACATCTTATTGCTTCATTGTTTTAAAATTTTGATTAATGTTCTCTCTGATTACCTTTATGATTTTTTAAAATTCCAGTCTGTCCCGTTAAAGTTTTGGCATTCAATTTCAAGTGGTTCCAATCATAAAGCAAATTTTGTTAAGCTCCGTATGAATGGGAAGGAATGGTCCGTCAGATTGAAGCGTGAAGGAATGAGAATTTTGATGACAGGTAGCAGTCTTTGTGATTTTGTATTCGAGAATGATTTGTTCAACGGTTCGACATGCACGTTCGTTTTGGTGAATGAGAAGTCTCTGCTTTTTGAAGTTAACGTTCAAGATTGAAGTTGTTGGCCGATTGATGTTTTTTACCTTATTTAATAGTTCTCTTTTCAATTGGTCTAATTTTCTCATCCTGGTTTCCATTATTTGGTATGTATTTATTTCTTATTGAACATTTAGAATTATGCAATGAATATTTTTTTTGTTTCCGGAATCACTTTTAATGCCGCCAATTTATATTTTTTTGTCACCTCCATTGAGTCCAGTTTACTTGTTTACCCATTAGGCAGACGGGTCATTTTTGTTGTTTTATTTAGGTATGTTCAGACAACACTTTGTAATTAAATGTACAATTTAAATAATTAGGACATTTATTAGTTCATTGTTATTAATGGTTCATACAACCATATTGTCGTCCATATGAGAACAGTTCATTTCGACTAACCTGCTCTTACTGTGGTTCCTTAATATGTTGCATCCTCTACAAAAGAAAAGTGATCAATTATTGAAATAGATCAGTATCATATAAAATTTAACATATTGATCATAAACGTGATAAAGTGAAATATTTATGGTACGTTTTCGATGAAATAATGTGTTATATATTTTATGATTTTTTTTTAAGTTTTTCGGTACGTTTATGATGGATGGAATACACAATAATGGAATTATCTATACAATTTTTATATAGTTCAATTTCACTACGACTGCTCCAATTTGTTTATAACAAAGTAAAATGTTATGTACAAATGTAAAAGAAAGACATCTATGTTATGTATTATCATTTAATGTTAAATAAGCGTTTTAAATTATTTTATGTTCACAATCAGAAAAATATTCCCTTTTAATGGATTTACAATTTTATGTATTTTGGTTAACTTAATAAATGTAAAGCTCTCTATAAGTATGTGTTCGTCATTTTTACCCGTTATTAATCTATTCAACCGACATATATTCTAATGAAGTCAAAGTATTATTGTGTATCTAATTAAGTTTTGAAATAACTTTAAATGATAACTTTGACTTTTCAAATATGACTGTATGAAATGTAACAAATTGTATGTTTGATACATAACTATTACGACACAGATTAAATGTTAAACAATGGGCCTCACTTTTGCAAACCCAACGGTTGGTTCAGTAGAGCCCATCAATATGTTAAAATTTTGTGGGGCCGCTGTATATTATACAATAATAATGTCGCATGTAGGGGTGGGCAAAATTCGATTTAAACCAAATTAACCGTCCGATCCAAATCGAAATTATTTATTTATATCGGTTTTTTAAAATTTGGTCCGATTTTAGATTTTAGTTTTCAGAATTTTGAATAATTCCGTTCAGATAGGTTTATGATTTTTTTTAACCAAAATAACCGAACCCGATCCAAAATTAATAATGTTTTATTTTTAATATAAATATATATATATATATATATATATATGTATACACATATATATATATATTAGACTTAAAAGGTAAATAATTTAGTTTTTATCTTGAGTTTCTGTTATGGCGGTGTGAAATTTGAATATTGTGGTTGATGGATTTTTGTAGATGATTGACTATTAATATAATTTTTTCTTTTAGTAATGAATTCCTAAAATATCTTGAGAGAATTATTTTGGATCAACCGAATACCTATTTGATCAAACCCGAAATAAATTCGGTACGGTTGAAGTTCGATTTTTGAAATATCAGTTCGATTTTTCGTTTAGCATTTTTAATTCGACTTGATTTTCGATTTCACTAAATAATTTCGATTCGGTTATCGAACCAAATTTTGCTCACCCTTACTTGCATGTTATACGTTTTAGTGGTCATTTCTCACAATTCAAGTTTATTTTCTTATAAAATACAACAATTATAGATCATCCTGATTACTCTTTTAAAAGGACGTTCATTAATGGACAATTAGTTGAAATTATTTTAAATCTACATAATTATGACATATTCTAACTATAAGAGTAATTATATATAATTATCGTTATGGAAATCATATATGTTACATTGTTATGCAATAAATAAATCGTTTATCCTAATATGGTACACTTCACTGTTAACAAATTCATTGTCACCACATACCATCCATATTCTCATTAGTTGTACAAATCATAATCATAACATACCAAAATAAATGAGCTAAGTATGGTACAAATTCACCTTTACATATGGACCTCTTTCGCTGTTTATATATAAATGTTATGTCACACCCTTACAACTGAACCTTTCAGTTAGTCTATATACATATTTTCTTTCCAGTTCCTGATTAATAGGTATCAATAGGTGCAATAGAAAATCGCCAAAATGATGATCCTGAATCATCGGGTAATTTTCTTATATATTCTTTGTAATTCATTGTAAAGTTCTTTGAAACATCAATATCAAATATAAACGGGTTATGATTCAATTGACATGTCGTGCGCAGATTTGCAGAAAGGAGATAAAGGATGAAAAATTATTCTTCCAAGCACAATAGGCCGAGAGTGTGATGACTTATATTTTTTTAGACAACTTATGAATGTAGTTGCCGTTTCGAGTACATTCGACAATTGACTAACCCATAAAAATATACAATATGAGACATACCGTGATGTCTCCTACGCTAGGTCGCTGCTAAATGCTTATCCTAAAAAGTCAAGCAATCAGGTATGTTGTTCTTAAATATTATATAAACGCATCTAAACTCCAATTTCGGGTAAAAAATATTTAGAACTGTATTGTCTAGACGAAGTTTCAAAAATTATAACTCATTGATTATACTGTATGCAAAATTATTATGATTATGCTTTTTTTCATTGGATTACATATGTAGAATTTCGATGCAGACCCTACAATAAATTTGCCGCTCGGTGAAGATATTGTGGAGGAAGATGTTCAGGACCAACCCAATGAAAATGTCATAGACTCAAATAAATTGCAATGATAAAAATGAGGATTCCAACTGTGTTGGTGAACCTGAGAAGAAGAAACTGAAGATATAAAATTACTAAATAAATTGTGTTTCCCAGCATAATCTGTTCATTATGTGGTTATTTTGTTTGGATTTACTTTTTGTTATTGCTTTGTCGTGGAATATGTTATATTTTCAGTTGTGACATTTGTCTTGGTTTTAGACGAATGCAAATTGTTTCATCTCACTTAAATAAATGATTTTACTGTTTACTACATATTTTAATTGGATAATATAGTTTTACCAGAAGTATTATTCACAATTCACAATGATTCACAACATAAACAAGTTACTCAATGTAGAGTAAAAAACATACCTTTATCCTGAAAGCAAGGTCTTCATATAAATATACCAATTTATAAGTAGGGGTGGTTCGGTACGGTATACCGTACCGAATTACCCATACCGTTACCGTACCGAAATTTTCGGTACGCCGAAAATCCATACCGTTACCGTACCGAAAATTTCGGTATACCGAAATTCGGCATACCGAAAATTCGGTATGATATCGGTAAATACCGATACCGTACCAAAAATTCGGTATACCGAATTGTGTATCGGTATCGGTATATACCGATCCATACCGTTGATTTTGGTATACCGAAATTTCGGTATACCGAAATTTCGGTATACCGAAAATTTACGGTATACCGTTAGGAATTTGGTATACCGAAATACCGAACTACCAAAATACCGAAAAAGAATTCGGTATACCAATATATACCGAAAATACCGAACTTTTTTCGGTATTCGGTATATACCGAAATACCGAAAATTTCAAATTATCATACCGTTACCGTACCGAAAATTTTCGGTACGGTATGAAAATTCGGTATACCGAAAATTTCGGTATTTTCGGTAATTTTTCGATACGGTATGTTCGGTATTTCGGCATTTCGGTATTTTTCCCCACCCCTATTTATAAGACTTAGCATCATCATGTTCACCTCGTGCATTCCTATTCAATCATGTAACAAAAATATTAAGAAAAATAGTTAATAACATACGTCCAACTACATGTTATTCAGACTTCGTAAACTTATCTTAATTATATAGGTATTTACATATTGATAAATAATTTAATAATTACAAAATTTTATTGGAAAATTGGGAGACCATCAGTAGATCAAGATCAATATCTATTCAATTTATATGATACATATCGAGAATATTTAAAAAATAGTATACCTTTAGAAAAACTAAAAAAAGAGTATCTTATTGATCATACCAGCACAATTATACCTTATGTTTTAATCAAATAATAAAAATTGTATCACTATATAAGTAAGATTTAATGCTCGTGACTAGCTGAAGTTAGTGGCTGGGAGAGTAAAAAAGTAATGTTTGTCTAGGTGGTTGAGTAGTGTTTACAGTGTAGGATGTAATTTTTAATTGTAGAATGTGATATGATGTGTGTAAAAATTTATTAATAATGATTGATTTAATAATTAAAGTGGTATTGAAATTTGTGGTGGTTTGTGGTGGTTAGGCCAACCCGTGTAAACAAACATATGGAGTGGTTGATCCAACCCATTAGGTGTTGGGCCAACCCCAACCAAACATACTAATATTATCCAGATAAAAAGTAGTTTGTCATTATATGGTTCAATTAAATATTTAATGGATCCCAATTTTATTTTACCTTTATCACCTATTGTATAAAAACTTATCAGAAAAGGTAGGATAAACCAAAACTCCATTGTATCGATATTATATTCATCTAAGATATTCAAACGTGTATACGCTTTTCACAGTATTTTGCAAATATTCAATATTCGAGCGAGGCCTATAAATGGTTAAACGTGAGTCGGCTACCCATGAATATACCTCAGTACAAGAAACTATACTTACACAAAATATGGTATTCCCTTCAATCCAAAAAATAAGTATCGCTTTTAGAGAAGTTGAAATTTTTATAAAAACTGACTTTTAGTGGAAAAACCCACAATTTTTGCAATCTAAACCCTAAACAGCCTACTTAATTTAGTTGATTGTTTCCTTATTTAAAATTTATATCTCAATTAAATGAATGTATAGATACGTATACTTCTCATTTTCACATATTCTTAATTTGATCAATTAAGTCTAAAGCGACATATTTTATGGACAGGTGGAGTAGTAAATATCGAAGTATATATTATCATGTACACTAATAAACTGCATCAAAATGTTGTGTGCAGCATCATTTGATCTAAATTTATACATATCCATCTCTTAAATATCCCAAATCCAAAATATGGTACAATGAAAATAAATTAAAAACATATATAGGTGTACCGATATACTAAGTAAATTTGGTTCGATATGCCAATTTTTAGCCCCGATCATTAAGAAGGGACTTACCAAATATTTGTGCCTTATGAAAAGACGTTCACCATTGATATGGAGATCAATCTATTCCAGTTTGCAATATTATGTAGGGGTGTTCGTGGGTCGATTTGGTTGGGTTCTATCAAAACTCAATGTCTATAATAGTAAAAATGACATTAAAAAATCTCCAACTTTAACCAAACCAACTAAAACTAAAATTATCCAAATCAAAGCTATCGGATTCGGTTTGAATTGGGTCGGTTTGGTCGATTTTTGTGAGAATAAAAAAGTTAATAATTGATAATGCAAAAATAACATAAAAATCCTACAATCAATTAATTTGCACTGATAAAGATGGACACCGATATTTTTGCAGATTTACTTCGACTATGTGATTTTGTGCAGAGATAATCGTCGCTAATTGACTTCGCTTATGAATTGAGTGTGTCAACTACGCTAAACCAAATCATATATTCTTAAACAAATACATAGTACACCTATTATATATTTTTTTTGGATAAAAAAATAGTGGATTGGGGTGTCAGTTATTAAGATTATAACTATAATATAATTATAATTAATATTATTAAGTAAGATTATAAAAATTATAATAAGGTGGTTTATATATGTTGGCTGATTCTACATATTGTAAATATATGATTAATCAACCCAACTTAGAGCAATATTGTCACATACAATATTATTTTTGTAGAATATTCATGCAATTTAAATATAGTGATAACACTCTATCTACACCATAGATGGCTACACAATCATATTACTTGCAAACATATGTTGAGATCTCAGCGCGGACTTGGCCACACAATCATATATCTTGCAAAAATAGGTGAGATCTCAGCCCAGCCTAACCACTATATATACCCGTGACCATTCACCCATGTTTTCACACATCTCATGCACCGAAATTTAATTGCGTCTTTCTTCATTATATTGCTATCCATGGCTCCGATGTTTGTTATCGTTAAGAATCTAATCCGTCTAAGCTCCATTGGCATTGAAGCTTAGGTTGGTTCGTAACTACGATGCACCAGCCTATGGACAACAAAGCAGGATACTCAACACGGAATGTGTATTCCACGACGAAGCGGTATGAGTTATTCGATTTAAAATAAACTTTGATAAATAATTCCATACCTATAAATTCATGCTATTTTAAAATTTATTTTATTTTTGGACACTAATAGTTTTTTTTTTTAATATGTGATAAGGGTGATCGCATCCACGCAACTATCAGGGCAAATCAAAGGGATTCATTTCGCAATTTGCTTACCGAGGGACGTTTATTATATGCAGTCAAAAATTTCATAGTTACAGATAATAGTATGCGGTACAAGACTACGAAAGATATTGTTCGTCAGTCAGACTCAAGTAACTGAGATTTTTGATGATTCATTCCCAAGTCATCTATATGACTTCGTTCCCGTGGATAAGTTGTTGATTCTCGACGATCTGGACAAGAGCCACTTAATTGGTATTTTACCAATTTCTATATAGTTTGTTAAACATTTTGATCAACAAATATTTTTATTTAATAGTCCCACATGTTTCCCTGTGTAATATTTGCTACATTATTTTTTCTCTTTGTATATATTCTTGTGAGGGTTATTTCGGTTAATCATCCACAAATGAAGGATATAAAAAATGGTGTTACTAGAATGATAGATGTTGTGCTGGAGGATACTGAGTATATTCATATTCCATCTTGGTAAAATAAATTTATTATACTATTTACCGTAAATCTAATACCTCAACTTTTTTATGATTAGTAATAACGCGATTTCATGTATGTTGTGGGGGGATTTTGTGGATCAAATGATGAGTATTGTGGAAAGTGGAGGTACAGAACCACCTGTTGTCATTATGCAGTTGTTTAGGGCGAAACAGTTTCGTGGTAAGATTAACTGACTTTGCATATATTATTTGTATCACCATTTTGTGTAATTGACACGGATTAATATTGTGGAAGACATGATTCTAATGTGTATGTTATCACAGACAAAGTTATGGTGTCGAATACCTTTCATGCATCTAGGATGATTTTCTCAGCTGATACTGACGAGGTTAAAGACTTTAAAAATAGGTATTTGCTTTACTAAATTGTTGTCTATTTTTCTTATAACTATATGTATATTAATTAGTCATACTTATTGAGTTTTATAGGTTGAAGATTAGAAGTTCAACTTGGACCTCACTGAGCACCGTTTCTTTGTATTCTGCTAGTTCACGTGATGATGATTTATCAAATGGGAAGGTTAATACGACAACTATAAGACAACTGGTGGATAATAAGGAGGTGCTTTAATAATTTAATTCACTTTCTACATTGATTTCATATTTGGAATCATTTGAGTATATATTTACATCCTATAATTGTCATTTTGGATTCCAACTAATAGTATTGTAAAATGGCAATTTTAGACTGGATCATTTTGGGTTGTGGCCAAAATTGTCGACATAGAAGATTGGGATTGGTGTTACCTGTCATGCGACAAGTGTTTAAGAAAGATTAGGAACGTTGAAGGGAGGTTATGGTGCAATAACTGTAATAGGCATGATGTGTCTGCCCATCTCAGGTACTGTAATTTTATCTAATTTATTGAGTAAGCTTCAAGTGTGCTGAATTTTTAAATCATTTGAAATATTACTCACCCTCTAGCTTGAACCTGAGGTACAAGATACTAATTCGGGTTATGGATAAAACAAACAATGTCCCATTTATTCTTTGGGATAATGTTTGTATTGAAATTTTTGGTAAATCTGCGGCTGATTTGAAGGAATCAGTTGTTGGGATAAGTACCTTAAACCTTTTTTCAAAAGTTATGCATCTAATAAATAAATATAATTTATTAATAATTTTTTCATACAGGAGGGTGATGACCATATACCGAAAGTGATTGAGTCCTTGATTGAGAGCGAGGGAGCTTCTATTCAAAGTACAAGTCAAGGCTGAGCGAGCGTCAGGGTATCATGAAGCTTCATATAGTGTGGTAAAAGTTTGTATTGATCCGGACATTATATCGTTGTACTCGGTTATTATAGTTGACAGCCAGGTATATTTATTCTAACAATAATGTTTGGCATACGAATAACTTTTATAATTGATAAAAGTTCAACCACATAATTAAGTCCTCAAATAATATGTGAATTTTATCTAGGAATCGGATATTCTCTCTAAGATGGCCAGTAGAAGTGGTACGAAGAATGAAGAGGTATAGTTCTCGAATTATGAATAGTGATGTAATATTTTGCGATACAAATATTAAATTATTTTTCCCTAATATATTAATATCTTTTGTTGTTAACTAGGTTGTTGAATCTGGAGATGAGTTCAACTCACCAGAGAAGAGTGTTTCGAAAGGTGTTGTCAAAGATAGTGTTAAAGAGGAATGCAAACGCAACCTGGTTGATTCGTTTTCGACTAATGAGGCTCTTAAGCGCTGCAAGACAGTCGTGAAGATTGAGAAAGACTGAAGTTATCTTTTACTGTCGTTTTTATGCTACTACTTTTGATATGAATAATTTTAATTTATATTTTGTTGAATCATTCCCGGTATGGGATTAAAACAATTGATCTTATGATAAATATGTTATGTTTATTTCGAATATGCCTTTGAGTTGGATGTGTATATATTATGCAAAAATAAATGAACAAAATAATTCAGGATATTATACAAGTTTTATAATGTTTGGTTGGGGTTGGCCCAACCCCTAATGGATTGGCTCAATCCTTCCCTATGTTTATTTACACAAGTTGGCCTAACCACCACAAACCAAACTCCAAAATCACTTTAATAATTAAATCAATCATTATTAATAATTTTTTACACACATCATATCACATTTTACGATTAAAAAGTATATCATATACTATAATCCCTACCTAACCACCTAAACAAACATTACTTTTTTACTCTCACAGCCACTAACCCTAGCCAACAGTACCCTATCCACCCCGAGCCTCAACCAAACATGCACTACATCCTGTTAAACTAGCTTTTCCAGAACAAAATCAATCAATATACACAACAACATCTTAAAATAAACTATAAATTATGGATAATAAAATCGTTTAAGATTCACAGCAGATTGACTCCAGATTCTTAAAATAAACCTAAAATTAAGGATATAAAAACCATTCAGAATACTATACAAAATTCTAATTTATCCACAAATTAAGGGCGATTTTGTTCTAATATGATATTTTTCAAGATTTTCTTATCCAAAAGAATATTATATTTCCTTAGATTCGGTTTTTAATTGTACAAACAAATCAGAAGACTTAAATAATTGAAAAACCATACTCTTAGGAACTTAGACTTATATAATAACAACTACTTATATTTTTTCTCAGTTCTTTTTTTATCACACTACTGCTCTACTACTACTTTGCAACCCTTATCATCAAGTTGCTGGAGATATGCGACAGATAAGAAAATCAAGCATAATTAATCGTAAACGTCAAAGAGATGTATTCATGTCAGGTACATCTTATTCTTACTTCCTTTTACATATTTTTTCAGATTTACTTTGTACATTTTAATCTACACATACCGATAGTTAGATTACTGACTTTTTACACAAAAACTTGCTTTTAGATTATTATGACTTTATTCTAGAGTTTAACATAAAAAATTAGTTCTATAAATAAAAATTTAAAACCGCTTTTTACATTAGGGTAAGTTTATTTCTAGATTATGAAGAAATTTTTTTAAGTTTTTCATATATATATGTTACTGCTAATTATACCTTTTAAAAGTAAGATTAGTCACTGCATATTTTTGTCCACAATGTATCTGGTGACTCCCCTTTGTATATGCTTTCTGCAAACAGAAAATACAAAATCTGTAAGCAAATGAGTTGAGTAATATAACCGGCAGAAAGCGAACCTCATTCATCTCTCCCCTCTCCCTAAACATACTTAGAATTGACTAGTCACGTCTTTCATTTGAATGAGTTGTGCATTACGCATCGGGTTTATCTAATGTAATGAAACTTTTTCGTATATGTTTTCACTTAGATTTGAAGAAATTGGCATAATATTTAAATATCTCTATATAGTCATATACTTTTTCAACGAATAGCTAAACATATGTCCTGTTACTGGCTTAGTATTTAGATTTGATTATGCATATTTTAGTTCGAACCATAAATACCTAATCACTCATCCTAGCGAGTTGAAATGTTTACTCGTGCTAATGGTGGTCTCGAATGAAGGTCTCATTATTTTTTGTTAAAAGACCAGATGAAGTATGATCAATTTGTCTTATGAAAAGATGAGCGAAGCATTACACAAATTATTTTGATAAACAAAAATTCAAATGAATTCCCAATTGGGAAAAATTCGAAACTGGTCTTGTATGTTAGGGCCTGTCCGAAACTGGTCCTCTATGTTTCACAATATCGATTTTGGTCCTGTATCTTCCATGTATTGTCCAATTTAAGGACAAAATCTAATTCCGGCCACTTAAGTCGCCGAAAACTAGCACGTGCATGTCACGTGATTAATAAAATTAGGGAAATTTCGCCATGTGTCTAGCCATGCTGATTAGGATTTCGTGTCGCCCTTCTTCGCCAGCTGGAACTTCTCCGCCGCCGCTGATCCCGCCGCTGATCCCTACTCCTCCTTCGCCGGCGTCACCTGCTCCTCCTCCCGCATCACCATCCTTTCCTTAGATACCGGCCTCTCCGACTCCCCGGCCTCGTCGGCACTCTCTCTTCCGCCATTGCAGACCTCACCGAGCTCACGCAACTCATCCTCTTCACTGGCATTATCACCTGCCCAATTCCACCGGCAATTGCCTCCCTCTGCAACCTCAAAGTCATCTCCTTCACCAACAACCGTCTCACCAGAGAAATTCCAGCTCGATGTTTCACCTTGCCGAATCTCCATACCCTGGACCTCGGTCGTAATCGTCTCTCCGACGGAATTCCGCCGTCGTTAACCGCCATGAATCAACTCAAGTCTTAATCCTTGCCTCCAACAAACTCTCCGGTGAAATACCCCCAATCCTCCCACAACAGCTCCTCCATCACTTATATTCTCCTTTTAAAAGGCGACTTTTGTTGTGATGGAATTATGAATTTTCAATTTTTTTTTATCTAATGACATGGAAATCCTAATCAGCATGGCTAGACACGTGGCGAAATTTCCCTAATTTTATTAATCACGTGACATGCACGTGCTAGTATCCGACGACTTAAGTGACCGAAATTAGATTTTGTCCTTAAATTGGACAACACATGGAAGATACAAGACCAAAATTGATATTATGAAACATAGAGGACCAGTTTCAGACAGGCCCTAACATACAGGACCAATTTCGAAATTTTTCCATTCCCAATTCTATCAGAGTTGAATATTCATGTACGGAATAAACACAACAAACCTTATGATCGGTAAAAAAAATTCAATATATCAATAAGGAGCTGATGCTGCTGCCGGAGCTTCGGCGGTAAGTTGTGGCCGGGCCGATGGAGCTTCAGATTCTGGTCGCGCAGGAAACCTTTGTTGCGGATACGCGAATCGGTTTGTAGTTACAAATGTTTTTGCATATAGACCAATTACCCCCCATCCCATCTGGATTTGTACAAAGTAATCAATAAATCAGATCAAAATCAACAAACATTACACCCTAAAAGACGGACTTAATCTTTCAATCATGTAAATGAAATTTACCAAGCATTCCTGGAAGAATCCACTTTTCCTCAGACGAAGGATTGTTTCATCCTTGGACGTTGATAGGGATAACCCTGTCACTTCGGGTCGGGTCGATACCTGAGCTCACGGACCGGCCTAGCACGCGTGGGCCCAGCAAGCACGTGAAGACCCAGCACGCGTAGGCCCAGCAGGCCCAGGAACACGCGTTGGCCCAACAGGTGGTTTGTTCCGCGAATCAAGGCTCAGGATTCGTTCCCAACCGCCATGCAGCTGGAAGTAGGCGTGAGAATAGGAAGTTTGTTAGGGTTCAGTTAGGGTTTAGGAAAAGCTGAGTATAAATATGAGAAAAGAACTCTGAATTAGGGTTCGCACTCTGTGTGGTGAATTGCTACCTGTAAACTCAAAGTTTTAGTGAAAAGAAACACCTCGGCAAGAGTGATTTTCTACCCGTGGACGTAGATCTCCGGATCGAACCACGTAAATCTTGTGTGTTTTCGTAGTGTTTACGTAATTTTCTGTTAAGGTTTCCTGGATACCGGATTGCGCTTTATCAATTGGCGCCGTCTGTGGGAAGATATCCCACAATTTTAGACGTCTACAGCGTATTTCAGAATCACGGTGACAACTCGTTTGAATCAATCTCGTCACGGTGATCAATCCAACCAGGATTCACCCGTGGATCAGGTCTTGCCGCCGAGGCAATTGCCGGCAAGGAGTACATCTCCTCATCAGGGCAATCGAGGCCCGGTTGCGAATCCAGACAATCAGTATTTACCTCCACCACCTCAAGATATGCAAAACCCTAATCCTGCTGCTGCCCAACCACCGGTTAACATTCAAATTACCCCAGAATTGCTCCAGGCTTTCTTACAAGAGCATGCCCATGTTCTTCAAGACTGGGCGGCTAATCGCCAACACCCCGCGGGGCATGCCGGACATGATGCCAATCCCGCGGTGCCTCCACAACGTCAGCACTCGCGTGATCAACAAGACCCGGGGCATCGCGGGCGTCAGGATCGGCGACGGGAATGACCTGGTTCCTCCGAGGACCATGGGAGTTCTAACGAATCACGACCGCGCAACGATCAACTTACTGATATGGATCGCCGCCGTCCGCTCAACGCGGCTAATAGAGTTCGTTATGCCAATCCTCATGCTCTAGATCTTCAAGAGTATGAGCGAGTTCAACGCAATGTTAAACTGGACAGAATTCTGGGCCTTGATGCCAATGGAGATATTATCACACCGTTCTCCCCAGAAATCATGGCCACCACCCTTCCCGAAGGGTTCAAACGGCCGGCCATACCACTTTATGATGGCACCGGAGATCCGGCCAATTTTCTTGGAGCTTTCAGACACAACATGCTTAGCCACGATAACATTACCTCCCTCCATTACTGCAAGATTTTCCCTGAGTACTTACAGGATGAAGCTCGGGTTTGGTTTGATTCTCTTCCACGCAATAGCGTATCTTCTTTCAGAGAACTCGCCGAGCACTTTTGGGCGCGGTTCGAAGCACGGGCGAAGCCCATGGCCACCCTTGCCGATGTCATGAATATGGAACAGCGGGACGGTGAAACCGTTACCCAATTTCTTGACCGCTTCATAGCGGTAAGCCTCAAGGTGGGGAATTGCCCCGACGACGTACTCATCAACGCATTCATGAATGGACTCCGTCCCGGAGCACTTTACACCGAGTTAGTTCGAAACACACCGGTCACAACTCGAGCACTGTTCAAAACGGTGTGCAAATTTGCTAAGGCCGAGGAGCAGACTCGCCAGAAGCGTGAGAAACACGCTAGCAAGCGGCAGTCCGACAAAACACAAACCGGGCCTAGTACGCGACCTAGTGCATTTTCCCGCCTGACCCCGGGGCGTTCAGAATCCCGAGGCGATATTCCACAATTGACTCCGTTGACGAAGTCACGAGCCGAAATCCTTTCTATTCACAAGAACGATCTGCGACCTTGTCCGCGGATGACTGCTCCTCCTGAGAAGAGGAATCGTGGAAAGTGGTGTGCGTACCACCGAGATCATGGGCATGAGACAGAGGAGTGCCGAGAACTCAGCAAGGAAATCGAGGAAATGCCTGAGGAAAGGTTTCTTGCGCCAATACATTGCGCGGACCGATGACAAGCCTCGGACAGGTCAGAATGGGGGGTCGTCCCATAATCGTGGAGGTTATCATGACCGCGGTACACAACAAAATCGACCGCCGTGGCAGAATAATCGGCCAGGGCCTAATAATTACGCACGGCAAGATTCTGGCAATCGCCAACAACCACGTCTTCCGCCACCACCTCCTCCTCCGGGAGGACCCGGAGACAACGCGCCTCCTCACGTAATAAACGTGATATATGGGGCCCTTCCCACCGGGGCCTCGCGACATGCCTTAAAGGCAGAGGCTCGACGTCCTCCTCCCGAGGAGCCACGTCATAAACGTCTCCATCAATCCGAGACTGTCAGCTTCACGGATAGGGATCCGGTTCCGGAGATAACACCTCATACTGACGCTATTGTCATCGACATGACTGTAGCCAACATAACAATAAGGCGGGTTTTCGTGGATAATGGGGCCGCGGTGAGTGTTATATTTGCCGACTGTTTCCAAAGGATGGGGATTCCTCGGGAACAACTTCGGCCGGCCCCCGGGCCACTGCAGACTTTCACTCAGGGTGAAGTCCAGCCAGAAGGTGTCATCACTCTCCCGGCATCTTTGGGGACTTATCCGGCAATAAAAACCATTTTCGTGGATTTTTATGTGGTGAACTCCCCATCACCGTACAACATGATCCTGGGCCGGGACTGGCTTACCCCCGCTAAAGCCATATGTTCCACGTATCACCTCGCACTAAAGTTCCCCACTTCGCATGGCGAAGTGGCTATCCGCGGGAGTCAGCAGGTTTCAAAGGAGTGTATGTACGTGGCACTCAAAAAGACTGCTAAAGTTCCTCTTAAACAGCAGCTTCAGGTGGCATCACCGGCTCTGGAATCTCGGGAATGTACTTCGTTGGGAGATGCCACCGCTCAAGTACCACTTGATCCGTCCAAGCCGGAGCAGACTGTAACCGTCGGAGCCGTGGATGTGCCATGGTTACATCAGGCTATAATTCAGACCTTGCGAGAATATTCCGATGTCTTCGCATGGTCTCCTTTAGATATGCCCGGGGTCTCTCCCGACATAATAACACACAAGCTGAACATTGATCCCAGCATAAAGCCTATCCAGCAGAAGCAAAGGAAATTCGCCCCGGAGCGAAATGACGCAATTCGAATCGAGGTGCAACAACTCTTGGATGCGGACATCCTGTTCGAAGTATATTACCCCTCCTGGCTATCAAATCCAGTAATGGTGGTTAAGTCCAGTGGGGCATGGCGGATGTGCGTCGACTTCTCCGACCTCAACAAACATTGTCCGAAGGACTGTTATCCCCTACCTTCCATAGATCAAAAGGCCGAGGCCATTACTAGGTATGAGGCACTTTGTTTCTTAGATCTGTACAAGGGATACCACCAGATCTTTATGGATCCACAGGATGCCATCAAGACGGCATTCATCACTGCTTTCGGGTGCTATGCTTTTAAGAAAATGCCCTTCGGGCTCAAGAACGCCGGAGCCACATACCAGCGTCTCATGGACCAGGTTTTCCACGGCCAGATTGGCCGCAACGTCGAGGTTTACGTTGATGACCTTGTTATAAAAAGTATCTCCCATTCTTCATGTGTGCAAGATATTGCTGAAACGTTGCGCACCCTGCGGAGCTACAATTTGCGCCTTAATCCAGCAAAATGCACTTTCGGCGTCGACTCCGGCAAGTTTCTGGGTTATATGGTTTCACAACACGGTTTGCAGGCTAACCCAGCCAAACTGCGGGATGTGCTAGAACTGCAGCCACCCAAGACATTCAGGGATGTTCAGCGCCTCACAGGTGGTTTGGCGGCCTTAAATCGATTCTTATCTAAAGCGGCGGAGCGACAGCTCCCATTCTTCAAAGTCTTGAGACAGGCGAAGTCCTTTGAGTGGACTCCGGAGTGCACCGAGGCCTTCGAGGCTTTGAAACGTCATATACAGCAGCTGCCTACCTTGTCAGTTCCTCTCCCCGGAGAGCCGCTTTACTTATATTTGGCTTCCGCCAAGGAAGCTATTAGCGCTGCACTCGTACGCGAAGTCAATGGGGTTCAGCATCCCGTGTATTTCGCAAGTCGTGTTCTTCACGGGGCAGAGACACGATACTCCGTGTTAGAAAAAACTGCTTTGGCAATTGTTATGGCAGCTCGGCGTCTACGGCCATATTTCCAAGGGCGAGAAATACGGGTTCTGACCAATCATCCTATCCGCCAGATTCTTGTCAAACCCGAGGTGTCTGGGCGCCTCGCAAAGTGGGCCGTCGAGTTAGGCGAATATGATATTCAATATCTTCCCCGACGAGCGATCAAGGGTCAGGCACTCGCCGACTTTCTGGCTGAAACCCCGGGAGACAATCATGAGTCTCCGACAGACAGTGATACACATCACCCCGCTATCCACGTACCCTCACATAGGAAATGGCAGCTATATGTGGATGGAGCATCCACAACTCGAGGAAGTGGTGCCGGGGTGCTTCTCATCAACCCCGAGGAGATTGAAGTTAAATACGTCATCCGATTCAAGTTTAAGGTGACTAATAATGAAGCGGAGTACGAGGCAGTTCTCGCCGGGCTCCGGCTCGCTCAATCTTTAGGTGTTCGTCATCTTGAGCTCTTCACGGACTCCGAGATCATGTCCAAGCAAATTCAGGGGACTTATGTCGCCAAGGATGAAACAATGGTCAGGTATCATGCTCTAACACTCAAGCTCATGTCAACTTTTGATGAAGTTATTATCCAGAAAAATACCGCGTGCTCAAAATGCAAGAGCAGACGCACTCAGCAAGTTGGCCTCCGCGGTCCGAACTAATATATCTCCGGATATCATGGTCGAAGACCTATCTCATCCAGCAATTCATGAGGCCACAGTTTCGGTACTGACCGATAGTGATCCGAATTGGATGACTCCTATCATCCAATATCTCCGAGATGGAATCCTGCCCACTGACAAGCTACGAGCTCGGCAAGTTGTCCTCAAAGCCCCCAAATACTCCTTTCATGATGGAGTCTTATACCGGCGGTCATACCTACAACCGAGTCTCCGGTGTCTCGCTCCTACCGAAGCTACCCAAGTTCTGCGGGAGGTTCACGAAGGGGCCTGTGCCAGCCATATCAGCTCCCGGACATTAGCCAAGAAAGTTCTCCGCTGGGATACTATTGGCCAAACCTGTTCAACGATGCTCACGACTTAGTGACCAAATGCAGCAAGTGCCAGCTGCACTCCCGTGTAAAGCATCTGCCACAGACCGAGCTCACTGGAATCCAGAGTGCGTGGCCGTTTATTCAGTGGGGTATCGACATTGTTGGCCCATTCCCCGTTGCTCCGGGAGGATTGAAGTTCCTGGTCGTTGCCGTAGACTACTTCACTAAGTGGGTCGAAGCCGAACCACTTACAGCCATTACTGGTCAGAATATCTTGAAATTTGTGTGGCGCAATATTGTTTGTCGCTTCGGCATCCCGAGCACTATTATCTCGGACAACGGTAAACAGTTTGCCAACGATCCATTTCGGTCATGGTGTGAAGAGCTCCACATCAAACAAATTTTCACTTCGGTTGCTCACCCTCAAGCCAACGGGCAGGTTGAAGTCACCAATCGGACATTACTCACGGGAATAAAGAAGCGCCTGGATAATGCCAAGGGTCTCTGGGCTGAAAACCTTCCACAAGTCCTATGGGCTTATCGCACAACACCGCATACCTCTACCGGGGAGACTCCTTACAGCCTTACTTACGGTTCCGAAGCCGTTATCCCTGCTGAAATCAGTGTACCAAGCCCCCGCCTCCTCACATTGGTTCCAGAGGATAATGACGAGGCTCTCCGGGCGAATTTGGATGAGCTTGAAAATCGCCGTGACCAATCATTCATTCAACAGGCCAGGTGTAAACAACGAGCAGCCCAGTATCATAACCTCCGGGTCCGGGGAACTCAGTTCAATGTCGGGGACTTAGTTCTTCGGCTCAATTCAGCCAGTAAAGCTGCCCCCGAGGGGAAATTACATGCTTCTTGGGAAGGTCCCTACCGAGTCGTTGCCGCACATGATTCTGGATCCTATCAGTTAGAGCATCTCAACGGGACCCCGATTCCCCGAAGCTGGCACGTCACTAACTTGAGGCGCTTCTATCTGTGAAGGCCAAATCTCAAGTACCATCTTATCTTTAATTTCTTTTATAGTTGTTATCTCTCTTTGTACTTTTGAGTTTGCTCCGGCACTTATCATTGAATAATAATTCTTTGCTTATACATCTTGCTGTGTTTTCCTTTACGTTACGGGGACGTCCCAACGCAATAATATTATCGTTATTAGTCTCCGGACAATTAAATCTCTTCCTTGATCCATCCGAGGAGATTCGCATTTCGTCCCCGGACTTATATCACTTTCTAGCCTGTTTCACCGGAGAAGTGTTTACTCCCGCCTGATCCGTCCGGGGAGGTATTACTCCCGCCTGATCCGTCCGGGGAGGTATTACTCCCGCCTGATCCGTCCGGGGAGATTGGATTTATCCATATTGTGTTCCCGAACACCCAATGAAAATAGTTAATAATTTTTCCTGTCGTGTTCCCGAACACCCGATTAAAATGGTTCGTAACCTGTTGCTCTCATCAAACCCGTCTGTACACACTACAACAGTTTTATTATCTTCTGAATATTACAACATCAAGAAGTTTTTTACATAAGACTTCAACCATAAAAAAAAAAAACAAAAAAAAAAAACAAAACAACAAAAAGGAGAAAACCATTATCTACGGCCCCCGAGCCAATACTCAGCGCTCCGGCGTTGCTGCCTGCTTCTCGATCTTCGCTGCGTCCTCCGGGACCCTGAAGTTCTTCGGCCTCGGGTTCCGGCTCTGTCATCCCCGCGAGCTTCCCTACGCCGAGGACTTGCTCTGGGCGCTTGCCTAGGGACTTCGTCTCTAGTCCGCGCTCGGTTACTTGGTTGTGGCGCGGACCTCGGTGTTTGGGCCCACTGCTCAGGGTCCCATTCCTCCGGAGCCATCACTTCGATTTCCCTGGCCAGCTCCTCGACTACTTCTTCGGCGACCACAGCGGGTTCTTCTTCGATCATGGTCACTGGAGCTGGCTCTCGGATAACTATGCCTTTGCTCTTCCCGGAGGGTTTTTTCTTATCCTTCCGAGGAGCTTTCTGCGTACTTTGGTCCCGGCTTGAGCTCGCGATGAATTCTTCGGCAGAAGGCCTCCACCTGCCGCGGCCCTTCAGCCCTTCATACATACTGAGAAGCAACTCCAGAACTTCTCGTTTCCTTACGAGCTCCGATGACTCGATAGAGCTCCTTGACATCAATGCTGCGATGTCACCTTGGATCTCTACAACCCGTTCCTCCACTTCCTCAAAGGTCAGAAGACCGAACTCCGACAGTATCCGGTCATACTCCCTTTGATGAACGAGGACACGGCTCATCTCGGCAGCTGTAGACCGGTATTTCATCTCGAAGTCTTTAGCTCTCTCTTCGGCTTCAACTACTTTCCTCTCTGCCGAGGCTACCTGCTTCTCTAGCTTTGGCACTACGTGCATTTGCAGATGATTCTTTTCTCCGCGGAACCACTCAAGTGATTGCATGAGCTTCTTTATTGTTTCGTATAGTTCCGCGGTGTTCTAAACAGAAAGAAGAGTCAACCAGATCGATTACTCTCAAGTATGTAAAAAGTTGGAGTTCAGTTCGACAACAGACATAAATTGATCATGCAAATAAAAAGAGAAGTTCAAGAGTCCGAGAAACAGAAAATTATATTTCACATTGCAGAAGTACAATTGTTCCAAATTCGGTACATTGATTAGCATACATCCCTAAACTATATAATTTTAAATTTGCGGGGATCGACTGACCTCCCGCTCAGTTGCCTCAGTCTCTTCGGGCAACCCCTCTCGCCGGCCCTCGGAGACTTCGGCTTCTCTTTCCTCAGTTGCTGCGACGGCTTCGACCCCAGCTGGGGCTTCGACCTCCATCCGTGAAGGGGGTTCAATGCTCCGGGGTGCGGTGACCAGCTCACCTTGGCGGAATGCCATGAATTCTTTGTCCAGGTCCACCTCACAGTTGGCAACTTCCGCGGCCGTCAGAAGTTGTTTCTTCTCCCCGAGAGCCTTCACCAGGGGCCACTCCGGCAGATTTGCTAGCGCCGCATAGTAGGCCTTCTCCACTCCGGCCACTGACTCGAAGTCATACCCGAATTCTGGACGATATACGTCCACATTCGGGTAGACCTCCTTCACTTGCCCCAGCAGCGCGGATCGAGTGGCCTGGTCCCCAATAGCCACGAACTCCGTCTGGAAGTCGAGGAACGTGCTGGTTTGGAATAACTTATCGGCGAAGGCCTTCAGCAACGCTCCCTGCCCTTCGAACACGGCAGCTTCCCTAGCCTCCATTTCTGCCCGCAGCCGCAGCACTTCACCCCGGAGAACATTATTCACCGCTTCCACCCCGCGCAGACGCGCAACCTCGGTTTCGACCAAGGCAGCCCTCTTGCGTGCCTCGGTCATATCATGCGTCAGACGGTCGTTGCGCGCCCGAAGTTCCCTGGCCACTTCGGCCAGCTCCTCCTTCCCCTCCTTCTCGCTCTTGCGGCCGAGGTCTAGGATACCTCGTGCCAAGCGCAGAAGTTCTTCAGCGTCTGCACCCTCCAACCCCAGCAGACTCGGGGCCACTTGTTCAACCTGTGTGATCACACGAAAAATGAGATTATGAGCAGCCTTCATAACACACACTTCGTGTACGTATAAATTACGAGCAGCGTTTCAAGTTTACCTGCGTGCTCTCCCCTACCCGGGGTCTTTTGGATGGCGCTAGCGGAGTCCCGGTAGGCTCCGGCCTCTTCTTCGTACCGGGAGGTGACCCCGTCGGCATAACCCGTTCTTCCGACCCCGCCGACGGTCGCGCACTTGGTGGCATCTTCCCCCGGGGGAGACACCTCAGCGGCTTTCCCCTTCTTTTTGGTCGCCGCCGATGCTGCGGGGCTTCCAGCAGGCTCCTTTCCGAAGCGTCCCACTGCATATAAAGGTTGTGGTTAGTCCTGCGCAAAACGACAGTTTAAACAGCAAGAAAAAGAACTCCTACCCTCTTCGGCGCCTGCATTGCCCGAATAATACGGGCTCATTCCTGCCTCCTCCAATTCCTCCTCGGAACAGAGGGTTTTGAAAGTCCCCACTGTCCGGAATGTATGTATCACTTCGGCCCCCGGGCTCTCCACAGGGGCGGTATCAAGCACCTCATCACTCCTCCACTTCGGGAGAGCTACTTTATTCCTAATAAATATAAACCTCTCCTTCCACCCCTCTACCTTACTTGGGTTTTGAACCTTGAACCCACCTCGGGCTCGAGGACTGAAGGAGTACCACCCCTTGGACTTCCCGAAGTTTTTTAGTTGGAAGAAGAACCTAAAAAGCTCTACGGTCGGTTCTAATCCGGCGTTTTTACACACCACGGTGAATCCCACTACCTGCCTCACCGCGTTCGGCGCTAATTGGCAGAGGGCAATGCCGTAGTATTTCAGCAATTGGATCACAATGTCCCACAAGGGCAGTCTCAGGCCTATTCTAAGGGGATCTATATATACACTAATAAACCCCTGCAGTGGGCAACAGGCCCTATCCTCGGGGGTCGGTATTATATACTCTAGGTTGAAGGGAAGGTAAAATGACGGGAGTTCTCTCTCAATTTGCTCTCGCGACATCCGTAATGCTACGGAGGCCACCTCCAAACCCTCCTCCGCGCATGGATAGAAAGCAACCATCATAACGTTGCATTCCCGGCCGTCGGCCCTGTCTATAGTCCTAACCTCATTCCTCTCCGGAATAAGATATGATAGGGGGGGAATGTCTAACGGGGTATTCAAAGTCCCTAATTCCTCAATAGAGGCAGAAGATGAGGCAGAAGATGAAGAGGAAGACATACTTACTTGGGTTGAATTTGAGTGGGTTGATTTGAGAAGTTTTTGGTCTGAGATGAATCACGAGTGCAGATTTCCTCTTTTTCCCGCTTTCTAAACTGGTAAATCGCAATGAAGAAGATGAAAAGTTACTGTGCAATTACTCCAATTATATACGCAAAAACCAACGGCTTCGATGCAGACTATTCAAATTCAGTGATGGGGATTTAAACGTGCTCTTCACGCGCTTTACAGTTCCCAAGGCGCGTGGGGAACAGGTTTCTTGGAAGTCGCAGAGCGTGTCACTTCACATCCCTCTCTCTCATGATGGCGCCGCCAATCACATCAGCCTCACCCTTCGTCAGGAAGATTCAAACTACACTCCGGTGTACCCTCCACCTCGGTCATACTACCACACTCCGGTGCTCCCTTCATTTTGGCCAGACTACTCACTCCGGTGTACCCCCCACCTCGGCCAGGTTGTTATGTACTTCCAACGCGTTTCTTGCTTCTGGGAAATTCGATATCTCGATAAATGTCTTGTGCACTTCGGCCTAGCTCGACACCGCGTCCGCAGACTGCTCCGCAGAGTCCCCAGGGACGTGGATAGACTTAGTCAACCACAAACACTTCGGCCCGCCAGCGACCACGGCCCTTCTTGCTTACGGTTCCACCCCGGTGACAACCGAAGCTCCCTCCTCGCTTCGGCTGGGGGGGGGGCATCTGATAGGGATAACCCTGTCACTTCGGGTCGGGTCGATACCTGAGCTCACGGACCGGCCTAGCACGCGTGGGCCCAGCAAGCACGTGAAGGCCCAGCACGCGTAGGCCCAGCAGGCCCAGGAACACGCGTTGGCCCAACAGGTGGTTTGTTCCGCGAATCAAGGCTCAGGATTCGTTCCCAACCGCCATGCAGCTGGAAGTAGGCGTGAGAATAGGAAGTTTGTTAGGGTTCAGTTAGGGTTTAGGAAAAGCTGAGTATAAATATGAGAAAAGAACTCTGAATTAGGGTTCGCACTCTGTGTGGTGAATTGCTACCTGTAAACTCAAAGTTTTAGTGAAAAGAAACACCTCGGCAAGAGTGATTTTCTGCCCGTGGACGTAGATCTCCGGATCGAACCACGTAAATCATGTATGTTTTCGTAGTGTTTACGTAATTTTCTGTTAAGGTTTCCTGGATACCGGATTGCGCTTTATCAGACGTTATTTACGATGAATTTTTCTAGAGTGAGAGAGAGAGTCGCGCACTCTCTTCCTAATGTAGAAGATTGAATTTTTTATATGGAATTTTGGATTTGCTTTTAAATCTGAAGAAATGTGTTTGTGCATATATGTGAAGTATGACTATGCGGACCCCATTAATGCCAAGATTTAAAGGTGGGCGAAAGAAATGAAGTTACGAAAAAGGATAACAGAGAAGAAGAAAAGACGTTGGCTACAAAGAAAGAATATTTTCAGTTTTAACTTAAAAAGACATATAAAAATTAAAAATAATATTTTAAAAATTATTAAAAATCATTAAAATAAAAAATAATACAAATAATTCATCGACAACTATTTATACTCAATCAGTAATATCAATAATTTTTACACAATTAACATTTAACAACCTCTTGCATTCCATCTAGATGTCGCAAAATCGACACGGCCCGACGGCCCGGTCCATTAAACCCGATATTTAGATAGGTCGGTCATAGAAATTTAGGCGCGAAAGATTATTTGGCCTGATTGAGCCGTTCCGATGAGCTAAAAGCTCGACAGACTTTAGACCGATCCGATAATCTTAGTATATTATGGGAGAATACCTCAACTCGAAATACGGCGGTCCAACAGACGGGCCAAGCCGCCCTAATTGCCACCTCTAATTGCACCAGTAAATTTGGGCCGGCCCAGTTAGTTCAAAATTTATACTGGGTTAGGCTGCAAAAATTAAGGCCCGATAAATTCGAGCATACATGGACCGACCCGATCAGGGTTGACTTTTTGTGGGGCTCAAATTGATCTGGTCCATGGGCCTTGGTCCAGCTCGAAAGAATTGCTAATGTGGTTCTGCTAAGTTAAATATCCAATGAGTTTACCATCAATATAGTTGTAAAGATCTTGATCAGCAAAGTTTGAATTAAAGCAACTCGAACAACTCTCATATTTTAATAAATCACCCGTGTGAAAATTAAGGCAGTGAGTTACATTACTTGAGCCCCTTATATATATTTTGAAATTGAATTGATTAAGTTAATTATCATAGTAATTAACGAAATCTGTTATGCAGAATAATGGGGGAAAAATTATCCATTTATGGTCTAATCTAGCTCGATGGACCGAGGTAAACTGGGTCGGGCATAATATTTATATGCCCGATTTATATTTGGCTCAACCCGAGTTTGGTCCGACCTAACACCTGTCCCGCTTGGGTCGTGCTAAATTGCCAACTCTACTCTAACATACATCAAATCACCTTTTTTTAATTAAATATTATTATTTAAAATAGAACTACTTTTACAATCAACCAAACAAAATCCATTATTTTTTCCTATCCCAACTACTTATCCCAGCCACTTTATAAATAAGAAACTAATTTCAAGGATTTCCAAATTCAAATACTCGGATATATTCATTTTATATAACTAATACAAAAATCTTTATCTTCATAGAATTATTTAGAGTTATCTAATTTGACCACGTCTAATTAGTCAGTGTTTAGATAGTTAAGAAGGTTGACAAAAAATATTAGCATATTATAGAGGTTAGTGCTGGTGTATGATGTTGTTTGCATTGTAATTTTTTGTGCCTGCTACAACACACCAACCAAGAACATTGATTTTATGGAGTGAGCTTATCCGATTTGCGACGGACCACTGAAATTGATAGGTGAAAGTAGACTTGCTTTTTTACCTGCTTTATATCCAACTAACGAGTAATAATAAATGCACATGTATGATTGATTATTGATTTACATTGTTTATTAGTCATATTTACTTAAAATGAAGGATGCAAAGTTTTTTACTGTGACTAATTAAAATTTTATGGTTTGTGTATGGATTTATGTTTTCTTAATTTTACATATGGTTTGTGTTTTATATCATATCATAATTTATATTCAGTTGTACTAATATATAATAATACAATAATTTGTTTATTAGAAAAGTTGGAGCCAGTTCCTCATAAAGTCACCATTGAAAGATGCACCACACAAGTTTATCACACGTTCGGAGATGCTTTTCAAAATACTATGTCAAATCCTCTAATCAGTCCTCTTAGTGATATCACTAACAGTACGTTTATTATTTTTTTAGGTACTCACTTTTTCGTGCTCTAAATTTTAATTTTTTTAGTTATTGGACTTAGTAGCACCTCTCAAAGCAGTCTTAAAGGGCGAAGTTACTCGAATAACTTTGCTTTGCCAAGTTCTTCATCTGCCAAACAGCATCTTTCTGAGATAATTGATTTGACTGAAGATGATCCGGGGATAGTACAAGTCAGCAACATAATTGATTTGACTGAAGCAGAGCACGTTAATCAAAATGTTGGTGATATAATTGATCTTAGTGTGGAAAAGCACAACGATGAGAATGCTAATAATGTTGATGGTGATTCCGATAAAGACATATACGATGAGTTTGATGAAACATGTCAAGGGGGAAATTACATTGTTTGGAAGTTCCTTTCTCATTCCTTTATGACTTTCAATTTCAATTTTTTTGGACTCTGTAACTAAGAAAAATAAAAATAGTGTGAATCAACAATCCCAAACAACATAGAACATTCACAAAGCATAATCCAATCGGTAATATTAACCGCAATAATCACATAAATATCTTAAACTCAAGGTTCAACTAATGATCAAGAGTGAATTCTAGGGTGCTAGTCACCCATTACAACTATTACAAAGATAAAGCAAGAGAAAATCAAAGAAAACATGAAAATAAGATAGAAGGAACCAAAAGATAGGATTGATTGATCTTTATCTTCAATCCTCTTCCAATCCTTTGCTTCCAATGCTGAATAATGATTGAATATGTGTGGGGGATGGGTTCTAAGCTAGGTCAAAATTGAAAATGACCATATATATATAGAGGAGAAAGTGTTGGGCTGAAAAATGGGCAAAAGCGTGTAACAGGATTAAAAAGGGGAGTCGCGCCACGGCCGTGGGACACAATTGGCTGCGGGCGTGGTGAAAATAAAGGTTTGGGCCCAATTTGGGGCCACGGCTGAGGTCTTCAACCTCTAAGGCTGAGGTTTGGTTGGGCTGGATTTTCACCCCATTTTCCGGATCCTTCACCACGGTCGTGGCCTGAAATTCACCTCGGCCGAGGCACTGAAGACTGAATTTTGGCCATCTTCTGGACGATTTACCACGGCCGTAGCCTTGATTTTACCTCGGCCGAGGCGCTGAAGGCTGAATTTTGGCCATCTTCTGGACAAATTACCACGGCCGTGGGCTAGTTAGCCTCGGTCGTGGCATAAGCCACGGGCGTGGCATTAGCAACGCGGGCAAGGTCCCCTGTTTTTCCTTGTTTTCTTTTCCTTTTGAGCTCGAATTGTCAACTTGAGATCTTCGAACCTGTTTTTCAGCCTTAATTCACCTGTGTTGACATGAAAACGAACTAAACACGTCAAACTGCCCAATAACACAAATATGCACAATACACGATCAAATATGCATGAAAATATCATTAAACGACACTTAAAGCAACTTAAAATGCATGCATGATTACGTGTACCACAAAACAACCAAAGTTTTCCTTGTGTTGTATGAAAGGTAAAGTGCAGTTACCTGAAATGAAGACACCACCAGAAGGTTTGCTTCAATTATTCGGTGGTAGCAGTAGAAAGAGAAAACACTTTTTGGATCATATCCGATCTTATAATAGTATGTTTACATTTACATCCCTTGGAGGAAAGGTCGATAGGAGTCCTAATAATGGAAGTGCGACCCCAGTATTTAAGCTAAATGGACAAAATTACCACCTGTTGGGCAGCTTGCTCCCAGTTGAAGGTAGTACTCCGAAGTTTGCTTAGTTATATATATATATATATATATATATATATATATATATATATATATATATATATGATACAAATAATGAGATTAACAATCACATGAATTATGTAAGGTAATGACTGCTACTTTCAAATCTGTGATTGTTTTTATATTGTAGGATTACTCTATCCTGTGCAATAACTTAATATAAAAAAAAATTAAATTATTGTTTTAGGCAAAGGAATGAGATCAAAAACCTCCATTCAGAAATTATTGCTGAATTGAAGGAATTGTTAGATGAGAACAACGCTTTTGCAAAGGCATTTCAAATGGCTGGGCATACGATTCAACAGGGCCAATCTAATGTCAAATTGCAACTTACAGGAAGAAGCGGTGGTGATGCAAGGAGGTATAATCTCCCTTCAGCTTCTAAAGTAGCTGCTTTAATAGTTGGTGATTTTGATATTGCACTGGAGGGTCGGGACATTTTAGTGGAAACTCAATCAGTATAGTTGCAATGTATCAATGAACTAAATCCATCTTATCTTGGATTACAATATCCCCTCTTATTTCCATATGGAGAAGATGGTTATAGAGAGGATATTCCTTACTCTGATGCATGACTACAAATTCCAGGAGGAAGGAGAAGAGTGTCAGTTAGAGAATTCTTTGGATATCGTTTTCAAGAAAGGGAAGGTGTTTTATTGATCATGTTGTTGTCTAGAAGGTTGTTTCAACAAATAACTGTGGATGGTTATACAATGGTTGAATCTGGAAGGTTGCGATTTGTTCGTACACATCAGAAACAACTTCGAACTTACATGTATAGAGGTTTGTCGGACGCTTTGTTCCGTGGTGAGACTGATTCACGTGCCCAAGGTAAACGTATAGTTCTACCACCAACGTATACAAGGGGGGCACGTTATATGATACAAATCTATCAAGATTCCATGGTGATATGTGATTGGGCTGGATACCCTACTCTGTTTGTAACTTTCACGTGCAACCCGAAGTGGCCTGAAATTACAAGGTTCCTACAACCCATGAGACTTAATCCAGAAGACCGACCATATATTGTTTGTAGGATATTTAAAATGAAGTTGTACAATTTGATTAGACATTTTAGGCAAAATGAGATTTTTGGAAAGCTCAAAGCAAGTAAGACTTTAAAGGTCTTAAATTTTATTAAAAATCGTTTTGCTAAAAATACCTATGTTGATTTATGGTAATATACACCGTGGAGTTTCAGAAGCGAGGACTTCCGCATGCCCATATTTTTCTGTTTCTATCGACAGAGTACAGGTGTTCTACACCAGAAAACGTTGATCGTTTTATACATGCTGAAATACCCGCTAAAGAAGCGGACCCAGCTTATTATGATGTTGTCCAGAATTTTATGATTCATGGGCCGTGTCGCTTAGCCAATCCAAAATCCCCATGCATGTCCAATAACAAGTGTACGAAGCATTTTCCAAAAACATTTTCAGAAAGTACATCATTAGATGCCGATGGGTACCCTATTTACATGCGAAGGGATACAGGGCAGTAAAGAATGGAATTAAGTTGGACAATAGATATTGTGTCCCACACAACCAGTACTTGCTTATGAAGTATGGAGGTCATATTAATACTGAATGGTACAATCAGTCGCGTGCTATTAAGTACTTATTCAAGTATGTGAATAAGGGCCATGACCGCGTTACTGCATCGTTTTACCAAAGCTCGCAAGAAGAATAGGCTAGTAAGATAGTCGACGAGATAAGCATGTACTATGATTGTAGGTACATATCTCCATGCGAAGCCATTTGGAGAATATTTGGTTTTGAGATTCAGTTCAAAAATCCACATGTTGAGCGACTAAGTTTCCATCTTCCTAACGAGCAGTCAATCGTTTACGAAGATGAAGATGACATAGACCATGTTCTCTAACGCCCTTCTGTGAATGAGAGCATGTTCTTGGGATGGTTTGAAGCTAATAAAGAGTACGATGAAGCACAAGATCTGTTGTATGCTGAGTTTCCTCGATATTTTGTCTGGGATGCTAAGAAGAGGAAATGGACAAAAAGGACAAGGGGGTTTGCAGTGGCACGCTTGAATTATGTACCCCCTGGTTGTGGCGATGTATATTATCTAAGACTACTTTTGAATGAAGTACGCGGTCCAACATGCAACGAAAAATTGATGTTTTTTTATAAAGTTCAGTATGAAACGTTTCGGGATGCATGCTATGCAAGAGGATTGCTTGAGGACGATAAAGAGTATATTGATGGCATTGTTGAGGCAAGTCGTTGGTCAACTGCGCATTCGATGAGGAGCCTTTTCGTAGCTTTGCTATCAGAACATTGTATGAGTCGTCCTGAAGTTGTTTGGGAGAAATGCTAGCAATATTTATCAGAAGATGTTCTTTACAGACAACGTTCACTAACTCAGATTAAAGGTGCACACATATTTTTGTTTGCTATAGTGTTAGATAATATGTACAAGCATTATTAAGTAAGATTCATACTAAGTGTTAATTTTAATTTCTTTTTTTTTTTTTTTACTGCTATTCTTATTATTATTATTATTATTATTATTATTATTATTATTATTATTATTATTATTATTATTATTGTTATTGTTATATCTTTTACTTTTTTGAGCAGATTTGCAGCTCAGTGACAATGAAATAAAGAAATTTGCATTGATTGAGATTGAAAAGATGTTGCACAACCTCGGCAATAGTCTAAGCTATTATGAACCTATGCCTACCGCAAAGATGGATGCGTCGAGCCAACAGGTCAACAACTTGATTGCTAAATAAATGAGCTACAATAAGTATGCTTTAGCCAAGGAACTTGACCATTTGTTACCAAACTTGACTGAAGAGCAATGAAGTGTGTATAATACCATCATGACCTCAGTGGATTCAAACAAGGGCGGAGTCTTTTTTGTTTATGGATATGGTAGACCTGGAAAGACTTATTTATGGAGAACTCTCTCTGCTTCGATAAGAGCAAAGGGAGATATTGTACTGAACGTGGCCTCAAGTGGAATAGCATCTCTGTTACTGCCTGGTGGAAGAACTGCACATTCCCGCTTTGCTATACCAATTCGTGTAAAGGAAAACACAACGTGCAATATCTTTCAAGGAACCGAGCTTGCTGGGTTGATTGTCAAGTGTAAATTAATAATTTGGGATGAAGCACCAATGATGCACAAACATTGTTTTGAAGCGCTTGACAAATAATTAAAGGATATCATGCAATTGAAAGATCCACGTAACAAGGTAACTCCTTTTGGTTGGAAAACTATGGTTTTTCGTGGTGATTTTAGACAAATATTACCAGTTATTCCCAAAGGTACTAGACAAGATGTCGTTCGTGCTACAATTAATTCTTCTGAAATATGGGACCATTATACAGATTTGCAGCATGTCGTGACACTGATGAACTTAAAGAATTTTCAGATTGGGTTGCAAGTATAGGAGACGGTACAATAGGCAGTTCAAATCATGGAAATGTTGAGATTGAAATTCCCGATGATCTCCTGCTGAATTTTCACGATGACCCGGTCAAATCTATTGTTCATATCATGTATCCTGACTTTTGCAACAGATTGGATGATCCTAAATATCTAGAAGAGAGAGCTATTTTATGTCTGATAGGTATGGCCCAATCTCTCCGGGTCGGACTAACCCGCCAATCGGGTCAATTGGGCCCAAAAGCGCAAGCCCAACACAGCCAAGCCCATTCGCGGCATCTTTGGAAGTTGGGAAAAGATCCCCATGATCTTTTCCAACAGCCATGCAGATTTGGCTGACGGATTCATAGGGATTTAGTTAGGGTTTCAATTGGAGAGTATAAATAGGAGAATTGTTGATGAGTTTAGGTTTCTGATTTTGAATTCTAAAGTTGTAACTGGCGAAATTGTACTCCGATATCCAAAAGAGAATAGATAAAACACCTCGAAAGGTTATTGCCTTCTCCCGTGGACGTAGATCTCCGGATCGAACCACGTAAATCTTTGTGTCGTTTAAGTTCTGGCATTCTTTGATTGTTTGGGATTATTATTGTGATTGTGATCCGTTTGATATCCGGCATACGACATTATCAATATGGTGCCGTCAGTGGGAAACGAACCAAAAGCAAACCCTAGCATCATTCAAAGTTACTTTACGTCAGTCATGCTGAACACTCGCCAATTTGCTAATCCAACCCGATCTCGTCGCAATCGCCCCGTGGATCAAAACCCTCTGTTGCCACGTCAGCAGATTCAGGATCCACCTGCGGGGCAAATTGACGCGCAGCACCTCGCACCCGCCAATGCGCCAGCACAGGTTGACCCTTAACCAACCCCCGAACTACTACAGGTACAACAAGCCTTTCTTCGGGAACACCCCGCCCTATTCCAAGAATGGAATCATCGGCGCGTTGACTCCGGTGTGCGCTTCGACAATGGCGTTAACCAGGTGGCAGGACATCCGCCCCATGATCAATCTCGCGCACTCGATGAAGATCCATCTCATAGAGCCAGGCATGATCACCGCCGTCAGCGGTAAGTATCGCCTAGGGAGAACCGGAGTTCTAATGGTTCGAGGCCCTGCTATGCTGATCATGAGGACACAGACAGCCGCCGACCTGTAGATGCGGCGAAACAAGCTCGCTTGGAAAGGTCCCGTGTACTCGATCCTCTGGAACAAGAGCAGGCTCAATTTGATGCCGAGCTTGACAAGGTATTGGGCCTTGATGCTGATGGGGAGATAATCACCCCGTTCTCCGAGGAGATTCTTTCTACTCCACTCCCCGAAGGGTTTAAACTTCCACCAGTATCCGTCTACAACGGCACAGGAGACCCAGGTAACTTCCTGAGCGCCTTTAAGTATGCTATGTTCAATCGAAGTTGCACGCCACACCACCTGTGCAAAGTGTTTCCTGAGTACCTTCAAGATGAGGCCAAACTTTGGTTTGATTCCTTACCTCGAGGCAGTGTTACCTCTTTCCGGGATCTTGCCGAACAGTTTTGGGCCCGTTTCCATACACAAGCAAAGCCCATGGCCACTTTGGCTGATCTCATGAACCTGGAACAGCGAGATGGGGAGACCGTTTCCCAGTTTCTTGAACGCTTCACTGCGGAAAGCCTGAAAGTAGGTAGCCGGTCTGATGATGTTATCATCACCGCCTTCATGAACAGCCTCCGAGCCGAACCGCTTTATACCGATCTTGCGCGACATCCTCCGACCACTACCCGAGCTCTGTTTGGCACCGTAAGCAGGTTCGCCAAAGCTGAAGAGCAAACCCGTCGCAAACAGGAGAAACATACTACCAAGAAGCAGCTAGACAAAACACAGGCCGGGACTAGCACCCGGCCCAGTGCATTTAGTCATCTGAGCAGAGGCAGGTTGGAACCTCGCAGTGATGTCCTTCAACTCACGCCCCTTACGCGATCAAGGACAGAAATACTTTCTGTTCACAAGAATGATTTGCGACCGTGCCCACGGATGACTGCTCCGGCAGAGAAGCGTAACCATGATAAGTGGTGTGCGTATCATCACGATCACGGACACGACACCGAAGAATGTCGCGAGCTTGGTAAAGAAATCGAGAACTGTTTGAAGCGAGGCTTCCTCCGACAATACATAGTTCGGACCGAAGACAGATCTCGGCCGAACCAAAACGGAGGTCTGCAACAAGGTCGGGGAGGTTACAACGACCGAGGTCCAAGATAAAACAGACCCCAATGGCAAAACAACATGTCGGGGTATACCAGTTACCAAAGACAAGATCAGGGTAACCGTCAACAAAATCAACCGCAACAACCCCAATTGTTGCCACCGCCACCACCACATGGCGGTCCCGGGGACAACCCACCGAATCATGTAGTCCAAGGGATTATAAATGTAATCTATGGCGCCATGCCAACAGGGACTTCCCAAAATGCCCTTAAAGCCGAAGCACGAAGGCCTCCTCCCGAGGAGCCACGCCACAAGCGTTTCCACAAATCTGAAACAGTGAGCTTCATCGAAGATGACCCCGTTCCCGAGCTCACCTCGTACACTGATGCTATTGTCATTGATACGGCCGTGGCCAATGTCACCATTAAGCGAGTCTTTGTCGACAATGGCGCCGCTGTCAGTGTCATATTCACTGACTGTTTCTAGAAAATGGGCATACCTCGCGAACAACTCCAACCTGCCCCCGGGCATTACAGACCTTCATTCGGGGAGAGGTCCAACCGGAGGAAATTATCAACCTCCCCGCGTCGCTTGGTACATATCCAGCGTTAAAAACTATCTTTGTAGATTTCTATGTGGTCACCTCTCCATCTCCATACAACATGATCCTTGGTCGGGATTGGCTCACTCCGGCAAAGGCCATCTGTTCCACATACCATTTAGCATTGAAGTTTCCTACACCCCACGGAGAGGTCGCCATCCGTGGCAATCAAAGAATTTCCAAGGAGTGCATGTATGTTGCACTCAAGAAGACAACCAAGGCTCCTCCTAAGCCTCAATTTCAAATAGCCACTCCTGCGCCTGCCCCGGGTTCTTCTGAATCACTCGGAAACGATACTGCCGAGGTGCCACTCGATCCTGCTAAGCCAGAGCAAACTGTTACAGTAGGCGCAGTGAACACACCGTTGTTGCACAGTGCCATCATTCAAACGCTACGGGAATATTCCGAAGTCTTTGCTTGGTCTCCCCTAGATATGACAGGCGTCTCTCCCGACCTTATCACTCATAAGCTGAACATTGACCCTAATGTGAAGACAATACAACAAAAACGACGGCAATTTGCCCCAGAGAGAAACGCAGCCATCCGAACTGAAGTTCAACAGCTCTTGGATGCCGACATCATATTCCAAGTTCACTATCCATCCTGGCTTTCTAATCCGGTAATGGTGACGAAGTCTAGTGGGGCTTGGAGGATGTGGGTTGATTTTTCTGATCTCAACAAGCACTGCCCAAAGGACTGCTATCCTCTACCGCCCATTGACCAAAAAGTCGAGGCCATTACCGGGTATAAGGCACTTTGTTTTTTTGGATTTGTATAAGGGATATCATCAAATCCATATGGACCGCCGAGATGCCATCAAAACATCCTTCATCACTGATTTTGGATGCTTCGCTTTCAAGAAAATTCCCTTCGGGCTCAAGAATGCCGGAGCTACCTACCAGCGTCTTATGGACCATGTCTTCCGAGACCAGGTCGGCCGCAATGTTGAGGTAGATGTCGATGACCTCGTTATTAAGAGTTCCTCCCCTACAACATGTGTGCAGGACATTGCCGAGACATTGAACACATTGCGGCGTTATAATCTTCGCCTCAATCCAGCCAAGTGAACCTTTGGCGTCGGATCAGGAAAATTTCTGGGGTACATGGTCTCGCAACACGGTCTCCAGGCCAACCCAACCAAGATTAGGGATGTGCTGGATCTCCAGCCACCGAAAACTGTGAAAGACGTCCAACGTCTAACCGGCGGCCTCGCAGCTCTAAATCGTTTTTTATCCAAGGCAGCGGAGCGCCAGCTTCCTTTCTTCAAAATTTTGCGCCAAGCGAAGATATTTGAATGGACTCCGTAGTGCGACAAAGCATTTGCAGCTCTGAAATAACACATCAACCAGTTGCCCACTATGTCCGCGCCTCTCCCCGGAGAGCCACTCTATGTAACTCCGCCGATGAAGCCATTAGCGCGGCCCTCGTCCGCGAGGACCATGGAAGTCAACAACCTGTGTACTTCGTTAGCCGAGCACTCCAAGGGGTAGAGACCCGATACTCTGTAGCGGAAAAAATAGTACTGGCCCTACTCATGGCGGCCCGTCGCCTGCGTCCCTATTTTTAAGGGCATGCTATTAGGGTCCTCACAAATCAACCAATTTGACAGGTTCTTATCAAGCCTGATGTATCGGGGCGATTGGCCAAATGGACGATTGAGCTCGGGGAGCACGATATACAATTTCTACCTCGCCGCGCCATCAAGGGGCAAGCTCTCGCAGATTTTCTGGTCGAGGCCTCGTTCAATAATCCCAACACTATCACACAAGCTGAAGCTTTACCCCAAGCTGACTCCAAAGCCGAACCCAATAAGTGGCGTGTATACGTAGACGGTGCCTCTGCTACCCGCGGCAGTGGTGCCGGGGTCTTTCTCGTTGGTCCTGATGACGTCGAAGTCAAATATGTCCTGTGCTTTAAGTTTAAAGTGACCAGCAACGAGGCTGAGTACGAGGCCGTCATCGCTGGGCTCCGGCTCGCTCAAACCTTTGGAGCTTCGCATATCCAGCTGTTCACGGACTCCGAGGTAGTCTCCAGCCAGATCAAGGGCACCTACGAGGCAAAAGATGATACATTGAAAAGGTATCTGGCTTTAACTCATAAGCTTTTATTAACTTTTACTTTGAATGATGTCCAGCAGATACCCCGTGAGGAAAATGTTAAAGCTGATATTCTTAGTAAAATGGCCTCCGCGGTCCAGTCGAATGTGTCTCCGGACATAATAGTCGAAGAAGCTACCCACCCTTCAATTGGTGAGCGGGTGATCTCTGTGTTGATGCCGACCCCAATTGGATGACCCCGATCATCCAATATCTTCGGAATGGCACCTTGCCCGAAGATAAGTTACTCGCTCGGCAGATACTTCTGAAGGCACCAAAGTACACAATCCACGACGGGATTCTATACCGTCAGTCGTATTTACAGCCAAGCCTCCGATGACTTGGCTCGGCCCAAGCCGACTATGTTCTTAGGGAATTTACGAGGGGGCGTGCGCAAGTCATATTGGGTCACGGACGTTGGCCAAAAAAGTGCTTCGGTGGGGATACTACTGGCCCACTTTGTTTAATGACGCCCACAATCTGGTATCGAAGTGTGACAAGTGTCAGCGGCACTCCCGAGTGAAGCACCTGCCGCAAACTGAAATCATCGGCATACAAAGTGCCTGGCCGTTCATACAGTGGGGAATTGACATCGTGGGACCGTTCCCAGTTGCTCCGGGGAGATTGAAATTTCTCGTGGTTGTTGTGGATTATTTTACCAAATGGGTCGAAGCCGAGCCCCTTACTGCCGTTACTGGACAAAATATCCTAAAATTTGTTTGGCGTAACATCATATGTCGTTTTGGCATTCCAAGTACAATTATATCTGACAATGGCAAAAAATTTGCAAATGATCCCTTTCGGTCCTAGTGCGAGGAGTTGCACATCAAGCAAGTTTTCACCTTGGTAGCACCCCCAAGCTAATGGCCAGGTCGAAGTCACAAACCGTACTTTAGTCAACGACCTGAAGAAGCGATTGGATCAGGCCAAGGGTCTTTGGGCCGAAAATCTTCCGCAAGTTCTCTCGGCTTACCGCACAACACCGCATTCTTCCACCGGGGAGACTCCATATAGCCTCACCTATGGCTCTGAGGCTGTCATTCCTGCCGAAGTGGGAGTACCCAGCCCTAGACTCTTACACCTTGATCCCAAGGTTAACGAGGAAGCACTCCGTACCAACTTAGACGAGCTCGAACATCGTCGCGAGCAATCTTTCATCCGACAAGCTAAATGCAAGCAACAAGCGGCTCAGTATTACAATCTCCGGGTTCGGGGTACACAGTTCCAGGTCGGAGACCTTGTACTCCGGTTAAATTCTGCCAGCAAAGCTGCCCCCAGGGCAAACAGCATGCCACCTGGGAAGGGCCTTATCGCGTCACTGCCGCTCACGCTTCCGGGAGCTATCAGTTAGAGCATTTTGATGGCGCACCGGTGCCTCGCACCTGGCACGTTAGCAATCTGCGGCGTTTCTATCTATAATTTCCCTTTTCAAGTACTCATCCTTCCTTTACATTTTTTGTACATACTTTTACTTTCATAACATGGTACTTTATGTTTCAAGTTTGTATTTGTATCCTTCAATTGTTCCGACAATAGTTATGAATAACAGTTTTTACGTCCAATATATACATTACTTCTCTTCTACGCCGCGGGGACGCCCCGGCCTAGAATACTCGCATATTAGTTGCGGCAATCGTTAATTGTCTCTGGACAATAGTCTCTCGCCTGATCTATCCGGAGAGATTGTGAACTTTGTCCCCGGACATGCTTTCCCTCTCGCCTGACTTCTCCGGAGAGGTTCTCAACTTTGTCATTATGCAAACGTTGACCCCCGCCTGACCCGTCCGGACAAAGGCTTACCTACGCGCCGTACTCCCGAGTACCAACTACTACATTATTTGCATCACATTGTATCAACATATTTAAAAAGAAAATTGCATCATGCTCAAGTACATAGCTACTCTATTTTGTTTACAAAAAGAACTTGTTATATACACGATTTATTTTTTACTAAAATTTTATTTACAAAAATACTTTACATCTCAATAATACTTTACAACAACATGTTTATTTATCTACTATCCCCTAATCAATACTCCACGCTTCGGCATTGAGAACCGTCCCGGGAGCTCCTTCGCGTCCTCCGGGATGTAGAGGTACCCCAAAACTGGACTCCAGTCCGACCCTACTTCGATCTCCTCGACGGCGAGGACTTCGTTGCCGAGATGGCCTCGGAATGTTATCCCTACATTGATCTCCTTGACGGCGAGGACTGGGTTGCTGAACTGGCCTTGGAGTGTTAGCCCTCCCAATGGGATCCCACTCTGCGGGGGCCATCACCTCGATCTCCTCGGCCAGCTTTTGCACTTCCTCCTCTGCGACCACTACCGGGCTCGATTCTCGGATCACCACTCCGGTCAGTTTTTTTACCGAGCTCTTTGGTCTCCTCCGAGAAGCTTTGGTAGAATTACCCCGGCTGGAACTGGCGATATTCTCCTCTGCAGTCCGACGCCACCTCCTGCGGCCTTTTACATCCTCATACATACTAAGGAGTATCTCTAGCACTTCCCGCTTCCTCACTAGCTCAGCAGAGTCAGCATGCCCGGCCTCTATGAGTACTGCTATCTCTTTCTGGATTTCAGCAGTTCGCTCCTCGACCTCCTCAAAGGTAAGAAGGCCGAACTCCGACAAGATTCGCTCGTACACTCTTTGATGTACAAAGAGCCGCTCCACCTCGGCACATTTGGATAAGTACTTCAGCTGGTGATCTATAGCCTTCTCAGCAGCCTCGGTTCTTGCCTTTTTGGCCTCGGTTGCTCTCTTCTCTGCCGCAGCTAGTTTTTTCTCCAACCGGGGCACAACATGCTTCTGCAAGTTGTCCTTTTTGCCCCGGAACCATTCCAAGGAGCGCATAAGCTGCTTTATCACGTTGTGCAGCTCTTCGGTATTCTCCTGTTAGCAGCACAGATTCAGTACTACATACGACATCTCAGTCACAACCGAAGCAAATCACAAATACTTAACGCAAATTTATACTTCATTGCCACTGAATCATCATATACAATTTTGAGTCTACATACATCATATCAGAAATCGAAGTTCATCCTATACACTACAGAGTTTACACTTGATCAAAATTGAGGGGAACTGACCTCCCCCTGCTCGGTCCCCTCAGCCGCCTCTAGTTCCTCCTCCTCCTCCACCAGCTCCTCTTCCGGCACGGTTTGGTTGACCCCCGCATCACCATCCCTTGCCTCTGAAGGGGATTTCCATCCGCGGGGATGGGGCCCTTGTTCGCGGCTCCGCAGTGAATTCCCCCCTCCGGAAGGCCAGGAATTCTTCATCCTAGTCAGCATTGCAAGTGGCAATCTCTTCAGCATTCAGAACTGTGCCCTTCTCCGCCAACGCCTTCACCAGAGGCCACTCCGGGACCTGTGCCAATGCCTCGTAGTACGCCTCCTCCACGGGGCCGACGGAGTCGTAGTCGTATCCGAACTCTGGACGATACACATCCACGTTCGGATAGACCTCTTTGACCTTCTCGAGCAGCGCGGAGCGCGTTGCTGTGTCGCCAACAGCCACGAACCTCATCTGATAATCGAGGAACGTGCTTGTCTACAACAGCTTCTCTGCAAAGGTCTTTAGCATGGCCTCTTGGCCCTCAACGGCAGCAGTGTCTTTCGCCTTGAGCTCGGCGCGCAGCTCCGCTACCTCACCACGGAGCACTCCAGCTTCTGCCTCAACCCCCCGTAACCTCGCCGCCTCCTTCTCCACCTCGGAAGCTCTTTTGCGAGCCTTGGACATGTCATGCGTCAACCTGTCATTTCTCGATCGGAGCTCCCTGACCGCCTCACCTAGCTCCTCATTGGCCTCCCTCTCGCTCCTCCGACCAAGGTCCAATATCCCTCGAGCCAGGCGCAGCAGCTCCTCGGCCTCGGGCCCCTCGAGGCCCAGAACACTTGTTTGCCCCTGCAAACAAAAAACCTGTCAGCAAGATGCGCTTTTCTGTGAAGACAATTATCATTACTGTACCTCGGGAGCCGTGTCCATGCGAAGTTTCTTAGCCTCCGCGGGCGGAGTCGAGGAGGGCTCTGGCCTCTTCCTCGCCCTCAGTGTGTCGAGCCGGTCCACCACCTCGTCCTCTGCCCCCTGTGATGGCCTTGGGCTCGGAGACGCCCTCCCGTTCGAGGCCACTTCATCAGTGGTCCTTTTTCTTCAAAACTGGTGGCATTGCCAGGGTTCCCGTCGTGTCTTTTTCGAAGCGTCCCACTGCAAAGACAACGACTAGTTAGCATCATACAATCTCATAAGAGGTCAAATGAATATTAAATTTCCCTACCCTCCTCAGACGCCCCGGCCGACGAACCCTGCCCCCGGGTAGGATTCTCCTCCGCTCCTCCCGAGTAATAGAGGCTTAACCCTGCCTCCTCCAGCTCCTCCTCGGTGCAGAGCTGTTTGAACGTACCCACAGTGCGGAAATCATCAACTGACTCCGGCTCCACAACCGGGGCATTGTCAACAACCTCCTCCCTCCTCCACCTCGGGAGGGCCACACCCACCTTCACAAATATAAACTTCTCCTTCCAACCCTCTACCTTACTAGGGTTTTTAACCTTAAACCCACCCCGGGGCCTCGGGCTAAACGAATACCATCCCTTCGATTTCCCGAAGGCTTTGAGTTGGAAGAAAAACCTAAAAATATCTACATCCGGCTCTACCCCAGCCCTCTTACATACTACCAAAAACCCAACGACTTGCCTCACCGCGTTGAGCGCCAACTGGCATAAAGCAATGCCATAAAACCTCAATAGCGACACTACAAAATCCTACAGCGGGAACCTAAGTCCTACCTTCAGATTGTCTATATACACTAATACGAACCCCCTAGGTGGACAACAGGCTCGATCTCTGGGCTCCGGCAAAATGTACTCTAAGTTAAAGGGAAAATAGAATGACGGAATAATGGCTTCTATTTGCACCCGCGACATTCGCGACGCCTCCGCGGCAACCTCGAGGTCCTCCTCACCGCAATCACTAAAACCTACTGCTCGGGTGCCGGATTCCATACCGTCTGCCCTATATACCGTCTTAATTTCCCTCGTCTCCAGGATAATATAACGCAATGGTTCTACGTTTAGAGGGGCTTTCGTCATCCCCAGTTCCCTAATAGAAGACGAAGACGAAGAAGAAGACATACTTACTTGTTTCAGATACGAGATTGCTCAAGACTTTGCACAGATGATTCTCTTTTCTTCTCCCGCTCTTTGTCTATCGCAAATTGCAAATGAGAGTGATGGAAAACTTCATGTACACGTGGTAGCTTCGTTTCTTGCTACCAAATTAATGTGTATGAAGAATACACTTAAATCTTACTAACTATCCTACTTAGTAGAATGGTAAATAAGGGTCGATCCCACAGGGAACGGCCGAACAGTTTTGATTACGATGTCAAGCAGTTTATGATTAAGTATGCAAGAAATAAATATTTAAGAAAGCAATAAAGATGGGGGGTTGATAAAGAACTAACAATCTACTATTGACAAATAAAAGCAACTAAACACAATTGAAAGAAACAAGTACTAAAAAACAATAGAAGAGATCTTTTTCGGTTTTAGTTTTCAAATAGTAAAATAAGTCACCCTTGATCATGCTTCCCCTTGGTCTTGAACAATTGATGCAACTATTGTTAATGCCCGATTAAATTGTGATTTAAGCCCTTATCTCAAGACCATTAACAAGCTCTAATAGCCTTGTTGTCCCTTAATCTTAGTTAATCAAAATAAGCTCTTCGACTAACCCTATTCAGTTTAACCGAATCCTCGAACAAGCTCTCTTAGATTCAATCACCAAAAGCATTAAACACTAGGACAAAGAGATAAATTCAACATAAAACTCGAAAGCTCGATTTTAGTGGTTGAACTTTGTGTTATCCCCAATATATAACTATTGTTTGCTACACGGGAATCGGAAATCCTACAATTACGGATAGTAATCTCCTATTCTAGCAACACATTCACAAATCCCTTAAAGGGTGATCAAACCAATAATCAATTCATAAATGTGAGTCAATAAGAGCAAATAACACAAAACACTTAAATACACAATAATCTCGGTAACATTAACCGTAATAATCACATCAATGTCTCGACTCAAGGTTCCACAATGATCAAGGATGAACTAAGGGTGCTAGCCACCCATATTAACTAATACAATCAAAAAATAAATGGACAAATAAAGAAACATGATACTGATATGGATGAATCCAAAGATGTCAATTGGAGAAGATGATCCTTCAATCTCTAGTCCAATCTCTCTCCTTGGTGGCTGAATAGTGCTCTCCAAGTATCAAAAACGTATCAAAAGTTATCCAAAAGTTAAGTTAAATTCGAATGGGATGATATATATATAAAAGGAGAGAAAGTGCTAATAAAAAATAGGCAAAAATGTATTCAGGATTTCAAAACAGGGTAGTGAATCTCAGCCGAGACGAAAGTGTGTCTCAGCCGAGATGCAATCTTCATCTTTAAGATTCTTCAAGAATTCCCTGGAGACTCATCTCGGCCGACATTGGATTGTTTCTCGGCCGAGATCTTCAATCTTGCAATTCTTCATGAAATCCCCTGGAGGTTCATCTTGGCCGAGATTTGCATCCTGTCTCGGCCGAGATCTTCAGTTGGCCCTACATTTTGCTGCCTCGATCGATCCCTCGACTCCGCGGTCGTTTGATGTTCGTTTTCGACCTTTTTTTCACCTGTCTTAATACAAAAATAGCACAAACGCATTATTTTGCCCATTAGAATATAAAAGCAATAAATACACATAATTATGCACATTATTGACACTAAAATGACACTAAAAGTGCCCTAAAGTGTGTGCACGGAACACGTGTACCAACACGCCTTATATATATATTCCAGAACCAACGGCCAAGATCATGACTTTTCAAATTCAATGTTGTGGATGCGCGCGTGTTTTTTACGAGCATCAGTTACCTAGGCGCGTGGGGAACACGCGTCTTGGGATTTGTATAAACATCACTTCACGTCCCTTCACCTTATGATGGCCCTGTCACCTCGGCTACTCCCTTTTACAAAAGGACTCCGGTAAATTACTTCACCCCGGGGGTAAAACAGTTCGACTCCGGTAGACTCCTTTGCCCCGGTGGTAATTTAGTTCGACTCCGGTTGACTCTTTTACCTCGGGGACACTTCAGTTCGACTCTGATTGATTCTATTACCCCGAGGATAGTTCCGTTCGACACAGGATTAACTCTTTCACAGAAGGACTCCGATCCTACTTCAACTCAACTTCGGCTACTACGCATACACATCGGCCCGCGCATGACTCTTATTAGCCGAAGCTCCTACCTCGCTCCGGCTGGTGGGGGTGCATCTGATAGGTATGGCCCAATCTCTCCGGGTCGGACTAACCCGCCAGTCGGGTCAATTGGCCCCAAAAGCGCAAGCCCGACACAGCCAAGCCCATTCACGGCATCTTTGGGAGTTGGGAAAAGATCCCCATGATCTTTTCCAACAGCCATGCAGATTTGGCTGACGGATTCATAGGGATTTAGTTAGGGTTTCAATTGGAGAGTATAAATAGGAGAATTATTGATGAGTTTAGGGTTTCGATTTTGAATTCTAAAGTTGTAATTGGCGAAATTGTACTCCGATATCCAAAAGAGAATAGTGAAAATACCCCGGAAGGTTATTGCCTTCTCCCGTGGACGTAGATCTCCGGATCGAACCACGTAAATCTTTTTGTCGTTTAAGTTCTGGCATTCTTTGATTGTTTGGGATTATTATTGTGATTGTGATCCATTTGATATCCGGCATACGGCATTATCAATGTCCAACTCTTGACATGGTCAGTACAAGTAATGAACACATGATAGAGAAAAATGCAAATGATGCAAGGATATATTATAGCTCTGACAGTGCTTGCAAATCCGACTCTAATGGAGATCTGATGGGTGAGGTTCACACGCCCGAAGTCTTGAACAAAAGTCGATGTTCTGGAACTCCAAATCACGAGCTGACTTTGAAGGTTGGGACATCTATCATGCTTTTGAGAAATATAGATCCTTCCATCGGACTGTGTAATGGTACTAGGTTGCATTACAAAGTTGGATTTTCATGTTCTAGAAGGAAAAGTTTTGACTGGGAGTAATGCTGGACATTTGGTATTGATCCCAAGAATGTCTTTGACACCATCTGATCCCACATTACCTTTTAAATTCCAACGCAAACAGTTTCCTATTATTGTTTCATATGCCATGACAATAAATAAAAGTCAAGGCCAGTCGCTGTCGCACGTTGGTTTGTACTTGAAAAGACCAGTCTTCAGTCATGGCCAACTTTATGTTGCAATTTCAAGGGTCACGAACCGAAAAGGACTGAAAATACTCATCTGTGATCAAGAAAATAAGAGTTCTAACAAAACAACGAATGTTGTTTATAAGGAAGTGTTTAGAAATTTGTAAATTTTATACTATTCCAGTATTAGTGTATGCAATGTAAAGGTGTGAATCTTTTCTAAGTTATTTTCACATTTCTAGGTATTTAAAAACTCTCAGGTTGTTATTTATCTAGTTGGATCCATTATCATTTGATTAATGTTGTATATCGACATATATATTTCCTTTTTAAGTTAGATCGTTTTGTACGTGTTATGTAAATAAAAATTGTACATTATTTATTTTTAATGATACATATAAATATTACAATTGGAATATTATAATGTTATTATATTATTATATTTGTATAATACATTATAACTGTGCATCGCACGGGTGATTTACTAGTAGTAGTAGTAATAATAATAATGATGATGATGATGATGATGATGATGATGATGATGATGATGATGATGATGATGATGATGATGATGATGATGATGATGATGATGATGGTGGTGGTGGTGGTTTTGGTAAATGCATAAACCTTTCTATTTTCCAAAGTTAGAAATAGATTAATTAAGTTTTTATTTAATGTAAAACAATAAATTTACGCGAATAGAATAACCTGCAGTGGGCAAACTGTATCCAAATAGTTACATAGTATTAAGTTAAATAAACTTGATGGATGAAATAGTAAATTAAAACATAGATAATGGATTATCCTACCTGATTCAAACACAAAAAAATCTTTAGAGAATATTTACTATAAATTTACATTTTGACTAATTCTCTAATGTTTATATCTCTATTTTGAATTGAATTTCTATTGTAGTTGAACATCTTTGACATATAACATTTGTAGTTTATACATATTTTTATCTTAGTTATAAATCATAGATTTATCGCTGCACTTATCCAAATTTAAATACTCAACAATACCATGTTATATTTGAATAATTAACATGATGATTTGTCAGAGAGGAAAAAATTCTTTCTCCTTCTAAGTTACCAACAAACATTGACAAATACTTGTTAATATATTTGATGTTGCTAGATAATAAACTAAAACTATGTAAAATTTTATAATATAATTTTATGTCAAGTCATATGTTATGGATGGATTTAATAAGATAACCAACCATATATTTGCCTATGAATTTATTCTTTTAGATGTTAGGCATAATTAGTAGAGCATTTACTACTAGTTGTGCGCAACTAACTTAATATATTATAATATAACCATGCCAAAAAAAGAGTTAGGTAGCACTATATTTATTTAACTCTATTTGTGAGGACTAAAATCATTTTTGGCCCCGTAACTCTTCACTTGTACAATTTTGATCCCAAAAAAAGTTAAAAATTCAATTTAGTCCTGCAACTTTGGAATTGGTTCAGATTTAGTCCCTTTTTCTTTCCGAAAGTGACCAATCTGACTAGAAAATTACATGTATCATTCACATGACTCATTTTTCCAACATAATTTTTAATATGTATCACCAACAAGTGATGAGAAACGAGAAAAAATAAAAAAATAAAAAAAAATCCTCTTTATTTTAATTTTTTTAATTTTTAATGTTATTTTTACTTCAAAATCACTTGTCGATGCCAGGTATTAAAAAATTAGATGGAAAAATGAATCTGGTGGCCAGCACGTGCAATTTTCCGGCCAAATTGATCACCAACGGCAAAAAAATGGACTAAATTCGGACCAATTCCAAAGTTACAGAACTAAATTAATTTTTCAACTTTTTTAACCAAAATTGTACAAGTGAAAAGTTACGGGACCAAAAATGATTTCAGTCCCTATTTGTGATATATGAACACTATATAATCCCGTATAGAATCATGTAAACACATTATTTTCTAGTTTATGACAAGAATAAAAAGTTGTTGAAACATACAATGGCTCATCTACGAGTTCTTGTTTTAGTTTTAGTGTTCACTGTCATTAATATTTTATTTAGTTGTAAAGCTCGTACTCTTCATGAGGAAAACTCAAATCTAGATGCCTCTAATCATCTTGGAGGAGAGAAGATACCCCCTGATCTTTTATGTTCACTCCTAGGTGGTTGTGAGCGGTCATCCACCTCATTAGATAGGATTAGTCATGAAATTAATAAAGATCAGCAAGAAACCGGCCACTCGAATTCGGCATTATCTAATCATCTTGGAGGAAAGAAGATACCCCCTGATGTTTTGTGTTCACTCCTAGGTGGTAGTGAGAAGTCATCATGTCAACAGATAGTGTTAGTCATGCAATTGAGAAAGATGACAAAGTCTTGCACTTAGCTAATCCTAGTAAACTTGCAGAAGAAAAGATACCACCAGAAGTTCTTTGTTCACTTATTGGTAGGTGTTAATCTAGGCCCCTTGGAAATCCACATTAAGTCAAAACATCGAAAGTGTATGTAGAATATGTGAAAATAAGTTATGTCATTGCCCCAAAATAGTACTATGAAATATAACAAGGTAATGAATGACAAGTAAATAATATACACGCATGAGTTGTGTATGTTTCGAATAATTGGAAATTTAAGTAATTAATTGTGCTATAAGAATATTTACTTTACCTTTAATCTGAATTTATGTCCTATTTTTTTGTACTTTAAAATTACGAAATCATTAAATGTAAATGCACAAGTACGAGATTTAATAGAATTATAATTTTTTTTAATAAAACATATAATATGAAAGACTCACAACATTAATTTATATACAATAAAAAGAAAATTCTCTAGCTTATCCAAATTTTCCTAAGTGCCAGTATAAAGTGTGTATGAAAAATCTCATCAGTTTTTCAAAGCTTCTATGATTGTAAAGTGATGCGTATGATTCGCATTTCTAATATAATAAATTAGAGAAAAAAAATCCGAACTTGGCTTGGTATAATTATATAATACATGAATAACATTGAGCGATGTACACAAAAACATAAGTCATACTCTAAAACATGCTTATTTGGCATGTTGCGTTATCCAAGGGTTCAGCCGCACATCATTCTAATTTTATCATGCATTTCATATCTCGTAAGATTCGAAAGAACTAGATAAATGTGTGAAAAATAGTTATTGTTTCAGGATTAGGGGGAAAAAGCCAAAATTCTTTCTTTCCCAAGAATAAGACATAAAATATATATGTTTCCACTTTTATATTTGTTGACTTAAATCGTATTTCAATGTTATTGTAACGAGATATATGATTTAAAAATCAATGTAAATAGGTTATATTTCTATCACAATGTTAATCATATAATAACCATAATAATATAATAATAACAATAAAATCAATAATAATAGCAGAAGTAGTAGCAGCAGTAATACTACTACTACTATTACTACTACTTATAATAGTAGCAGTAGTAGTAGCAGTAGTAGTAGCAGGAGCAGTAGCAGTCAGTAGCAGTCAGCAACAGCAGTCAGCAGTAGTCGCCAGCAGCAGCAGCAACAGCAACAGTAGTAGTAGTAGTAGATGCATAAACTTTTCTATTTTTCAAAGTTAGAAGTAGATTAATTAAGCTTTTATTTAATGTAAAAACAATTAATTTTACGCGAATGGAATAAACTGTAGTGGGCATACTGTATCCAAATAGTTACATAGTATTAAGTTAAACAACTTGATGGATGAAATAGTAAAGTAAAACATAGATAACGGATTATCCTACGTGATTCAAACACAAAAAAAATTGTGGAGAATATTTACTATAATATTTTAATTTTCACTAATTCTCTAATGTTTATATCTCTATTTTGAATTAAAAAGAATAATATATATGATATTATTTCTTTAACCTTGGATTTTCATTGTAGTTGAACATCTTTGACATATAACATTTGTACACTACAACAATTCTGCAAAACGACAACGGTGGAAAACCATTGTCGTTTTTGATAAATGAGCGTTGTCGTACCTGGCGTTGTAGTAAACCCCTACCTACCACAACGGTTTTTTACCGTTGTTGAAGAAAAACTGTTGTGATTGATATTTACAACAATGCCCTTTACAACGCAACTTAACCGTTGCCGTTTGTATCTCAACGCTTATTGTTAACAACATAAAGATAACGATTTTTTACCGTTGTCGCTTACTTTTATAATAGGGGTTGTGGTACCTGTTTTTAGGTATTATTTTCCTGTTTTAATATTTTTAAATAATAAATAATTTAATAAAATACATCACATAAAAGGAGAAAAACATAAATAAACCAACAATTATTTTGATAGTTAAATCATCCAATATAATATATCTAGTACATTGTTTTAGTAAAATGATCCACCAAAATGTTTCCAAAACTAATATAAAAAATAACGATGCAATTAGATCTTCTTGAGATTCAACGCACTTCACAGTATGCAAAAATTTCATTCCTTCGTTTCGCAACGGCTCATGAAGAACATAAGTACCTCGCAAAATGTCAATAATATATCAATGAAAAATAAATAAGCAGACAAAAAAAGGACGAAAATAAATAAAAATAGACCTAATTTAAATAATTCTCAAATGCTTTTACCCAAGAATCAAAGTTATTCTTCCTAAAAAGCATTCCTCATATGTAATTAGAAAGTAAGACTCGAGGGCATTAAAACAAAGGTGAGGTCTGGTATGGTCTATTGTATAACATAATAGTTCTTCTCATCCTAAACAATTTCTCATTATCTTATAAGATTTTATAAACAAGCAGACCAATTATGTTTACTGCATATCATCAAAAGTATAGTCCTCAAGTTACATGGAGTCACTATGTCATATATCTTATAAAACCTTTTAAGATATATGAAATAAAGTTTAACCAATCACTCTATAGTTATAATCCAGGTGGAAAACTAAAAGCATCATTTTCCATGTACCAAAGCATCATATAGCCCTCAATATTTTCTAGTAGGGATCACCAATTTAGTTGACAGGTCGAATGAACTGCGACCAATATTTCAGTGCGAACATATAGTAAACCTGGATTTTGATTCAGTGTTCATTTTCCATTTACAAAATTCTATTTTGTCCGAAATCCACATAAGCCAATTGGATCCAAAACAGAATTATAATTTATAAATCACATTTAGTTTTGGATTCGTCGTCCAAATATATGTCATATGTTCCATTTTCTCAGTTCCTCATTTTCCTTTATGTTTCCCTTTTTCTTTTTTGGTTGGCAAGGGGCATAAGGATTCGTGGAGTAGCAGTAATGATAGTGGTGGTAGTAGCAATAGTAGTAGTATGAAATGTGTATTGGTGATAATTGACAATATCTAAGCAATAGCAGGGAAGGTTCCAAAATAAACCACAAAAACCAAAATGTGAATCGCAAAAGAGATTCCCTCTCACGAAATTGATAATCACCTCAAAAATACAAAACTAAATTCCAAAATAAAGAAAGAAAGAATAGCTATCCAAATTCCACATGCCATCATGTCTATCAACTTTCTAAGGTTTGACAACCTGTATCATGAATAATTCCATTTGGTCAGAACACTCTTTTATACAATCCTATGCACTTGTTCTAATAAAAAAATCCTCTTTGGTAAAGCTTTTAAGGAATCCATCATGAACTATATTTAGCAATGTACATGTGCAAGTAGTCATCCATGCATTATACAGTTCGAAACCATAGCAGTATGCAATAAACTGCAAGACCCAAGTATTCTAGAGCGAGAATCATTTCTAACAAGGTGTTACAACTACTACTTATTTGGGCATATGGCCTTCGGCAGTCTCACAGAAAAGACCATGCCTTTTTAACAATGATGAAAATATGAAGCAAGAAGCCCTTAGTTACTGAATGACACTGCAACACGCGTTACAGCTATAAGCTTACAACTAAACCACATACCTCTACTACCGTAGTCGTGGGCCAATTTGTAAACAGGTGCAGTTTTCCCACCACCAGCTGGACCATAAAGAAGCAAAGGCCACCTCTAAGTAATAGCTAAGGAAACCATCTCAAAACTTTTTGTCAGAGCAGAAGTCGAGATAAAGGGCATCTCAGGACCTCTGCACAAAATTAAAGTATAGAACGTCAATAATTATACCCTACATTATAAGAGAATGACACAGAATAGAACACCCTTTTGCCTTACAAGAAAAAATGAGATCCGGATAGAAGTCAATGTTTCAGAACTATTCATCCCATTAGGCAGAAACATGAAAATTGCACAGAAATTGTGAGTATATAACGTGATTATGAATTTTGATATGGCAGGAAAAAGGTCAAATGACTCAAATATAAATAAAAAGAAAAAAGTATTCTACCACTGGAAAAAATAAAAGACCTACCCTGTATCCGACAAGCCAATCTGATTTGAAGGAGACATCTTAATAGACTTTGAAAGGCATGTAGACTTCAAATCATGATCACCTTTGAGGTTGGTGTTTTTTTTCCCAACTACTGCCTCAGTCTCTTCAGAGTACTCAAGATACCAACCTCCTTTCTCCAAAGATACATCCATGCGAAATTCTTGCCATCTGAAGACAGTATAAATATGAAACCTAACTCACCACGACACTCATAGGAAAGGATAGGAGTACAAAATCCCGAAAATTTATAATTGAGATCGGTATAAGTAGATTAGTTTCAAACTTTAGAACAAAATAGTTTCCTCTTGACAGGTTCATTACTTTAGCCATTATAATCAATTTTCCTTTGGATTGTCATCTGATTTTTAGATACAAAAGATAACACCAAGATATAGTAACAAAGATGCGAAACACAAATTTCAGATTGTATACTAGACTCTTCAACTAAACAATGTATAACTCTATGTTAGCAACCATCCTACTGTTAAAACATGCAAACTCAAGTTCCTACATGTCATGCTTATTCCCAAACAATATTCACAAAATGACACTCAATACTAAATGAATGCTCAACATAAGGTAAGCCTAGTTCTCCTATCATAAGAAGCATATACAAAAGTAGCAAAAAATCCACAATCAAGCACAAGATTTTCCATCTCCACATGAATCATTTGATCAGATGAATATAAGATATTCAGCTTAATAGGATCTTGCCACATCACCCAAATTTTAGCATTAGCATTCACCTCAACATATTGGTAACCAAAAGTATGGATCAGAATAGGATCAAAAGTAGAGCACTTAGAATCAAGTATAGCAATCACATCAGGTTTCTTCTTTTTAATTAAAATTTTAAATAATTTTGACATTTCTTACTACTTATACCTAATATTCCAAGTAATAATAATCATTTTTTAGAAGAGGAGTCATTACCTTTGGTGAAAATTGTGCCTCTCCTTGTGTGCATCACTAGAGGGCCAATATTTTTTTTTCTTCATGATTTTCAGTCTTTTCATTTTTTTCATGTATGGACCCCAGCCTTTATCCCGTGATTCAACATTCCTCTCCTCTTCTTCTTTATCCTCAATCATCTCATGCAAAGGGGACATAGGACCAACAACATCAGCAAATTGTTTATCCTCAAAATTATATTCATCATCATTAACAGAAATAACTAATTTAGCAAAGGAGTTCTCATGCACTTCAAAGTGGTCCAGAAGATTAACTTTCCCAGAACCTGACCCCTCAAGTTTTCTCACAACATGACTCAACAAGAGTTCATCATTTTTATTTCTACCATCTGAATTAGATTGAATAGGAGTAGATTCATCATTTTTATTAGATTCATTTACAAGGGACAAATTAGATTCATTGAATAGTGGGAGCAGCAGCCTCACTAGGGACAATAGACTGACCAGGAGGAGCCACAGTATCCACAACATCATAAACATCATTAGGCATAACAATAAAAGGCAACTTAGAAACAGTTTCATTAACGTCATCAGACACATTTAATACATCATTGGGGTCAGTATCCTTACTCACATTAACCTTAGGCACTCACTGTTTTTCCGCACGTCTTACTTCTTTTACATTCTCACCAGTTTTATTAGCCAATTTCTTCTAATATTCCCCATTAAAGCAATCAACAGCAATGTGACTCAAATGTTTACACTTTGAGAAATATTGGGGAATTTTTTCATATAACACCTTCTGAGTCATTAGGTTTTCCTCACATCCAGTAAAAATCTCATCAGCCCCAAGTTTATTTAAATCAAGTTCAACACAAATACGGGTTACACTATGCCTAGATCTATCAGCATTGGCCTCATCAATCCGCCAGGGATTACCAATCAGTGAAGCAATTTTACACAGAGTTTTTTTTGTCAAATCAATGTAAAGGAAGTTCAGGCAGGCTAATCCAAATAGGTACAACAGGAGACTCTGATTTTGTATCAAAATCTTGACCATTTAAAAACCCGCATCGGATATCCAGAAACATGAACCAATTGCTTGGCCCATAATCTCTAAAAATCCTCCTTGTTACTCAATTTGATCCTAACATGCTTAATATGAATCGTAACAATAAAGACAGACCACATAAAATAAAATCCAGAAAGGCTAGTTTGCACAGATCTAAAAGGGGGACTACCATGCGAGAATTTTCCTATTAACACAAACTTACATTGATCAGCAAGCAATTCAGTTTCAACCTCCGAAAATTGGACGATTGGAATTCCTCGATATGCTCTGGTCAAGCCAAACATTGCCGCAGCCACTAGATCGAAAAGTTTTATCACAGATCTACCCTCCAGTCTCTCAGCCAACGGCCTTCGATTCCCGATGTTTAAAAAGATTTTTGGTTAGGGTTTGGGAAGAGATTTCTCCAGATTGGCTTCCTTAGTGTGAGATCTGGAAAATCCTCACCCGCGGCGACTGATGGAAGCGAGAAGCTCACCGTCACCGCCATCGGGATGAGGCGAGAAACAGTTGCGAGATAAAAAAAAAAAAAAAGACTAGGATTTTTAGAGAGAAGTCAGAGTTTCTCCAGCAAATAAGAATTGTCTTTTTTATTCATCCACATTAATATCATATATTTTAACAATGAATTTAATTGAGTCAACCAGTAAATTCATCACACAAAACAGCCAGAAGAGTTGTTGCACATTTTCCATTGGTATAGTTCACAAAATAATAAAAAACAAAAAAACTACACACTTATTCCTGAAATACCAACATATATAAGACTTAGGCTATGTTTGGTTGGGGTTTGAGTGGCTGGGTTGGGAAAAGTGGATGGAGTTAGTGGCTGCGGGTGTTAGAGAGTGATGTTTGGTTGGGTGGTTGGGGTTGTGATTGGAGTGTCGGATTTAATTATTAATTGTAAAATGTGATGTGATATGCGTAAGAGGTAGTTCTTAATGATTGGGAGAATGATTAAAGTAGTATTAGGATTTGTGATTGATTGATTTTGTGTGTAATTATTGATAGGTGGCTTGACCAAGCCAGCTCAAACAAACATTATAGTTGGGCCAACCCCAAGCAAACATACCCTTATTTTACTGAAATACGTACTCATGTTCTTTATTTGAGTGCATTCTCCTACAAGATCAAAGTATTGATGTAATTTTATGGAGTCACTACATGAAAGAACAAAAGTCGGATGACAAAATTGTAGAGATTTTACAGCAATCTTACACACAAAATCAGCAATAACATCCACTATGATTCACTCAGACCAAAACACAAACACTTAAATGGCCGAACAAACAATGCAAATACAGAAATTAGAGGACGAACGCATAAAACAGAAAGAACACACAAGCTTTTAACGTGGTTCAGGCCTGGAGAAACAGCCCTACATCCACGGAGCAAACACCACTGCTTATCTTATTAATCACAGCACACAATATTCAATTACAAGAGAATGAATCAAACACTCTAGCTGAAACAGTCAAGAATCAATATGACTCAATTGATCTTTCTCTCCTCACGTTTCTTCCACTAGTTTCAGTGTTTTTCTCTCCACAAGAATGATGATGTAACTGCTCAGTAACCACACGCATATATAAGCTGACTCAAGAAGGAAAACTGCCACAGCATCATAACCAACTCTGGTGTAACAAACTTTCTGAAGTTTGAGTAACTGCTCCAACTGTTTTTCCATGCAGAAGTTGAACTCGTTGCTTATCCAGTTTGCTGCATGAATTGATTAAGTGAATGGACCTTTCTGTCCTTGCATTTCCTCCAGTCTTACATATATGCCCTTCTGCTTATACATATATGAGCTAATCTTCACAATTCTCCACCTTTAGCTCATATAGATATAAGCCTTCATACAAGACTTCAGCTATGATGTTCACTCTCATCTTCAACCTGTTACTGCATCTCAATAACATTCAGACTTGTGAGTTAGTTCAATAAGCTTCAAACATAACTCAAACTTAGTTGTTGGTAATGCCTTAGTAAAACAATCTGCTGGATTGATCTCTGTAGGGATTTTTACTACATTGATAATTCCTTTAGAAACTACATCCCTCACAAAATGCATCTTGACATCAATATGTTTGGTTTTCTCATGAAACCCTTGATGCTTTGATAAATGTATCGCACTCTGATTGTCACAAAAAATTGAAACACTGTTCTGTACCAAACCAAACTCTTCTATGATTCCTTTCAACCATTGTGCTTCTTTTATTCCCTCTGTGAGAGCAACATATTCTGACTCTGTAGTTGAAAGAGCTACTATTGACTGTTGAGTTGATTTCCAGCTTATAGTTGTGCCAAACATTGTGAATACATATCCTGTAAGTGACTTTCTAGTATCTAAATTTGCAGCATAATCTACATCAACATATCCTACCAAGCAGCTGCCTGAGTCACCATGCTTATTGAACTTCAATCCTTTCGAGCAAGATCCCTTTAAGTATCTGAGCATCCATTTAACAGCTTCCCAGTGGACTTTACCAGGATTCCCCATATATCTGGATACCACACTCATAGCATGTGCTAGATCAGGTCTGCAGCACACCATAGCATACATCATGCTTCCTACAGCACTAGCATAAGGAACTCTATCCATGTATCTCTCCTCTTGAACTGTTTTTGGACTATCTTGTGAGGATAATCTGAAATGCTGCCCAAGTGGAGTTGCTACACTCTTAGATTCATGCATGTAGAATTTCTGTAGCACTTTTTCAATGTATGCCTTCTGTGACAGGAATAGAATCCCTTTCTCTCTATTTCTGTCTATATCAATACCTAAGATTCTCTTGGCTTCTCCAAGATCTTTCATATCAAATTCTTCCTTCAATTGTCTTTTAATTTTCAGGATTCCTTCCATCCTTTCACTTACTAACAGCATATCATCTACATATAGCAGAAGATATATATGAGTTTTATCCTGCTCTTCTTTGAAGTAAACACAGCTGTCATATTCTTCTGAATCCAATCTTCATCATGTAATCATCAAATCTCAAATACCACTGTCTAGGACTTTGTTTCAGTCCATACAGTGATCTTTTGAGTAAGCAAGCCTGCTTGTCTGAATCTATGCCTTCAATTCCATCTGGAATCTTCATATATATTGTCTCCTGTAACCTACCATGTAGAAACGATGTAGTTACATCCATCTGATGTAGTTCCATGTCAAACTGAGCTACTAAAGCCAACATAACCCTGATTGAACAATGCTTAACAACTGGTGAGAATATTTCACTATAGTCTACTCCTTCCTTTTGTGTGAAGCCTCGAGCCACCAATCTGGCTTTAAACCTGATTCTGTTAGCACTTCCAGCTTCTAATTTCTTCTTGTAGATCCACTTACAACCAACTAGCTTTTGTCCAGTAGGTTTGGTTACAATATCCCATGTATCATTCCTTTCAAGTGACATAAGCTCTTCTTGCATTGCTTGCATCCATTGTTCCTTTTCATGACAGGTTATGGCATCTGCATAAGAGCCAGGTTCATAGTTTTCTAGTTCTTCAGCAGTGAATAGGGCATAAGCAACAATGTCAGCATGACCAAATCTTTGTGGTGGATTTATCTGTCTCTTTCTTCTGTCTCTAACTTGCTGATAATTTCTGTAATCAGTTGCTCCAGGAGATGTTTGTTCTTCATCCCTTTCAGGAGCATCCTCTGAATCAGTTGAGCTCACTATCTTCTCAGTCTCCACCTCCAGCTGAGTATTATCAGATTTAGAGTTAGAAGTACCAGAGTCTTGATGATTCTTTAAAGGCATTGTCTCTTCATCAAAAGTAACATCCCTGCTAATGATACATTTCCTATTTCCTGGTTCTATGCACCATAGTTTGTAACCTTTGACCCCTTTTGGATATCCTATGAACACACACTTGAGAGCTCTTGGCTCTAACTTATCCTGTTTTATGTGTGCATAGGCAAGGCATCCAAACACCTTGAGCCCTGAATAGTCAGCTGGTGTGCCATTCCACATTTCTTCAGGAGTTTTAAAACTGAGAGCAGTGGATGGAGATCTGTTAATTAGATAGGCTGCAGTGGTCACCACTTCTCCCCAGAAACTCTTCTCAATCCCTGAGCTAGATATCATACACCTTGTTCTTTCCAACAGTGTTCTATTCATTCTTTCTGCTAAACCATTCTGTTGTGGTGTACCTGCTACTGTTTTGTGCCTTATAATGCCCTTGTCTTTGCAAAACTGATTGAAATCTTCTGAGACAAACTCCAGACCATTATCAGTTCTTAAATGCTTAACAGTTCTTCCAGTTTGATTCTCCACTTCAGTGATCCACTCCTTGAATATCACCAGAGCTTCACTTTTGGCTTTCAGTATGTAGACCCAGACTTTTCTGGAATGGTCATCAATGATTGACATAAAGTATTTTCCCCCATTCTTGGTTTGCATCTTTGCAGGCCCCCAAAGATCAGAATGCACATAATCAAGTCTTTCTTTAGTGATATGTGTTGCTTTTGGGAATTTCTTCCTGTGTGCTTTTCCATAAATGCAGTGTTCACATATGTCTAGAGGTTGTATCTTAGTTTTGCCCAGCAGACCTGTTTACTCAATTCTATAAGCCCTTTTTCACTTATATGAGCAAGCCTCTTGTGCCATAGCAATGTCTTGTTTACCTCTACAGTGGTTGAAGCTTCACCTATTACAGTATTACCCACTAGAAAATATAGTTCATTTTTCTTCACAGCCCTCATTACATCATGAGATCCTTTTGAAACCTTGAGGTTTCCTCCTTCAGAATGGAAACTATATCCCATAGAGTCAAGCATGCCAAGAGAAATTAAGTTTCTTCTTAATTGGGGAACATATATTACATTCTCCAAAATTCTAACCTTGTCATCAAACATTTTTAACCTTACTGATCCTATGCCTTTGATTTTGCATTCAAGATCATTTCCCAGCAGTACCATTCCATCATCTTTATACTCAAAACTATAAAACCAGTCTTTGTTTGGGCAAATATGGAAAGATCATCCAGAGTCTAGTACCCAATCACTATTATCAGAAGAAGTAGAGTTAGTAAGCACTTCACCTGATTCATAGCCATCTTTTGCTTCCACTAGATCAGCTGTGTTCTTGCCTTTATAGTTTTTCTGGTTTTGAGCAGTGTGTTGATTTTTCTGATTCTGCTTCCCTTTCTTGGGACATTCTTTTGCAAGATGTCCTACATCATGGCATTTAAAGCACTTTCTGGTCTCTTGTCCTGAAGGATTGCTGTGATCTGTTTTCTTCCCTTGTTGCTTCTGTTTGTGGCCTTGAAACTTCTTATGCATTTGCTTCTTGATCATTAGGCCTTCTCCAATCTGTTCTTGCTTTACAGATTCAACCCCATTGTGCAGTTCTTTAGATCTCAATGCTGATTCTACTTCATTTAAAGTCAACTTCCCTGTTCTTCCAAACAGAAGAGCATCTTTAAAATTTTCAAACTGCTTAGGGAGAGAGCTCAATAGGAATAATGCTTTATCTTCATCATCCAGTTTTACTTCTATATCCTCCAGATCATCCAAGATTTTATGATAGTCTTCCAGTTGATCAGATATACCTTTGTCTTCAGCCATTTTGAAAGCATACAGTTTTTGTTTCATATAGAGACGATTTGCCACTGATTTCTCCATGTAAGTAGCTTGTAACTTGAGCCATATACCTTTCGCAGTGGATTCCTTTGACACTTCCCTCAAGACTTTATCTCCTAGACAGAGTATGATGGTGCTATGTGCCTTATCCAGCAATAGTTGTTTTTCTTCAACTTTGAGAGTAGCAGGTAACCCTTCTTCACCTTCTAAGGCTATGGCCAAGCCCTGTTGCACCAGAAGAGCCTTCATCTTTATTCTCCAGAGGCCAAAATCTCCATTTCCAGTGAACTTTTCCACATCAAAGCGTGCAGAGCCCATGGTGTTCCCACAGACGGCGCCAATTGTAGAGATTTTACAGCAATCTTACACACAAAATCAGCAATAACATCCACTATGATTCACTCAGACCAAAACACAAACACTTAAATGGCCGAACAAACAATGCAAACACAGAAATTAGAGGACGAACGCATAAAACAGAAAGAACACACAAGCTTTTAACGTGGTTCAGGCCTGGAGAAACAGCCCTACATCCACGGAGCAAACACCACTGCTTATCTTATTAATCACAGCACACAATATTCAATTACAAGAGAATGAATCAAACACTCTAGCTGAAACAGTCAAGAATCAATATGACTCAATTGATCTTTCTCTCCTCACGTTTCTTCCACTAGTTTCAGTGTTTTTCTCTCCACAAGAATGATGATGTAACTGCTCAGTAACCACACGCATATATAAGCTGACTCAAGAAGGAAAACTGCCACAGCATCATAACCAACTCTGGTGTAACAAACTTTCTGAAGTTTGAGTAACTGCTCCAACTGTTTTTCCATGCAGAAGTTGAACTCGTTGCTTATCCAGTTTGCTGCATGAATTGATTAAGTGAATGGACCTTTCTGTCCTTGCATTTCCTCCAGTCTTACATATATGCCCTTCTGCTTATACATATATGAGCTAATCTTCACAAAAATAAAATGATGTGAACCATACTAATAAAGAAAATGTGTAAATCTGGATGGAACGGAGGGGGTATGATTTATAAGACATTTATATGTTTATGTATGCTTATTTTTTTGTTAAATGCACAACGAATGCGACTATTTTGAGTTATTTGGCTCACTCGTGTCTTTGTTTATAAATTTAAGTTATTTATTTGATATTTAATTAAAGAGCCATCTTTAAATATTTAATATTTTATTTTATTCATTGCACTTGAGGGTAGGGTGGATAACCCGATAGGATGAAGTGGATTACAAATTTATGAATTCTTTAACGGGACGTGTTACGAATTTAGCGAATTTAGCGGGCTTGGACCGAGTTGGGCTTGATAGAATTTTTGAGTTTATCGTGGCCCAAAGAGCCCACATAATTCATCATTTAGCCCATTATTATTCACGGGCTGAGCCTTGGCCGGCCTATGACGAACTGGTCCCAAACTGAGTCAGGCCAATTCGGTCCATTTGACAAGTATAGTCGTCATTCACCAGACGTTGTCGTTTTGTTCGAAAGGAGAGTTTAGCAGCAGTCTGGTTGAACGCTCACTCTAACTCCTAATTTCATATTCTTGAATTCCGTCTCTCTTTCTCTCTCTAAATAATCTGTAAACAGAAAATGAGGCTCCCTCAATCTGCTAAATCTGCAATTAAAGTGATTAGACGAGGATTTGCTGCCAAAACTTCAACATCTTATGATATCAATGGCGAAAAAAGCCGCTTCTCACGCAGGCCCGTAATTGATTTCAGCACTATTCGTGATGTAAATGATGTTATTCATTTGTTCCGTCAAATGGTGAATATGTCGACGAAATGCAACAGTGGATTTCAACCTTCTGTTCAAATTTATAACAAGCTATTTTCTGTTACTGCCAAGATGGAGGAATACTATGTTGCCCTCTATCTGTTCGAGGAAATGCGTCAACTGGGTCTTCTTGTAAATATGTACACATTCAACATCATGATTAATTGCTGTTGCCTTCTACACCGCGTAGACTTAGGTTTTGCTATGTTGGGCAGCCTCTTCAAACAGGGTCTCCGACCAAATGTCACCACTTTCAACACACTCCTAAGAGGACTTTATTTAGTTGGTAAAGTCACTAACGCACGCACATTGTTGGAAAAGGTTTTGAATTTCAAGCTATGTGAGATTGATAATGTTATGATTCTAACAATGATAAATGGGCTCTGCAGGTCTGGGCAAACTCGTACTGCTCATGATTTGCTATTGGTCTTCGAAAAAGATACGCCCAAAGCTGATGTTAAAGTTTATAATGCTGTGATTGATGGATACTGCAAGGATGGACTGGTCGATTATGCTTTGCTGCTCCTATCCAAAATGACTGATAAGGGCATTTCGCCTGATGTTATCACATATAGTTCTATTATTCAAGGATTGTGTAGTCTTGATAGATGGAATGAGGTCAAATATTTATTATTAGTTGAAATGATTGATCACAAGGTACATCTTGATGTCATTGGTTTTAGTATATTTGTGGATGCATTTTGCAAGAAAGGAAAGATAAAGGAAGCTGAGGAGATTTTGGAAATTATGATACGGGTAAATGTTTCTCCGAATATTGTCACTTACTCTGCTTTATTAGATGGATATTGTAAACAAGGGCAATTGGAGAAAGCAAACCAAGTATTCAATTCCATAGCAAAGGGAGGTCTTAAGCCTTCTGTCATTAGCTTTACCAGTTTGATCAGTGGATGTTGTAAAAGTAGAAACGTGGATATAGCTTGGCACATGTTTAATGAGATTCCTCATATAGGACTAAAACATGACATAGTTTTGTACACCACCATGATACATGGTCTTTTTGTTGAAGGCAGATTTGCTGATGGGTGGAAGCTTTTCAAAGACATGGAAGCTCGGCAACTACATCCAAATTTACATACTTACAATATCCTGTTGGATGAGCTGTGTAGGAATCAACGAATTACTGAAGCATTCTCATTGGTGACCATGATTGAGAGTGAAGGTGTCGTCGAGCCTGATATAGTCACATACAACACCCTCATTAATGGTTTGTGTAAGGCTGGAAAAGTGGGCTTTGCAACAAATCTTTTGAACCAACTTATGGCCAAAGGCTTGCAACCCAATGTCAAAACATATACCATGATTATTGGCTCTCTTTACAAAGAAGGACTTGATGAGGAGGGAAAACGTTGGTTTTTGGAAATGGAAAGAAGTGATTGTGCACCTGATAATGTGCTATACAATGATATCATCAGTACTTTGCTGAAGAGAAAGGAGGTATACAAGGCAATGTCATTCTTGAAGGAAATATATGCGAGGGGCATCTGCAGATTCAGCTATTAAATTATAACAAAAAAGATTGGACATTCCTCTACCGAGGAGTGCCTTTTCACTGATTGATGGCCTGCAAGTGCTTCCTCAACCTACTATCTATTTATTCGCACGCTCCCACGAAGTCTTCGAGAAGTTGACTCGAGGTGGAATAGTAACGGGAACACTTGACTCAAGTGCCTAGGCCCGATGGCATCTTTCCGGCTTGCAACGGCTCAATTAGTACTAGTACGGGTAAGTGTCTTTCTTCTCCAGCTCTTCCTGAGAGTTAATAGGATGCGGCAGGCGAGATGAATTTTCTCCATTGAGATGCATGGTAATAGATGCTCATGTATGATAGGTCTTCTTCTTTCAATCGAAAGAGACTCGATGCAGGCATGCTGGACATCTTTTCTTTTTCATCAAAGCCCCAATCCGCTATCGCTTGCCTCTACTAACGGGGTCTCAGTTGATTTCCCTTGCCTGACTGTGAGACCGACTGGTCGAACAGAGACTTTGCAGCTTTCGCTCTTCTTTTCCATGTTACTCAGGATCTCAGGTGAAGATGATAATTTAGTTGAAATTATTGAAAATGTTTTTGCCAGAATTCAAAATTTGTGATATTTATTTTGACTTCTGAAATGAAGTTCGGTTTATCTATTCACTTGTTGGGCTAGGGTCTCTTTTGGTCCTGCCATATCACGTAGTATGAAGTTTATGTTGCGTACAATAGTCCTGATAAACCATCTTGTTCAATTTGTTCTAGCATGCATCTGTAAAGTCAGGTATTTGCTATTAAATTTGTAGCTCTAAAATTGGGTTTTTTTCTTTTGTAGAGGCTGATTTGTTGCTGTACGGTTCACCTTTTTGCCCAGAATCACCTTCACCAGATGCATACTATCAGCACCTTCTCAGTTTGTTCTGGATCTCCAATTGAAAATGTCGACATATTCTTTGCAAAATTGGAAACAACTTGAACAGAGCAGTCGGCATCGGATCTTGAACGCTATCAATGCTATTGGGAACAACTGACCAACCGCGATCAGCAGATTCATTGTAAGAATCGAGAAATTCTATGCCACCCAGCGGACTGTGATCCTCTCTATTACATTTCTTCTTCTGAGCCGTCACCACCAGAGGTTCCCCTTCTGCAATGACTGACATTTTCTTGTTTTGTGCTTTCTTATGAACCACAGTATCACAATCAGTGCCATATTTTCCCTCCATTTCGTCAGATCTACAATCATTCTCAGTAGGAGAGTGTTCAGTTACATGATCTACTAATAACTTATTGCTCTTTTGGCAAAAAATGTATTCCTTTTTCTTAATAAAAATATCACTTTATCGATAATGCTGAAAGATAACATTTTTGGCTAATATAATGATCAAATTTATCACTTTTTTTATTACAGGGTCCACTTTATTCATAATTCTGAAAGATGATACTTTTGGCTAATATAATAATACTTTTCTCCGTAGAAGTGATACTTCTAGAATCAGTACCATGTTTCCTGGATAAGTTAGGGTTGGGTCGGATAATTCGACATGCTGTACATAAGAAGATCCATACATATGATGTATATAAGTTTTCCGTGTATTTACTTTAATTGGAGGTCCTTATAATGTTGATGGAGATCCTAACCCTTCTCATTTCTGAGAAGGATGTATAAATTCCAGATTTCTACTGATGCTACTTTTTTCGGAGCTTAGGAAGGGGAGATATATTTTTGTTTGTTTGTTATG